>CM045761.1:31897003-32481897 GCA_025200525.1 Camellia lanceoleosa
GATGGTTAACACTGTTCAATCCATTATATCTCTTTACAGTTTCATGACAATAATGTCCATGACACGTTTCTCTTTACGTTATTATTCAACTTTCCAATTATACAGACATGGCTCAAAACCTGGCTAAACAATAATAATGAGATTACGTCTCACATTAACATTACTTCCAATATCAACAAATCAAATGAGACTAAGGCTCATACTAAAACACTTTCATAAATCAATAAGTACACATATTTGTTGTACTAATGGAGTCCATCCCCTTTCTCCTCCTAAACAGGTTTGAGAGTCCATCCCCTATCTTCCCTCAAACCATGGAGTACATCCCCTATCTCCTCTCAAACAATATGCATATACAATGTATTAACACTTGTCATACACAATATTTAATAAATACACAGATTCGCTGTATTAATTCAACTGTCATATCTAATGACTCATTCAATGTGATTAGTTTCAGTTTTTCCTAATCAACATGCGATGTCTACAACAATCACGACTATCCTCCACTGATAGCCCAAAACAATTATTTCTAAACAGGAAATAAATGTATCAACAAATGTAAACTCAACATTTTCATAGGGGAGTGATTAAATGTCACGCCCCGAACCCGCCCCTAGAAGTTCGGTGACGAGACCGGCCAGCAATCCGGGGATTACCACAGGCCTCTCCATGCAAAACATAAATAAAGGGGCTCGCGGAAGCAAATGCAGAAACTAATAGTCCAAGAGCTGTACATTTATATGAACATACATTTACATGCCAAAAAGATGAGTTAATTACCCACTATCTTTCCATAACATGATCATCTACAATATATACAACTCGATAATGCCCACAAAATACAACAAAAACAAGACAAAAGCTACTTAAAGCGGCCTTCCGTGCCTAGCCCAGCTTCGAGGCATCCAAAACTCGGTTGGCTTACAAACGGCGGCTCGGCTTGAACTCGCCTAGGCTTGACTTCATTTTGCTCACCTATAAATACATATATACGGGGTGAGCTAAAGCCCGACAAAGTAACAAGAACGTAAAGGGGTTAGTGAATGAAGTCTAACATTTTAAGTAAAACCGTAATAAAACATCATAATCAATCGACCAACATCATATAGAACATACATAATGGCGTACTCCATAGTTCATATAATAACATAACATAACATGCGATTTAACGACTAGAGTAACTCCCGGACACCGATTAAACACATACCGAGATCTCAGAATCGGTCATGGGCCTACATATCCGCCGTCCCCATGACTCAAGCGCATGGGCCTACACGCCTATGTCGCCCCCACGACTAAAACTATCTATGGACTCCATACTAGATTCACAATCAAGACTTTCATTCACGTAAAACATTATCATATAAACATATCATAACACATGTCTTTGAACATAAGTCATAAGAACATATCATTACGAAAATGTTACTGACAGTGATTCTTGATACCGAGTACCACGGTCTTCACGTTGTCCTGTAAACATCAACAACATAACACATTTCTTATCATATCATCATCAGATACGTAACTCATTAACTCATACAATTCATACATGTCATCATTTCCTTTATTTCATTCCATGCTCATTCTAAACTTCTTTGCTCTATTTCATGCTCCTAAAGTGCTCAGTGTTGTCATTTACATGCTAGAAATCATTTGATTCAATCGCCCAAACTTTTCTGAAATAGCCTTCTTTGGAAGGGTGATTTCTACGCCGGCGGGATTCCTCGCTCGAGCGGACCTGAAAATCCGAAACTCTGATTCTTCTTCTAAGCTTTATCCCTTTCTTCCCTTTTGCAAAATCACTTTCAATTCATGAAATCAAAGTCTCAAGGCTCTTGATAAACATCATAATTTAACTATTATGTCTTCTATTCAAATCCCACATAGCTCATAAACAAAATCAACCCATAAGTTAAGATGCAATCCATGAACATATACATACAAGATTCCTATCTCTATAGCCATGGAGTTTTGAGGAAGAACCTCTTTCAAGCCAACAAACATGAGTCAAACCTTCTAAACCATGATCTTAAGTTTTATGTGCAAGAATCACAATCCATATCAAGAATTAGAGAGAATCCTTACCTTTTTAGCTTGATTTCCCCTCTTCCTTTCTTTCTCTTCTTCTCTCTCTCTCTCCCCGAATTCTCCCTTCTCTCTCCTTCTCTAGATTTTTTCTTCTCCCTTTAGTTGAGTCAAATGGGTCAACAATCTTTATCCTTATAAGCCATATATATATATCAACTATCAACAATTAAACCAAAACACTTGCCAAACAAGCCTTACGAATCAGACAGATTTCAGTCTTCAATTTATCGTTTCGAATGGTTATAAATATTCCCGGTATCGCATAAGTATTTTCAATTCCATTTTCTGATTCCATTTCGGTCATTAATTTCAGTCCCGAAGTTGTCATGTCAACAGATATTTTTCTACGTCAAACAGATAGGCTTCAATTAAATCACATTTAAGCATAATTAATCACTGGTAATTACTGGTAATTACGACATATGATTCCGGGTCGTTACACTCTCCCCACCTTAAGAAGTTTGGTCCTCCAAACTTAACTTATTCTGTTAAAAGTTCAATCAAAAATCTGAGTTACACATTCTTAATTTTCCCCCCATCATAATTGTTCCATCCATGCAAAGGTAATATCATAACATAACAATCCATAGCAAAGGTAATAATAAAGAGAATTTGTTCTATCATCAGTTAAATATTCCACGTTCAATAATCTCCATCGCATAGGTAATAATGCTATCTTACTAAATAGTAAAGTCATACCTGCCGGTGCTTTTCCAGTATTTTGTGTCTTTTCTGGTATTAAGCTATAAACTCTTGCTTGTCTTAAACCACTCTTCGGATGTTGCAATAAATCGCCGGTGTTCTTTGTTGAGTTAATTCCACTAGCAAAAGATTTCTCATTCTGAAGAAATTTGTGGGCGTGCTTTAGCTATATGTCCTCTTTGTCCACATCGATAACACACTCACGCCCCTAATGTCTTTGTTTTCCACAATCTTTACAGGTAGGTACACTTCCCTTTGTGTTATCAGTAACAGTTAAGTTTGATTTATCATTTGCAGAGCCCACTGATTCACTAACCATTTCTATTCTCTGTTTCTTGAACTTCTTATTTTCTCCTTCAGGCATGGTAGTTACTTTAGATGTCTTCAAAGCTGCAATATTCGTTTCAGCCATCAAGGCTCTATCCAGAACATCAACATACTTTTCTAATTTCAACATGTTCACCCTGTCAAGGACCTCTACATGTAGGCCACCCTCGAATTTTCTGGCCTTTTTATATTCTGTGTCAACCATATGTGGGGCATAACGGGCCAACTCTGTAAACTTGCTCTCATACTCAGCTACTGACATCATACCCTGCTTGAGCTGCTCAAACTCAGATATCTTTCTATCCCGCATGCACTGTGGAAAATACTTTTCATAAAACATCTCCTTAAATCTGTCCCATGTCAATTCTCTATTTTGATCACGTACCAGCATCCACCATCTTCTTGCTTCTTCAGTCAAAGTGAATGTCGCCAACAGAACTTTATATACATCATTACATGGGAACACTTCAAAAATTTTCTCTGTTTCTAACACCCATGCTTCTGCTTTTAACGGCTCAATGCCTCCTGCGAACTCTGGCGGTTTCAGTTTCTTATACTTCTGGGTCAATGCAATCACATCATCATTATTCATATGTTCTACTTGCACCGGTGGTGGTGGAGGAGGCGGAAATGGCTGTCTCTGTGGTGGTTGACCTTGCTCTAGTTGTTGTCTAACCAATCCTGTTAAAGTTTCCATCATTCTTTCCAACCGTTCTATTCTAGCATCAGATGCTTCAGTTTCATTTACATTCCTTGCACTAGTCTCCTCCATTTGTCTATAGAACCCATAACAATAGCACATTTCATTCTCAACATAATCATTTCTCTGTTGTTTCATCATTTCCAGTTCTTGTTTCTCATATTCATAAAACACACACACACGTGCACATATGCTCATGCCATGCTCTATATCTTTTCTAATGCACCTAACAGCTCAATGGACACGTGTGTGGGAAATAACTCGTGCGCTCTGATACCACTCTGTCACGCCCCGAACCCGCCCCTAGAAGTTCGGTGACGAGACCGGCCAGTAATCCGGGGATTACCACAGGCCTCTCCATGCAAAACATAAATAAAGGGGCTCGCGGAAGCAAATGCAGAAACTAATAGTCCAAGAGCTGTACATTTATATGAACATACATTTACATGCCAAAAAGATGAGTTAATTACCCACTATCTTTCCATAACATGATCATCTACAATATATACAACTCAGTTACAATGCCCACAAAATACAACAAAAACAAGACAAAAGCTCGCAAAACGGCCTTCCAGGCCTAGCCCCAGCTCTGAGGCATCCAAAACTCTGGTTGGCTTACAAAACGGCGGCTCAGCTTGAACTCCGCCTAGGCTTGACTTCCATTTGCTCACCTATAAATACATATATACGGGGGTGAGCTAAAGCCCAGCAAGTAACAGTAACGTAAAGGGGTTAGTGAATGAAGTCTAACATTTTAAGTAAAACCGTAATAAAACATCATAATCAATCAGTCAACAGTCATCATATAGAACATACATAATGGCGTACTCCATAGTTCATATAATAACATAACATAACATGCGTCGACGAGCGACTAGAGTAATGCTTAGGTCCGGACACCGATTAAACACATACCGAGATCTCAGAATCGTCATGGGCCTACATATCCGCTTGGCCCCCATGACTCAAGCGCATGGGCCTACACGTCTATGTCGCCCCCACAACTAAAACTATCTATGGACGCCATACTAGATTCACAATCAAGACTTTCATTCACGTAAAACATTATCATTTAAACATATCATAACACTTGTCTTTGAACATAATTCATAATAACATATCTTTAAAAATGTTACTTACGGTGATTCTTGATACCGAAAGTACACGGTCTTCACGTTGTCCTGTAAACATCAACAACATAACACATTTCTTATCATATCATCATCGACATCGTAACTCATTAACTCATACAATTCATACATGTCATCATTTCCTTTATTTCATTCCATGCTCATTCTAATCTTCTTTGCTCTAATTCATGCTCATAAGATGCTCAATGGTGTCATTTACATGCTAGAAATGATTTCATTCAACTGCCCAAACTTTTCCTGAAATAGCCTTCCGCCGAAGCGCCACGTGTCCGCCGAGCGATCAGAACCGCCGAAATCTGGAAGGGTGATTTCTACGCCGGCGGATTCCTCTCGCCGGACCTCAAAAATCGAAACTCGATTCTTCTTCTAAGCTTTATCCTTTCTTCCCTTTTGCAAAATCACTTTCAATTCATGAAATCAAAGTCTCAAGGCTCTTGATAAACATCATAATTTAACTATTATGTCTTCTATTCAAATCCCACATAGCTCATAAACAAAATCAACCCATAAGTTAAGATGCAATCCATGAACATATACATACAAGATTCCTATCTCTATAGCCATGGAGTTTTGAGGAAGAACCTCTTTCAAGCCAACAAACATGAGTCAAACCTTCTAAACCATGATCTTAAGTTTTATGTGCAAGAATCACAATCCATATCAAGAATTAGAGAGAATCCTTACCTTTTTAGCTTGATTTCCCCTCTTCCTTTCTTTCTCTTCTTCTCTCTCTCTCTCCCCGAATTCTCCCTTCTCTCTCCTTCTCTAGATTTTTTCTTCTCCTTTAGTTGAGTCAAATGGGTCAACAATCTTTATCCTTATAAGCCATATATATATATCAACTATCAACAATTAAACCAAAACACTTGCCAAACAAGCCTTACGAATCAGACAGATTTCAGTCTTCAATTTATCGTTTCGAATGGTTATAAATATTCCCGGTATCGCATAAGTATTTTCAATTCCATTTTCTGATTCCATTTCGGTCATTAATTTCAGTCCCGAAGTTGTCATGTCAACAGATATTTTTCTACGTCAAACAGATAGGCTTCAATTAAATCACATTTAAGCATAATTAATCACTGGTAATTACTGGTAATTACGACATATGATTCCGGGTCGTTACATTAAACTAACCAACTACACCTTTTAATCCCATAGTTCTTCAATTTCATGAATTAAACTTAATTCCACGATTTTCTCAAAATTAATTATACAAATTAATTTATTACAACAATTAGGGCTTTTCTCCCTTTCCTCAAAATTAACCCTAAGGTTCAATTTTATCAACTTGACACTACCAATGTCATTTTTCATGATTCACAATCACATGGAATTTAATATATAAACAAATTCCCTATTTCTCAAGTTATAATACAAACCCTGGTTTTCCCAAAATTACTAAACGACACCAACATATCAAAAATACCAAAACTTAGGACAAAACCTATAATATGGAGTAGGAAATCCCTACCTCAAAGTGAAAAACTCAAATGGAGATGATGGAGATGATGACCCAAAATCCAAAGTGCTCCAAACCGCCAAACTCTCAGATTAAAGTAAAGCCCTCGTGACCCTCTATCTTTTTAATAAAGAACCTAGGGTAGGAACACCTTAATAATAGATGAAACCTAAGGGAGAAGGTGAGTGGAGGGAGAGAAAACACGGACCTAGGGTTCTGAAATCAAAAAGATGATGAAAAGTGTTTTAAAAACCGCTGCTGCATATTTAAATAAAACAGGCTCGCTCGAGTGAAGACTTGGTCGCTCGAGCGGCTAGACACAAAGAATACTCGCTCGAGCGTAGAAAGACTCGCTCGAGCCAACAACACGATACTTCAGGTCTGCAACCCAGAAGCACGCTCGAGCGACAGAATGCTCGCTCGAGTGAAGAACTCGAAAACATACACCTCGCTCGCTCGAGCCAAGAAATACAGTTCTCAGGTCCATACTAAACGCAGTCGCTTGTTCGAGTGAAGAAACCCTGGCTGGAGCGAATGACCAAAAACAAAGAGCTCGCTCGAGCGACAAACTTCTCGCTCGAGCGAAAGACCAAAATTCTGGACAGCAACCCTTTGCTCCCAAACACTCCCAACCTGTAACCAACTTGTCCCAAAACATCCTATAACTCAAAAATAAGGAATTAAAGGACGACAACAACAAATATATAACAACAAGATCTACGGAACGTAAGTCCGGATACAACAACCAAATGGAAAAGACCAAGGTCGCTATAAAAATGAAAAAAAAACCTCATATTGACAATGCTATTCAATACCAATGCATTTACAGAAGTATGCTGCATTTGAATACCACACTTAAATACAAAAAACACATCAACAATTTCCACAATAGTTTAACCAATTTTTCAAAAACCATAACTCTAAGTGTGTGTCTATCATTCTTTAGCTTAAATACAAACACAACACACTCCACAGTATTGTTTCATTACAAAAACAAAAATAATAACAGGTAACCCTATAGTCTACTTTGACCCACTAGCCAGTTCTTTGGCATGTCTCTTTGCTTCGATTGTCTTTAGTACAGAAGTTATTGAAACAACATGCCCTCTGACATTAGCATTCACTCCAGTTCTTCCAACATTGACTACAGATGCATTAATTGGTCCTCAACCCCTCCCACCAACTGTGATTTCAAGTCCTTTGCCAAGACCACTTGATGCCTTTCCACCATAGGTTGGTAGTTTTGTGGGCTGCAACAACATTTTCAATTAACAAACTCAAAGGTTACAAAATAAAAAAGTTGTTTATATAAATAAATGAGTTACCTAAGTGAATGACCTAGTACTCCTCTTCTTCAGTCCAATAGAAGCAGTAGTCATTGGTGGCGGAGATGCTGTTTGGCCTCCTCTTCTAGTTTGCCTCTTATTGGACATCTGAGGCAAAAAAAAATTTCAGTTAGGAACAAGTCAACATTAAAAGTAAGTTACCTCATTGGATGGGATATTTGTTGTTGGAGTAGGAGTGCAGGTTAAGACGATTGCCCACTAGTAGATATCTGCTGCAACAGACAAATTAAGTTACCAGAGGCTTTACAAATCAAATAACAACATGTCTATAATAAATGAATGCATAAGTATACACTAACCTTTACCATTTTGAACTTAGGATGCAGTCTATTATTGCATGAACTCTAATTGTGCCCCTTCTGCAGACACTTAGCACATGTCACATTGATGTTCTTCCTTGATGCCTTGTGTGAATTTCTTGACTTATCTGCTTGTCTGTTTCTTAACTTCTTTGGTCTGCCGGCTAATTTCTTTGCTTTTGGTGGATTCAATTTCTGGCCACCTTCCTCATACTCATGCATGTCTGGAATAGGGTGTATCATGAATGCATAAGTATCTAAGTGCCTAGATTTGCTATAATACTCATGCACATAGGCTTTTGGCTGCTGATGATTGATTTGAATGGCATTGATGGCATGGCTACAAGGAAAACCAAACAAATCCTATCTCTAGCAACTACATGTCTTAGTACTTAGGTCCATTATCTACCTCTTCTAAAAATGATCAACCCTGTCAAACCTCAAAATTTGGACAATTAAATATTAAATTAAGACTAAACCCCAATCAATATTCCCTCATCTAAACCCTAGGGGCGAAACAAAATCTAAATATTCTCGTTTCCATAAGATTTAAGTAAATTTCAATCCTAAAAAAAAAAAAAATACAAGGGATAAAAAAATAATAATATGCCAACCAAACTATCTATCATAGATTCATAACTATGCAATATCTCTAACATTAAAGTAGCAACAACTAGTTAAAACAACTTAAATAATGTAAAGTTGAAAAATAACCCACAATGCCAAATTGTCAAAATACTAAAGTCATAAAAAAATCAATAAACTAATATTAATCCTAAACTCTAGAAAATAAAAGAAGTCCAAAAGACATGTTCTACAAATGTAGTTATTTCTCGTCACCACCGTAACCCCAATTAATCTTGCAAAGGAAGCTCGGCTACGCTCAAATAGAACACACCTGAGATGCCAAGACACAAAATGGGTCAGTATACAAGTATACTGGTATGAGTACAAATATTTGACACCACGTGTCCACCAGACACAAATAAAAGTACATGTAATGTCACACCCCACTTTTTATTACTTGAAAACATTACCAAAGCCTGTAAATTTAGGTCCATATTTTTTTTTTTATAAATACATTTACAAATATCTATTACACTTGAGTAATAGAATCTCAAAGATACATGTTCTCCCTCTCTCAATAATTACAACAACAATAATACATGCCAAGCTTCTGCCGCGAAGCTACAAATAAATAATTACAAATACAACTCCACTACCTTTACATCTACTAAGAAAGCTATACGAATGAACTGAAGAACTCCATAAATCTTCAATCAAATCCACTTCCATACTTCCCAACTGATACACTTGGTGGTGATGTATCATATCAACAACAAATAGAAATATTTCTATTATCAATAAGCACACACATATGTGATGCTACTGGAGTCCATCCCCTATCTCCTCCCAACAAATCCGGTTTAGAGGTCCATCCCCTATCTTCCCCTAAACCGTGGAGTTCATCCCCTATCTCCTCCCAACAAATCCGGTTTAGAGGTCCATCCCCTATCTTCCCCTAAACCGTGGAGTTCATCCCCTATCTCCTCCCAACAAATCCGGTTTAGAGGTCCATCCCCTATCTTCCCCTAAACCGTGGAGTTCATCCCCTATCTCCTCCAAAACCAAATGCATATGCAATGTAATACACACTCGCCATATACAACACATACTCAAAACAAGTAATGTTACAGATTAATTCAACAACAAAATAAATGACTTAATTTCGGTTATACCTAAGCCACATGCAAGGTCTACAACAACCACGACTATCCTCCACCGATAGCCCAAAAACAGTTATTTCTAAACAAGAAATAAATACATCAATGAATGTAAATTCGACATTCTCAAAGGTAAGTATTTAAACTACCCAATTATATCATTAATCTCATAATTTCCCCAATTTCATGAATTAAACCCAATTCCACATTTTTCCCTTAAATTAATTATACAAATTAATCTAAGCCAAAACTCTAAGGTTTCTCCCAAAATTACCAAACTACCCCCACATACCAAAATACCACAACTTAGGATTAAAACGTATAAATGGGCAAACATTTCCAAAATTCAATTAAACTTGTATATATACCATTCCATACCTCAATTTCATGATTCTACTTTCAATTTGGGCAAACTCATTGTTTATCATCATAAATCAACCTAGGGTTTCAAGAAAAATCTAGAAATTTCAAGAAAAATTCCAACTTCTTAACCCATTATTTTCTTCTTCCAATTTTCCCTTGATTATACATCCTAGGTTCTGATCCATAATCTAAACCCAACAATAACACCCCAAACTCTTCAAATCCAAATCTCCCAAATTTCCATAATATAATTCTATATGCTCAAAATGTAGATTTTGCATTTATATACTCCAAAAATACCACAAATCTATCTATTAATGTAAGCATTGAAGGAGAACTAGGACCCCTACCTCAAGAAACATGCAAATGACCGAGCTATCGGAAGAATCCTCCACAAATCCGAGCTTCAATCGGATGAAAATGTAAATCTTCATGCCTTCTTCACTTTTTGGTGGAAGGTCTTGATCAAACCTAAGGAAATGGAAGTATTTGGGATCAAAACCCTAGGGTTTTCGGACCTAGGGCAAGAGGAAAGAAGAGGAAAAGAAAATGTAAGAAATGATCTCAAAATCCCGTTTTTGAGCTGTCAGTATTCGCGCATATCGCTCGGCGAAGAGAAGCTCGCTCGAGCGAGCATGCTTCCAGCATGAACACACAAAATTCAAACAGGTATAACTCTCCCATCCAGACTCCGTTCTAGGTCGTTCTTGTGTCCAAATTGAAGCCCCGGAAACAAGCTTTCCAATGGTTCTGACCTCACATTCAAATTCAAAGTATGGAAGGAGAAAAGGGCAAAAGAGTGACGGCTGGTCAAAAACTCAAACTCCAAACTTGGGGCTTTTTATCTAATCTTATCCAAATGCCTTGTTAAGACTTCAATTAAGGTTCCAAACATCACCCAAGGGTCCTCAATTATAATATTTAAAGTCCACTCGTCAACCCATCAATATCAAGAGTCTAACAACCGTACAAGTTTTAAGGTGACGGGCACCACTTTTCATCAATCCAAAGTGAATCAAGATCCGAGTCATTACATGTAATTCTTGTTACGGGATAAGACAAGTAGTTCCACCCGCACTGAGACGAAATGGTAGTTTCTTAAGATACAGCGGCATTTAGTTTTTTGTCTGTACACAACTAAATGTAAATTGAGTACAAAATAAACAAAATAAACATAAAAATATGGTGGCTTAGCCCTACATAAAAAATTAGCAAGATCCACCATTTTGCAAAAAAATAAATTTAGTATAATTTAATCGTAAATAAATTGCTAAAAAAGTATAAAAACGCACTGTTTCATGCTTAAATCATTCGAATTGACCAAAACTCAAAGAACAAAAGTTGTATAGAATCAAATTTTCTAAAAGTTAACGTGAACAAATTTAGTAGAAACTGAACAGGTTGGGAGAAAAAAAAATTGATAGAAGAACTTAGACGGAATTTAACTGAAAAATCTGAAACTGAAAATAAAAAGAAACACTACAAGAAAATACATTTTTTGGCAACTAAAAAAAATTTAGTCGCCAAAAGTATAGGAATTGGCTACCAAAAATAATATTAGTCGGCAAAAGTTAAATATTTAGCTACTAATTTTTTTTTAGTCGGGGAATATTGATTATTAGTGACTAAAAAAAATTTAGTAGCTGAAAATATTACAATTGGTGACTAAAAAAAATTTTAGTAGCTAAAACTATCACAATTGACGACTAAAAGAAATTTTAGTAGCCGTAGAGCTAGTTTTAGCTACTAAAATTGTTTAGTAGCCGAATGAAAAGAAAAATATATATATTTTTATCTTTGGCAACCAAAAATTTGGTCGCCAAAAGTATATTTTCAGCGACAAAAGAATATTTTTGTCGCCGTATAGTTAGTTTTAGCTACTAAAATTGTTTAGTAGCCGAATGAAAAGAAAAAAAAATAGTTTTTATCTTTGGCGACCAAAAGTTTGGTCGTCAAAAGTATATTTATAGCGACAAAAGAATATTTTCATCGCCAAAAACCTAAAATATGTGGAGGGAGATTTTAAATTTCAAACGGATTAAAAAAATAATTAGCGACTAAAATATTTAGTCGCGAATTATTATTAATTATATATATATCCTGTTTTCAACCCAAACCGTGGGTAAATCAATTCCCCCATCTCCTCTTTCTCTAGAGAGAAAAGAGACCTACCGTCTTCTCACTTCTCTCATTGACATCCAATTCCACCCACTAATGGCGCGGCCGCGGCCACAGGTCGCCACCACCACTGCCATCTCGATCCTATTTCTCGTGGCCAGGGTTGTTTTCTCTATCGAGGCAACCACCATCGTCCTCCGACCACCCCACGGCGGCAACAATCGCCACACCATGTTCCTCTCCCTCTTTCTCTCTCATCTTCCTAGCAGCTCTTCCGACAGCTCCTCTCCCTCTGTCTACTGCCAGATTCAGGGATCCGACCCTCTCCACCCTAACGCTCGCATGCTCCTCTATGACGATCTCCTTCTCAACGGGTAATAAATCTTCACATATTCGCCGATCTCTTTCATATGTAATTATGGACTTAAAACTTGGTGTTGTTGCAATTCCCTGCTCTACATGTGAACAGTGTACTTCTCCGATCTTTTTGATTTATGCTCACCAAGTGTATGTAAAAATGTCATTGAGAGGTTTTGAGGACTGGTTTGTTGGTTCAGTAATTAAGTTGACTACATGCTATATTGTTGGTTGTAGAATGATTTTTTTTTTTCTTCTAGAAATACAGGGTATCATGTTTTGATTATCTGATCAATTTTTCAGTGTGACTAGAATTGTATCTTTATGTGATTGTAGAAATGCATAGAGGCTGCGGTCAAATCTTTAAAGGATGTTGCGAACAGTCCATATGCACCTGAGTATGACATCTCTGGGATTACAGATCCTTTTCTCCATATCAGCTTACTCAGGTTTTTGTGCATATTGGGTCACGGAGATGCAGATGCTAGCGATTGCATGAATGACATTCTTGCTCAGGTCAGCTGCTATTTGTACTCCCCCGCCCCTGTAATCAATTCATGCTATATTAGTTGAAAAAGTGTATAAAACTATTGACAATGTCTTGTATGTTATTATTTACTATTTATTATTACTGTGTGATTATTTATATATTTATTTTTTAACCAGAAATTCATTTGTGGTTGAATTGGCAATTCACTATGATGCTACTTTCGGTGAATGAAATCTAGGTTATTTTTTTACTATTTTCTTCTATTGCTTATTTGTCAACATATTATCTAAATTTGTAACTATCCAAATGATTTACATGCATTCTTGCCTGTTTTCTCAACCGCTCAGTACCTTGGTCTGCAATTACACATACTCAATGAGATATATTACCTCAATGGCAATCTTCTCTACTTTGTGTTCTTGCATACTTGTTTTGTTTATGCTCTATGTGATTGATGACTACTGTTTCTTTTGATCTAATAATGCATGATTGTGCTTTTGTATGCTCGATAAAATAAATTATCCTGTGGTCTTGCAAAGATGTGCATACGTATGTTTTTTTATGCTTTACATGATGGATGAATACTCTCTCTCTTTTGACTTGATGATGCATGCTCTAATCAGTTATATGTAACATTTTTCTATGGCAATGATATTTATACTGCACTTTAAGCTTACCACACTCCTTTGTTTGTGCTTTGCCTCTTGCAAGTGGAGTGTGAAGCTAAAAGTAGAGTCTGAATATCATTATTTTTCTATTGTTTCTCTTACAATCTCAAAGTAGATGAGCATATTTATCTTGAATATGAATGCAGAGAATGTACCCTGTTCATAGGACAAAGTCTAATGGTACTAGTGACATTGCTGTATTCTTTTTCCAGGTAACAAAAACTGAGTCGACCAAAAATGCCAGGAATGCCATTTTATATGAATGTGTTGAAACAATGATGAGCATTGAAGGTAACAGCGGCTTGCGGGTGCTTGCCATCAATATTTTGGGAAGATTCCTGTCAAACCATGACAACAATATGAGCATTAAATTTATGCATACCCCTTGACTGTGGTGCATTCTTGTTATCTTGACTTTGCTTATACATTTTTCAGGATTTAGATGCTTCTATTCGGAAAAGGGCCCTTGAACTTGTGTATCTTCTTGTAAATGAAAACAATGTAAAGTCTTTGACAAAAGAGCTTATTGAATATCTGGAAGTAAGTGATCAAGATTTCAAAGGAGATCTTACTGCCAAAATTTGCTCCATTGTTGAAAAGTAAGTAGTATAAATGTTTCATTTAAAATTTTGAACCTCTTTCTTGTTGAAACCTTGCAGAGTGGTATGAACTTATTTCTATAATGTAATCTTAACATATAATGTATGGTTGGGCTTCGATCAAGTAGGACAAATTGCAACCTAAGATTTATCAATATGATTGGCTGAGAATCAAAAGTAATTAAAGTATATTAGTTTTCTCGTCTAAGATGCTTCACTTATTTGTTATGAGATTTATTGGCTTGTATTGTTTGAACAGATAGGTTAGAATGAAAATTAAACCTATATGATTTGCTAATTTTAACAAGTTAGAATTAAATAATTGGATAGGAATTAGAGTCTAATTTACATTAGTATAATTTAATATATTGTAATTGAGATTATGAGATGATGAGATATAATTTAATTAGAAATAATTGCATATAAATTAATTTAGGAAATAATATAAAAAAAATAAAGAATTAATTATAAGTAAGTAATGTATGAGTTATACTCATCAACTAAGTGAATAAAAAAAATAAAAAATAGGTTAGTGGTCTTCTTCATCTCTTGAAACCCACACACACACACACACTCAGTAAATTGGGTACTGAGTGCTTTTTACATATGGAAAACAATAGTAGCATATATATGGTGCATTCATGTGATCTTGGTTAGTATTTGGACTTAATTAATGCTTTTTATATATGGAAAACTGATTAGTATTTGTACTGAGTGCTTTTCTGTATGTACTTAATTAATGCTTCATATTTGGACTTGTGAAATAGCCCTCATTCACCAACAGTAAAAGATGTAATTATTAGATAAAAAACAGAGGCTAATATGTAATTAGGCAAATTGTAAGGAGATATTGTTAATTTACCCTTAAATTTATTCATTGAAATATGAGCAAATTAATCAGGAGCACTAGAAAATGCTCACAAATATTAAGCATACTTTAGAATACATTTGAAAGCCCTTTCAAGATAATTAGCACAGTTACAAGCCGTGCTAATTTGAAGTTAGGTGGGGGTGGGGGGGATTTACTGTCATATCTAACTACTTGTATTTCATTGCTATAAGTGCAGCCCCAGATGTTATCAATGTGTATCTGTTTTAGGCTCCTTCTCCTTATATCTATGGCATATACTTGACTATACTAGTTTCATATCCTTGTGTTGCTATTAAACCTTAAAATCCAATTATTTAGTGTGGAAATGTGTGTTTTGTTTCTTTCTTATCACAGGCTGACTATAGTAGTACACTTTTTAAAAAAATCTACAAAGAATAATTATGGGATATGCTATTTATATCCTCATTTTAGTCTTTTAGAGTCTAATTGTGTACTTCTGGAATTATAGTTTTATTTCTTTGTTAGATTTACATTAGTTGCTTAACTTCTGCCTTAGATCAACTTGCCATGCTTGTAACATGCGCCAGGCTGCCTGTACTAATGATGTCCATAAGGCATGTGGGATAGTTCTTGCATTTTCATAATTGATTCAGGCTAAAGCTATGATACATGGAAGGACAGCATTGGGCATATGCATTAACAGACTACCTGTTAGGAAATTTTTCTTTTTGTGATCAACTGGTGCATGACTTACTAATTTTTTAAGAAGTCATGTGCGAATAGAGTGGTCGCATCTGAAGTTTGTGAAGAGCTATTTACTTTCATTCCCCTGCATGCTGAACTTGCGTTGAATGGCATTGAAGTGTTTATGAATACTAGTGGAAGTCATCACCAACTACGAAAACTTGACCTTCACCTTCGTGCTTTTATACGTGTTACACATAGCCGTGGAGGAGTTTACATGTACAGTAATCACCAATGATGTGATGGTGGCCGCCTTTATTATGGTAAATAACTAGCCCTTGATTGACTTCTATTGTTTCCACACATGGTGTACCCTTTCCAATAACTTTTTTTTTTTTTTTCATGAACTTTCTTTTATTACTTACAAGATAATCAAAAGATGTTAATTTTTGGTTAATAACTTAATCCATGGCAGATGGATGTTGTTGTGAATAGGGATATGGTTGCTCAAGGCTCACAATTTTCTTTGAAGGATGTTGAGGTGGTGGTTGCTCAAATAGATCTAGATGCGGTATGCTCTAAGTTCACTTTCATAGCAATTTTATCTGCTGCAATTCTAAGTTAGAAGGCGAGAAAGCTATAGTTCTTTACTAATGCTACTATTTCTATGTTCTTCAAGCAACTAATTTATCCTTAAGGAGCAAATAGCATTTCTTGTGATGAAAACATTTAAGAAAGTTTGAAATGCTGAATAACCATGTTTATACATTTATAAGCATCAAGCTTTTAGAAGACATTTTGTAAACTATAAACATGATTATGTTTTTTTTTAAAAAAATTTAAATATGTACTGTCTACATTGCATTAATAGCATAAGACTACTGAGGATTAATTTCTACCATTGAGCAAACTAATGGAATACCTGAGCACAGGCATAGTCCAATGTGAAAGAGCAGCTCAAAATCAGTCACTAATCCTAAAAGAAACAAAAGCAACACAATTCATCAACACACATTTCTGGTGATTTATGGAGTAAAGCATGTGATAAGAAAGAAACAAACTAGATTCATATGTTGTATGTACTCAGATTGAACATCAAAAATTTTATTTCATATTCGAGTATGCAAAACTAATGATTAATTTAAAAAGATTATTTAATTTCGAGTTTTATATGTTTTTTTTATAATTTTAAATTGGCCAATATTTAGTCAATACTAGTGATTATTTATTTTTATTTTTTTTTGCAAATGATTTTTGACGTACAAATGTGGATATGACTTTTTTTGACAAGTACGGAAGGGCATTATTTTTATATCTCCGTCCGTATTTATAGTGGTTCATACAAATTAGTTTTTTGGAGTGGTAAATATCCAAAATTTGGCCCGATAGAAATTAGCATTAATTGGACTTGGTTCAAATTAGTTTTTGAGGCGGTACAGAATAAATTTTTGGTGTGGTATAGATTTCCTTTTGGATATTAAATTTGGTTAATCCTCTATTATGTATGGAATTAAATTATTGGGGTTGAATTATACTTGGTTCGTATGGAATTTGTATTAAATTTAGAATTGGACGTTGAATATAAATTTTTTGGATGGTTGGAAGTGAAATGTGTGCACGTTGTTGAATGGTTGATAATATATTCAGTATTGATGGATTACATTGTTTATACAGGGTACAGGTTGCACTAATGATGGATACAGGTGGTTCAAAAATAAAAAATAAAATAAAAAATTAATATAGTATTTGGTGACTAAATATGTTGGTAGCCAAAAATATAAGCAAATGTTTTGGTGACCAATAATTTAGTAGCAAAAAATAACCAAATGGCTTTTGTGACCAAACCACATAGTAGCTAAAACAAATCAGAATGAGGGAAGTTTAATTGCCGACTAAATATTTTAGTCACTAAAAACATGACATCCTTTGGCAACTAAAGTGTTTTGTCGCTAAATGTACATATTCTATTAGCGACTAAAATTTTAGTCTCTAATAGTTTAATTTAGTTTTCTGTGAGAATTTTTGGCAACTAATATTTTAGTCGCCAAAAGATACCTTTGCCGACTAACCAAAGTTTAGCAGCCAAAAGTTCAATTTCGGCGACCAATAATTTAGTCACCAAAAGATCACCTTTCTCGACTAACTAAAGTTTAGTAGCCAAATGTTTAACTTTCGACGACCAAAAATAGTTTAGTTGCCAATACTATCGCCGACAAGGTATAGGCGACGAACTTGGTAACAAAAAAAATTTAGTCGCTAATTACATTTGGCGACCAAAAATGGGACTTTTGGCGACCAATATTTTAGTCGCCAAAACTGTCATTTCCTGTAGTGAAACTGCCCTAAGATGATTTTTTTCGGAAAAATTCAAAACATGAAAAGTGTTTAAGATAATGTTTTACTTCATTTTTCGCAAAATCAATAAAAATAAGCTCACTTCATGGGTTAAAATAGCATCTAAAATCTGCATTGTTAAAATGAATAAAAACTATTATAATCAAGATCATCCAATTACAAATTCTAATCAATTTTTTTAGTACAAAGTTAAAATACAAAAGTTGTCTAGAATTACGTATACATGCCTTTGCCTAAATTTAGTAATTTATCAAGGTCGCTTACTATTCTTCAAGATGTACAAATCAATACAATTCAAACTATACCAATAAGTTCATATTTACTTCTTTGTACTTTAACTCCATGACTTTGGCCCTTCACTTCCGGCCTAAACATATATCCCATGTGCCTCCCATATATCTAATACCGCTCCGAAGCCAAACTTGCACAAGGATATCGTCCCGAGTTTGACCCACACTCTCCGGACGGCTAGCATATACGTACGCGTATAAATCAAAGCACTCGTCTACTCCTGAGAACGAGGCAACGATATATATATACACAATCCCTTATCTACTCATGAGAACAAACATAACAATGCCGAGCCTAAGGCATTCAAATAAATTTCATAATTCTCACTTCTTTTTTTTTATACACTCTTTCTCACAACACTCAAATAAAACAACAATCTATGGAGTCATGGTAGAGTATTTGGAATTTATCTATGGGTTCTTAGTTTATTTTAATTTCATATATCCATGAGTGTGATTACATCCATAAAATAAATATATATAAAAATCCTAAACCTTGCATACACAACTAATTAAAATAATTGAATCAATCTATCATTTTCATGTAAATATAATATCAAACCAACATCAAATAAATAAATAATAACAACAAAATAAACATAAATCAAGGAAAGTGGGTTTTGCATTCACTATTATTTTTTGAAGATCAAGAAAATATTTGGAGAATTAATGAAGCCACCAAAATAAACCCTAACCCTTTTATTATTATTTTTACCTTTTATATAAATAAATATAAATATTCGAATTAATTATATATAATTAAATAACACATTTATTAAATTCCCATGCATCCATACAATTAATAAAGCCAAAAATAAAATAAAGTAATAATAAATAATAAATAAATAAGTAATGACTTACAAAAAATCAGGATCGCTATAACCTTAAATTCCAATTGTCCACACCAGGTTACAAAGCAATTCCTTGATTCCACCTTCAATTTCTCAAGTTTGTCATAAATATTGGGACAAATCTGACCACTGTATTTTTCCATTAACTTGAATCCTTTGCATCAATTTCTTTATGATCCATTCAGACATGGAGATTATTGGCAGCTCTCTAGCTTCTACAATGTAAGAATTGAATGACTCACTCGAATTGTTCACAAGGATGTCACACTTGATCCTTGGAGAAAAATGAGACCTTGCATACAAAGCAGGGTCAGTCTCCATCAACCACTCCAAAGCTGTCTTCCTATTTCCAGTCTTAGGATCAGCTTCTTCAATCTTCTTCATCCAATAATTGAATTCATGCACATTTCCAGTTAATGCAACTTTCTAGAACATGTCTTTCAACACACAACCATTGTATTTTGTCTTGAAGTTACTATACATATGTCTTAGGTAGTATCTGTGATCTGCAGTAGGGTATAACTCTGCAAATGTTTCAACCAACCCCTTCTGTTTATCTGATATAAATGTCCACCCCATCTTCTCAACACTCCCATTACAAGAAATAACACTTTTAGCGACCAAAAAACTGGTCGCAGAAAGCTCATATCTAGTCGCTGAAAATTTTTAGCAACCAAAAAAAGTTGGTCGCAATGAAGTTGCTAAAAGTCGGTTACAGAAGGTTTTTCGCGACCAAATCTAAAGTTGGTTGCGAAAAGTAGGTTTTTGGCGACCACATTCTTGGTCGCGAAAAGTAGCCCATTTTGCAATTTAAAATTTAGTTGCTGAAAGGTAACCACCGATGTTAGTCATTGAAAGGTGGTTTTCGGCGACCAAAAGTAAAGTTGGTCACGAAAAGTAGTTACTTGCGACCTTATATGTTGGTCACGGAATGTAGTTCAATTTCTCAAAAGTAGTTCATTTTGCGACGAAATATCTAGTCGCGGAAAGTTAACAATTGCGACCACCAATTTTAGTCACTGAAATGTGGTTTTTGGCGACCAAAACTATCTTAGTCGCAAAAAGTGTAGCACAGCTACAAGCTTGTCAAGCACCTATTGCGACTACAATTTTATTGGTCGCAAAAAGACTTTCAATTTTAAACAACATTTTTGGCAATTAATGCTACTTTTTTTGTAATATCTGTAATACATTTACAATTAATGCATAATTCATGTCCATCTAATTAATTTCAACATGCCAATCCATCAACAATCCAATCTACAAACAAAAAACCATCAAAAGGAATTCAAAATAATAATTAATCCATCTAATTACTACCACCTGTCAACATGAACACATTAATATTTGACAAAATAACCATCTATCCATCCATTTACTTTACAAAATTCCCATACTTCCATCCATTTACTTTACAATGGATGGTCACCAAATCAAAAACATATATGAGAAAATTATCAAAAATTTCAAAAACCATTCATATATCCAAGTGTGTGTCATATTTGTCTGATGCGAAATATATCAAAAAGTCCATGTATAAGCATAACTTAAAATTTACGCACCAACAAACTGATCATGTCCATAAACATGCATCACTACACCTCTAGCTATCTGCAAAGGGAAAAAAAAATGAAAAAGGCATTGTTAATAATAATATTTTTGCTTATACTTCTATTTCATTTTGTTAAATTCTATGGATCTAATTCCACTCTCAAACTAGCAATCACATAGAACCTTTTGAACGTCATGATCACATCTTAACATATTGCCTTAAGATGATTTTAACATATTCGATTTCACTTAACATATATTAAGTTTCCTGCCCATGATACAAACTCATTAAAAATTTAAGGATTTGGATCCTGATTAGAAAATTAAAGATATCTTTAGTGGAACAAATATTAACAGTCACTTGAACAACATACATAAAAGGAACAAGTAAAATTGGTTAGTTATAAAATATTACTATTTTAAAAGCACTAATATATGTAATAACATTTAAAGTATTTACTCATCAAAAGAGTCGTATCTAGTATGATCGCCCTTCATTTGTCTCATAAAGTGTTCGAACTGCTCAAACGGTCCTTCATATGATTGAATTATCCCTTTCAGTGATGCTACCTCTTCTTTAAGGCTCTTAACCTCTTCATCATGTGCTTGTGACCTAATTGTAGACTTGAAAGCGGAAGACGGCTATGGACCAACCCCAAAACCTTTCAAATACCCTGACCTTTTCCCAAGAACTTGAACAGAAATTTGTTCTTGTGTCATCGGGGTTGCTCCAGGCTGTGAAGCTTCCTCACGAAGTTGGTCCATCTTCTCCTATCAATTTAAAATAAAAAATAAAATAAAATAAAAGGGTTAAGTGCATTGTCTTGATACCCAAAGTACATGTCTTGTTTATAATCATATATAATATTCTTTGTTTTTTGTATATTTTGAATGGATTGATGTTGAATCCAAGTCTATAACCACTTTGGTATTCCTTGCAGCCAAGCTGGTGGATCACCTCTGGTTCACCTCTCTTTCTCTCTCTTTCACACTCCGTTTTGGTATTACTTACAACCTCTTCCCCAAACAAAAAGAAAAGAAAAGAACGTAAAGGGGAAAAAAAATCATTGGGGTTAGTTTAGTGGCCATAAACCGTGTACCTCACTAAGAGGAGGTCATAGGTACAGCTTCCCTCTCCTCCTCCAATGTACCAATGAAAAAAGGAAACAAAAAGGAAAAAAAGGCTGCCAGCATTTTCTCTGGTTTGAGACTCATAAAGAGCACCTTAAGCATGGGAACAATGAATTTGTATTTTCTGTTAATTGTAGTTTCAATGGCATTGATGAATTTTCTAGCTTTTCATTATATTCTATAAATAACCTCATTCTAATTTTTGAGAGTGTTTATGGGATGTCTTAATATTGTCAATATGCCATTAGCATTTTGATGTCCATATGTCAGCTTGACTTTAAAAATTTGTTGACTCCAGCATATTGAGTCATGGAAGTAAATGAGATATAGCATGTCAGAAGGAACTAGAGCTAGATGATAGGCTCAAAGGAAGAATGGGAGATGACAGCACCAGTGGTAGGAGGCAAAAGGACAGTAGTGACTTCCAAAGGAGTACAAATAAGTGGCATTCTCGGATTGATACAAATGCTAGTGATCCATGTTCATCAAGTAAAAGAGTAATCCAAGATTCCTATGCAAGGGAAGATGAAGGTTTGAAGGATGAAGATATTGATGAATTTCTACACTCGAGGTCTCTCTCTCTATATATATATATCTGTGTGTGTGGCTTATTTTTCTTCCCTGGTACATTATATAAAACTCACTGATGATGCCAGGGTAAAGCGTGGTATTCCAGCTTGTATCATAAATTGGATGGCCTATTCTGAGGCACACAATTCCATCTATTGGCAATTCATCACTGAACCTATTTTCTGGATAGGTTCATCTAAAGCTGTTGGGACTGGTTTGGTGATTAATTTGGTCTCTAGTATTAATACCTACTCCTACAGGTGCTTAAAGACTTCAGTTACTGCTGCAATACTTCTTGTGCTCATATAGGTGCGCTTAATGATTGCAACTACTATTGTTGTGCTACTGCAATGGACATATGTTGCTACTGCTGTCATAATTTTGCTATGGATATATGTTGCGGACTTAAACAAGGCTGCACTTACAAGCAAAGCACTTACAATTGCTGATTGCAAGGCTTTTCACTCAAGCCTATGATCTTAAATTCCATGTTGCTGTGCCTTGTCTTAACCCTCATATTTTTTAGCATTTTCTTAGCCTGAACATGTCCAAACAATTACAATTTCAATTGGCAGATAATAAAAATAAAATACAGAACAAACTACCAATAAATTACCTTTGCCTAGTCAATATTACGAGGTTCCCGTGCATTCTAATTGGCCAGAAGAAAATCAATCACAGGTCCAGATGTTAATATCATAGTCGTAGACACATCTGCACAATATTTAAAAGTAAAGTTGTAGACCCAACTGCCTCTTTCTCTATCTTTTACTTAAAGTAGTAACCTAGAAGATTCTAAGACAAGCCAAATACACAAGTAATATGTTTAAAAAAAGCAATGAATTACTAACTCAAGGAACACAAAAGAATCCAACTAAATGAGTTCTAGGAAGAAATAAGACTATTAAAATTCCTAAATGCCATCCTGCCAAGTAAAGAATGCCATGAAAGATGCTCAACAAAAGAAATCTGAACAAGTTCTATGAAGCAAATAATGATTTATGATTAACATCCCTAATGCCATGCTCCAAGTGAAGAACATAACATGAAACACAATTCAGAATTTCATCTGATCGCAGTTTACACCAATAGTCCTGATGTTATCCTGCTGATTTGGCAAATAATAATCAGATGTTAGTGTCAGCAATTTTATGATGTCAAGAAAAAATGACAAAGAAACTCTCTGAAACATATATAAAATAGCAGGCATGAAATAATTGTAATGCAGGACAAATTTTCAAGGCAATGGCTTAGACACCTTTTCAAAAGATTACACTAATGAACTTACAAAAAAATAAAAAAATAAAAAAAAAATAGAGAGAGAATGAGAGAGAGGATCCTCCATAGAAAACCTTTCTCCAATATCTTTTTTCCATCCATCCACACCTCTATAACCAATTGCACAAGTATGCATAATATATTTACTTTTGCTCCAAATCTAAGACAAAGTTTACACAGTTAAATATATCAATTATCATCAGGTGCAAAAACGAGCCATGAAGGCTACTCAAAGTGACGATTATAGCAGTTCAAATCGGTAACAAAGAAAATATCATCTGATAGCAGTTCGAAATAGTATTCCATGATAAATTCAGGAAAAAGATGTAACGCCCTGAAAATAATTCTACATGAACTTCCCCAAAGAAACAAACATTCTCAATACAATGACAATAACCCCTTTCATCTTCATATATATAATAAATGGTTTTAATACAAAAGTTCTACATGCGGTATACATTTACAACACAAAAGAGTACATGAATCTATAGCATGTGAAGTATCTAATCACCAAACAATAAATTGCCCATAAGGGCTTACATCTTCTAAGGCAATAGCCCGGTTATACAAAAATAGTCTCTCGGACCCATACAAGTTAGCCCTTGGCTTTACAAAAATATCATAACAAAATAAGAGCTATGTACTCTTTGTAATTATCCGCGTCCTCAATTTGGCGGGATCACCACGTCTTTACTTACACAAAGTCTCATAGAGGTGAGCATAAAGCCCAGTAGAGAATTCTAACAAAGTATATACAGTTATGCAATTCTTAATAAAAATGCAAATGTTCATGCTATAACACGCTTTCTTAAAGAAAATTTCCATTTCATGCTCTTTCACAAAAATTTTCTATTTCAATATAAGTTAGCAATCTCAACACGTTCAAACAAATTTTCAATTTTAATCAATAGGGGCGGTAAATACGACACTGGTAATCCCTAGGCTGGTGTCTACAGGTAGCCTCTACAAGTACTACCAAACTGTCATTTTTACTGGTATTAACCAGAAGGCTCGACACCTATCCGCGCGGTTTTCTGGTCTTTCACCATGGATACTCAGGCAAACTTATCAAAATCAACTACACCCCCTATCCGGACTTACCATGTATTTACCCCATATCACATTTCCATAGTTCTCATTACAATATAAATCTTTCTCAAGATAAACATTTTCCAACTCATTTCATGATGTGCAATAATGATAATAAATCAAATGAGAACATGATGCAATACATAATATTTCATAACGTTTCTCCGTTTCAAACATCTCTACAACAATATCCATTTACCACTTTTATCATTTCTTCACCTCAACATTATTTCATAAATAGCCAAACCATCAATTCATAGTAACAATAACTTTCTCA
Source organism: Camellia lanceoleosa (assembly GCA_025200525.1). Classification (NCBI taxonomy): domain Eukaryota; kingdom Viridiplantae; phylum Streptophyta; class Magnoliopsida; order Ericales; family Theaceae; genus Camellia; species Camellia lanceoleosa. The sequence goes on from CM045761.1 coordinate 31,922,312, forward strand.
TCATGCTCAAATCTCAACAAGCTAGCCTCTTCAAGGCAATGTGTGATGTTCTCAAAATAATTTCTTTAAAATTTCACTACATTTACATTCCATGGTGCTTGATCATCCCCCACTTTCCAACAACACGATTTCAAGCATTTACCAACATGTTAAAAATAACATTTTGTGTCTCATATATCAAATAGGTTTCCATTTTTACCAAACAAGCTATGAGGTTTACTCTCATTCATCCTCTTGACACAAAATGGTTAAAAAGTTTCATAGATATTACCTTATTTTCCAAAATCCCCAAATTCTAGGGTTTTGCATCAAAACCAAACAACTCTCATTTTCATGGTGAAAGTTCAACAAAACCAACCTTATGAGAATGTAAATACAAGATCTTAAGGATCAACATAGAAACTTTTGAGTCTTTAAACTCCCTTTTGAGAAATTTCATGATTTTTTAATCAAATGCCAAATTTTCGAAATAAATTTAAGAGAAGTATGAAACCAACACTTAATCTTGCATAACATGTATATATAACTCAAGAATGTCCCTACCTCAAGCTTGATGAAGAAATGGAGATAAAACCCTAGGATCAAGAGGGAGAATCCTTCAATTTCTCCTACACCAAGAAAGCCCTAGCTTTGATCTTCAAGAGTAGAGATGGATTGATGATCTTAGACCCAAGAATCACAAGAAATCAAGGGTTTGGAGTGCTAGGTGAGGGTTTTTAGAGAGAAGGAGGAGAAGATATGAGGTTTAGAGTGAGAAGGAAAGGCCCCAAATATGTTAGAATTTCGGTCAAAAAGGGTAAAAAAACAGAGTTTTCGGATGCCTAGAGTGCCGCACGTGCAGCACCCAGCCCGCACGTGTGGAGCATCATTTCCTGTACGTGCGAGGCTCCTCCCACACCTCCTTCTACACGTGCCTTTTAGGCAAAATGCAACCCACTGAAAGTCCCCACTCCCTGCACATGCAACTTGGCCTCTCGCACGTGCAGCCCTGGCCCAGCAATCCAAAACTCTCTGGTTCGGCCCCTGGGCACTTCAGACTTGACCACGCCCTTCCCGAAATTGGTGAAATTCAATCACCGAAACAAAACAAGAATGAGAACTTTATTTGAGTATGATCTCCAAACATCCCAAACCCAATAAGCGAAAGAACAGAGTGCAAAGGAGAGAAAATGAAAGAAGGGGAAGGACCCGGTCGCTATAAAAGAAATCCTACCAAAATTAACAAAAGTGAAAAAACTTATATATTTTTCTTCAATCCATTCACACCTCTCTAACATTGATTACAAAAGCAAGCATAATTACTTTTCTTCTCTTCCAAGCTAAGACAAATTTTACACATCAAAATGTACCAATTCTCATCAAGTGTGAAAAAGCCAAGAGTGGCACACACACAAATGATGATTTCAATAGGGTTATAGCATAGACACTAGGGTCATGTTTGATTCAAAAGATTAATAGTGAAGTATTAATAATTCTATTAAATTAGTGTGGTATTCACTATCCAATTGGATTAATATCCATTGGATTAATAATTCCACCCCTACCCCATTACTAATAATCCTACAAATTTGTTGGATTAATAATCCTAAACCAAAATGTTAAAACAAATATAGGATAATTGGCCCCACAGATTAATAATCCCAATCCCATTCTCTAATCCACCCAATCAAACATGCTCTAGAAGGATATCTAATACTAAAATATGAATTGTGAAGACAACAAAACATTTTTAATCAACTAAACCTAATATCCCTAAATAATTTTCCCTAATTGAGAAAATAAACCTTTTATTTATTTTTTCATGAATTTTGATTTTGATTTTGATTATTATTTTTTTTTCGTAGTGTCTTTTTCAACAACTTGAACTTTTGGATGTAATCAAATTCAACCAAGTTGATTGTTGTTTTGGCTTTCACTTATCCTGAATAGTTAACCTCTCTTTTTCCCCATTTTAGCAAGGAAAAGTCTGACTATTATAGAATATAGATTTATACATACACACATATATAGAACCAGAACAATGAACTCAATATTAGAGAGCACAAATGTATATATATATATCCAATAGATTTTGTGTATTGTTCACCCATGAGCGAGATCTGTTCTATAAGTTACAAATTTGAGCGAGATCTGGATGATGTACTCGATGATTTTGTTTATTATATATATATATATATCATATATAATAAAAACTTACAAATCTGAGCGACCGATTAAGCAAAATCTTCAAAATCGAAACTCAGTTCCAATATATGATCTGCAACAAAACATAGCAGCAACAAAACATGTAAGATATCAATTCCAATGTATACATTCTTCAAAATCTGGATTGACCAAAGGACCAAAATCGAAACTCACAAGAATCGAAAGAGAGGAGAACCAAAATCGGAAGAAATTAGAGATTTGAGAGAGAGAGAGAGAGAGAGAGAGAGAGAGAGAGAGAGTGAGTGATAAAATATAGAAGCTGATGCTTTTTCTTTTTTTTTTTAGATAGTCCCGACTATTGAGTTCAAAAATCAATATATAAAATAAAATAATGTATAATTTGGGTTTATTAGGGACTAATTAAAATTGTAGGTAAAAGTGATTGATCCTTTTTACAACCAAATAAATTTTTCTAAAAAATGTAATAACATGATTAAATATATATATATATATATTTTAAAATTTCTTCATTTTGTCCTTAAAAGTATAATTTTTACAGACAAATTATTTTTGTTCCTAAAAATTTGTCCCTAAAACCTTAATTTCTTGTAGTGACATTCTTTCCAATCAAATAGTTCAGGGATTATATATCACAGAATTAATAGTCCGATTGATTACAATCCCCTTTTATCCAGTCCATCTAGACAAACATGGACTAAATATGTCTATTAACAAAGCTAATTAATTACTAGTATTTCTTGCATGTACAAACATACATTTTTATCACCAGAAATATGTGTGAAAGGAAATGGCATGGTAACATCGTGGGCTGTAGTTTGTTGGAGGTTCCAACCCTGAATGTGGACTCAAATCAAGGCCAAATCATGCAAAAATCAAATTTTAGGAAATGCAAAATCCAGCAATGGCTTGAATTCCACAAGCTATGTGCTCAAATTTTTTTTTGAGTAAGAACCTTGAGTTATGAGCTCAAGACTAAGCCCTAAGAAGTTGCAAAATAAGGTTATAACATATAATAAAATACCAAAATCTGAAATTTGAATTCCTTAATAGCTACCTCCACTGAACTAATATTGCAATCTCATATCTACGTAGTTAAAGAGATTACTTTCTAGTGAAATGCCCATAAATTTATTTATATAATAAAAAAACCTTACAAACAATAAGGTGACTACTGGAAAACTTGCAAGCACTCAGTAACAAATTAGTAATACTAATACATGATCTACATGCAACCATTCAATGACAAGTGAGTGAAATATGGCCCTATATGCAGCCACCTATTGACACATGTACTACATACAACTACTATACCAAAGAGTAAGATAAGGTGCTTACAACAACCACCTCAATGACAAAATACAAAAGCACAATAATAAAAATATACCTAATGACAAAAATCTAAAGTACATCACAACCTAAAGCTAAATAGGCTAGTTAACCATACAACTAAAAAAAAAAGATTCTTAAACACTTTTCTTAAAGCTTGATCATGTGCCTTTTGTTCTCAAGAGTTGATCCTCGATCTTGATTAAACCCAAGTTGCCATTGCCATTAGTGAAGCTTTTACTCAAAGTTATGCTTAAATATGGGTTGATCCATTGGAGTGGTTCATATCAAATAAAGATTTGAGTAAAATTTTAGTAATGGCCATGGATGGCCTAATAACCTCTCATAGGGGGTTATATATAGAACATAAAACACTAATACCTAGCAATTTGCATTTTGACGAATATCACAATTTGTTCCAAAACAATAAAATCCAAAGTGAACCAAACATTTTTTTTCCTATTTAGTCATAGTGTTTTCCATATCAAAAAAAAAACATCAATCACAATCAATTAAAATATAGAAAGACTATAACTTTCCCAGAAAAATTTCTACAAAAAGGTGGCCTTAATTGCATGATACCTTAACTTAGGCAGAATATACTTCAAATTGTATTTTAGACGACAAATTTGAATATCAATCATTCTATCTCACAATTAACATTATTTTCTTCCGGCCATTTTCCATGAATGCAATCTGAGTAAACCAAGATTTAAAAAAAAAAAATTTAAATTCCAAGTTAGGTACATAATTTTTTTTTTTTTTTTTACCTAAGAAAGAAGAGAACTGGGAAGAACAGAGTGAGAGTGATGAATCAAAAGGATGAGAAGAGAGATGAGATCTCTGGGTCGAAGAGAGAGAGAGAACTGAGATGTCCTTGAAGATCTGTAAGGCGGTGTGGGTTTATTCACGCATTCTTAACATTGTAGGAGAAAGAAAAAGACACTCTTCAAATTACTCCACCATTCAATCAGAATCGGAGTTTGGGTCTGGGAAAGAGACGAAAGAAGAGTTTGGAGTGAGAATGGCAGGATTGGGGATGAGAAGGGGAGTTGAAAGAGGGCAATGATGGTGGCTAGGGTTTCGATGAACCGATTATATATATATACACGAATCTGACATGGGGAGTTGAAAGAGGGCAACGATGAAATATGAAGGTCAATCGATTATATATATACACAAACAGTGAGTGAGTGAGTGAGAGAGAGAGAGAGAGAGAGACTGACCTGGTAACTACAAGGCGAAGCCAAAGATGAAGAGCAGCAAAAACAGGGGACGAAGTGAGGAGATGGTGGCTAGGGTTTCATGAATCGATCGGAAGTGTAGAGAGTGATAAAGAGGAAACGTGTTTTTGATGAAGGAAAGAGGGAAACAATGAAGAAGCTATCAAGGCTAAGGAAACGTTTTTTTGATTTAAGAATTCCAAAACTACGTAGTTTTGTTATACTGTATATCTTTTTGCTTTTTATGACCAGAATTTACTGGTCACCAAAAGGTTTGGCATCCCGTCTTTTTTTTTTTTTTCCTTTGCCGCCATTACTTTTGGCGACCACATTTTGTATTTGGTCGCAAATAATAACCTATTAGCCACCAAAAAGATGTTGGTCGCGAAAACATATCATCTATGACCAAAATAAATGTTGGTCGCAGATTAGTGTACTTTTGGCGACCACCTCAAAAAAGGTGGTCGCCATAGGTGTTTTTTCTTGTAGTGTCCCAATATCACTGATCAATTCCTCAAGAAACCAAGACCAAGAGGCTTTACATTCCATCTCAACCAAAGCCATTGCAATAGGGTACATGTTGTCATTTCAATCTCTCCCAATAGCACTGAGTAACTGCCCTCCAAAAATCCTTTTTAAATGATAACCATCTAGTCATATTATTGGTCTACACCTTGCTAGAAAGCCATCTTTCTGTGCACCAAGTCTGAAATACATCATTTGAAATGTAAGCTCTGTCTTTTTAAGATTAGTTGTTATTGAAATGTGTGAGGTTAGATTTTGCCTACTAATTGTAGCTGCATAATCCCTTCTCTACATAAGCTACTACATAATCCAAACCCAAGCCTCAAGCATTTTCTTCACATCAGCATCACTGTAAATTGTTTTTAACCTAACATCTAAACTATAACCAGGCCATGTATAGTACATATCTATGTTTGCTCCTTTTTCCACCAACCAGGTCATAATAAAGGTTTCTTAACTCAAGTATGGACATTTTGTCAAGGTCACAGTTAATTATTTTATTCACCCTACATCTAAACTATAACCAGGCCATATATAATACATATTTATGTTTGCTCCTTTTCCACCAACCAGGTCATAATAAAGGTTTCTTAACTCAGGTATGGACATTTTGTCAGGGTCACAGTTAATTATTTCATTCACCCTACCACCCTCATGAACAACATGTGGATGAAAGACAAAATGGCCCCCATGGTGCATTTGAACAGTTATGAAATTGTCTGACATTTTCAGCATTCACTCTTAAAGTGGAAAAGACTTTCATAAATACATTTTGAGACCACAACCCTAAACCCTAAACAACCAAATAGTCATGCATGTAATCAACATAAATTAAAATAATAAATAATCCATAATCCTCAAACAGATCACACAAAGCAGAAACAGAATATAAAAGCATAAAGTAATACAATAGAAATGCCTACACTATATGACAAGCATAAAGTAATAAAATTAAAAAATCAATTCTTCAAGCATAAAGTTAAAAGTTGATTGAAGAAGGAAACAAACAAAGTAATAGACTGAGGATTATGGATAAACTTCACCTTTTCAGTGCATACCCCACACAAAACACAATTACAACAAACAAACAAAGTAATACATTGACATCATCCACTACAAATAAACAAACAACCATAGGGGACCACAGTATACGAAGAACTTCATATAAACAAAACTACCATAGCAATAGGATATGAAGAACTGCATCGAACACAGTGTCCATGACAAAAAGTGAACCACTATGGTACGAAAAAGGGAAGCACACAAACCCTAATATACAAAACATACAGGACCACAGTATATAGCAAAAACAAAAATGATTTGGACCCCCACAGGGGAGGCATCCCCACGACCCCCTCTGGTTGTGATTGGCCAGTTTTTTTTTTTTTTTTTTTTTTAATCACCAGCCCCCACGTGTGTGTGGGGTTGGTGAGGGTGGTGATTGGAGGGGGTCTCAATCACTTCTCTAGCAAAAAAAAGTACATCAACTAACATTATATATATATATATGAGCAAATCGAAGCGAATCAAATACAAAATAAAAAGAAATGATCGAAAAAAATCCTTACAACTTATTCTTGTGAACTTTTGGGCTTCGTTTGCTTCGTAAATCTCCAAATTAGTGACAATCGAACAATCAAAGCCCTACTTTGTCAAATCTAAGCATTATTTTGTTCGATTGAAACCCTAATTTGTTCAATCGAACAAACCCTAATTTATTCAATCGTACAACCTAAGTTCTCTCCATTTTCTTATTCTCAGATGCACGACTGTTAGAAGTGAAAATAATAAGCAAGGTTATATATATATATATATATATATATACAAGGACAAATTGGTCTTTTTACATCTGCCATTAACGATGTTAACTGTGCACATTACCCTATTAACCACAGGGGGTTATATGGTAATATTCGAAGGTTAGAGGGTAATCCGCACATAGCCAAAACCATAGAAGATAAAGTGAAGTTTGGCCAACATATTATGTAAAATTATTTTGTGTTATATATCTAAAAAATATTATACAAATTAGTGTTATCTATTATGCAAATATATGATATTTAGTTAGAATATTCTTCAATTTGTCAATCCGTCAAAAATCGCCCAAATCGCAATTTGTCAGTCTACTAATTCGCTGACCCACTATTCAATTTGTAATTTTACTCTCAAATCGCCCTGAACCGCACTTCACATACCCCTACATGCAAGGCCTCATAGTACATATGTTTGGCATAACACCAACCCGATTCCCGTGAATGGGTTTGGTTGGAAAAAATGAATGAAATTCACTTCTATTAAAAAAGTTTAATGAGTTTGATTAGTTCTTTAAAAAAATGATGCAAAAAATTGTATGAAAGTTGAGTTTTATAATATTTTTATTTGCTTTAAAACAAATTAATATTGAAACAAAAACACTTTGAAATGAATGGCACTTCAATTATATAACATGTAGTAACTATATATATCATAACAAGAAATATATATTGTGTGAGTAATTTTCCGACCACACTGCTAACTCTGTGATCAGCTGGAGAGAACTGGCAAAATAGATGACAACTGGCTAACCTGCAACAGAAAGAGAAGATTCCGGCGGTGGTTCTTCCACCCGGGGGTACTTCGACGATCAAGTCAGTATCTCTCAAAGATAATCAAGTGCTAAATTCACTGCTTAAAGCATAAATTGCGTACCTTAGACCCATGGGGGTGCCTCCCTTTTATAGTTTTACTCAATCCTAGTCCCACTAGAAGCCTGACTTCTATGGACTCCCATTTAGTGCTTACTTTGGACTCTACAAGAGATAAGGATAGACTCCCTAGGAATACTATCCTTATCCATCTTAAAGTCTTTCTTCATTCTAGGACTCCTATCTCTTATCTGCTCATCTCGGATTCCGATATCTTTGGAGGTAACCTCGGCAACACCGAGATAACCTCAGCATAACGACCAGAACACGTGGCACCTTGGCTGACACATCGGCGTCACCTTGCCACGTGTCGGTGCTCAAAAAATATTTCTCCACAACTGCCCCCTAGGTTCTATTACCTCGGCATTCTGAGGTGATGGAACCTACATCGGTACTTCCTTCCAGTACGTCGGCTTAAAGTATCTTAGCCGAGATTATCATCATAGGCCGACATGTCTTCTTAAAAGATCAAGAACTCCAAGAGCTCCCTTATGAACTTCTTCATGCGTGTAAGCTGTCAAGCATCGCTTTTCAACCGTTTCACCTATACGTTTGATCCTCATTGAATCGTGTTACTGACGCGCCTGAAACACCGTCTTCTCTGCGTGCGCCGTTTGACGTATGCGTTGTTCCAGGCGTATTAATTGCTCCATTTTGCCGCCGTTTCAAATTTTTGACGAAACCTTTTCCCACTTTTTCATTTCTTCACTTTTGCATTCGATTTCTCTTTATCTTTTCTCTCTCTAGCTCTTGAGCGCGCCATTGTTCCAGTCATCAAGCTTTGTAACTGCCTCCCTTTCTTTCTTCCTGTAAAGCTTTCGTCGTTTTGTTATATCTGTGGCTGTCGTCTGACTTCGGCAATCTTCACACTGGCTCCATTTTTTCTGGTAAGAAACTGTTCCTTTCGTCTTTTCTATTCCTTTGATATTCCTCATTACTTGCTGTTGTTACTATTTTGTTCAAACATTTATCTTTCGAACCATATACCTGAATGTATTTATTCCATGCTTTTGCCCAAATATTAAACACATGCACTATTTTTACCACTTTCTTGCGCTTTTTTCACTGTTCTTGACCTTATACTCCTTGTATTCTCTGTGCTTTTGATAGCCCTACCTCTGTTCTTGATTTTGAAACTTTGTTCTTGCTTTTCTTTTTTCCAGATTTGTGCCTTCAATCTTCGTCTTCATAGTTTTAGGTTTGGGATTTGACTGTAGAACCTATCAAAACTAAAACAATTTTCACAAATTCTTGCATCAATATACACCTAGGTCTTAGCCGAGGTTCACAAAAACCTTTTTTAGATCATCTCTCTTCTGAAACCTAGTCTTTCTAATTTAGGCCGATGTTATGGATATGTGGAGGCATAGGGTAAACACCCCATCCAAATTAGAATTCTTTAGACAGGAGTTTGAAATCCTAGCCGACGTCCACCTGAGGTTGACTGGGGATGATGACTTCATCATGCCTACTGACGACTCCATGCCCTTCCCCATAGTTGCCTTTATTGAGTGTGGACTTCGGCTCCCACTTAACATCCTGTTTCGCAAGATTCTCCATTATTATAAGTTGAACCCCATACAACTTGCTATCAATTCTTACCGAATGTTCAACGGTATCATAGCTTTAGCTAAACAGGAAAACGTTAGGATCACCTTAGCCGACGTTCAATATTGCTATACCATGTGTAGCCTTAACTTGAAAGAAAAAGGCTACATTTATTATCTTAAGCCGAGATCCATGGAGTTCAAAATTGTAGCCGACCTCCCAGACTCCAACAAGGGGGCTGGAGATGATTACCTCATTACCTCAGGAAATTGGGAGTTTGCTCTAGATGAAGATCTCCATCTCTTCCTTCTTCCCCGATCAGTTTTAGAGGGCAGGGGTAAGAGTCCAGTGTTAATACTTGATTGTTTATTTTCAAGTCTTTAATACTTTACTTGTTTCTAATGTCTGTTTTCTCTTGCAGCTCTTCGTCAGCCACCAAGGAACTTTCGCCAATCCTTCGTTCTCAGCAAGGATCTGAAGAAACTCTTGGACTTGCCAGTCCAAAAACGGAAGGCGCCTCTACTTCTCAACTTCATTCCGACATACAAATCTACTCTTTCCGACGTTCCCAAGAGAAAAAAAAAGAGCTTATCTCCTCCCTCTGCCACAACTCCACAAGCCGTATCAACATCTCGGGCAGGCCAAGGATTAATATCTGATCTAGTAGAACAGCCGTCTACTTCGGCTTAGTACCTGATCCCACCATCTTAACGCAAACGTCGCCGACGTCTTGTTCTTGTAGCCGAGATGGGTCGCGCAAAACCAGTGACCAAAGATCTTTTAGCCAACATCCCAACTGATGTTGATGCTCTAACAACACAAACCCAACTTCCACCCAAGCCAAAAAGAGTCAAGAAGGCTCAACCAAAGGCCAAAGTGACTTAGGCTGAGACTGAAGACACTTTGCCAATTTCCCAGCTGGCTCCAAGCAAAAAGACTGCCTCTGTCCCTTCGAAGAGGTCCGCTGAAGCCCTTCCCTCTGAATCCACCAAATCGAAAAGGCCGAGGTCATCTGCAACGACCTCGGGATCAAAGAAGCCTGATGCCCCCTGGGCCCCTGAAATAACTTTGGAACATAAGCCTGTAATGGCTAGTGACAGCACCGACGATATAAATGTCGGCGTTGCACTTAGCACTACACTGCTTCTCCCAGGCGACTTGGAACGAAACGTCGGGTTTAGTGAGTATGAAAACTACGCTTTGATGCTGTCACACGCTGTTCAAGTAAGTGTTTTTGTCTGGTACTTCTTCTTTCTTTCTCTTTACTTCACACTTAGAATATTTTTCTAATATTTCTGTTTTTTTCCAGGCTATCCAGCATGCCCACTCTTTCTCCATGCAATCTTTTCAGAACCGTGAAAAGTTAGCCGAGAAAAAGAGAGAAGTCACCACACTTCAGAAAACAATTAAGAGCCTGCAGTCAAAGATGAAAACGTTGGAGGACCAGGCCGAAGTCGCCATGAAGGAGAGGGATAATGCCGAGGAAAAAGCCGGTGCTGTCGAGGCAATAAATAAAGTTCTCCAGGCCCAGCTAAAAGAGGTCGAGGATAAGGTGGCCCAGGCCGAGAAGGAGCTTGAAGATGCCTTGGCCACTAAAGCGGCCGAAATAAAAGATGCCGATGAAAAGGCCTATAATCAGGGAATGGCCGATGTGATAGAGGCCTATGAGCAACAAGTAAAGCAGGCATGCAACAGGGGTTTCTCCCTTGGTTGGATGTCCCTTCTTAAGAAGCTCAATGTCCCTGAGGACTCGTCTCTTCGGAATGCCGACGCCATTCCTCTTCCATTCCCTCCGCCGCCACCTCCAGCTCAATCTGAAGATGATTCTGAATCTGAGGATCAAGATAAGGATGAGGCCTTGGTGAGGAAATCCAAGGAGGTCGTTGGGGCCAAGTCCCCTCCTCAAACTGAGCAAGTCCTTGACTTGACTCAAGATGAGGAGGTTGAGGAGGTTCCTAAGGAGACTGCCTTTAAGCAGGTATTATCCGACGTTCCTCTGGCCGACAAAAGTGTTGATGAAACAATTGCTCAAATTGATGTCGAGATCACGGTGGAGAAGGCAGTCGAGATAGCTTCTCAACAGTCCACCGACGTCCAAACTCAGCCTACTGCCGATGTTGGAGAATCTTAGTGTTAATGTTTTTCTTCTTTTGTTTTTTGTACTCTTGTACTTTTTGTTTTTCAGACAATGTAAGCTCTGCAAATGGCCGACGTGCCTCTTTGTTCTTTGAATATCTAGTTCAACTTTCCTTCTCTTGAATGCTTGTACCTTTGTCTTCTCTTGACTATTTCTGCATGATTCTACACTTAGAATATTTTGCAAGTCTCTTAATATATTCTTCCTTCTTTGTGCAACCTTCTCGGGGTGAATTACCTTGGTTAACAATGATCTCGGTTTAACTTAAACTTGTAAATTGCTACAAATTTCAACAAGTGTTAAACAATAATTTTGGCTTTTTTAACTTCAACTTGTAAATTGCTACAAATTTCAACAAGTGAAGATAAAAAATTATCTCGGCTTAACTGTAACTTGTAAGTTGCTACAAATTTCAACAAGCGTTAAGTATCACTTCAGTTTAACTTTAACTTGTAATTTGCTACAAATTTCAATCAAGTGAAGATAAACAATTATCTCAGCTTAACTTCAACTTGTAAATTGCTACAAATTTCAACAAGTGAAGATAAACAATTATCTCAGCTTATTTCAACTTGTAAATTGCTACAAATTTCAACAAGTGAAGATAAACAATTATCTCGGCTTAACTTCAACTTGTAAATTGCTACAAATTTTAACAAGTGAAGATAAACAATTATCTCGGCTTAACTTCAATTTGTAAATTGCTACAAATTTCAACAAGTGAAGATAAACAATTATCTCAGCTTAACTTCAACTTGTAAATTGTTACAAATTTCAACAAGTGAAGATAAACAATTATCTCGGCTTAACTTCAACTTGTAAATTGCTATAAATTTCAACAAGTGAAGATAAACCATTATCTTGGCTTAACTTCAACTTGTAAATTGCTATAAATTTCAACAAGCGTTAAGCGTCTAAGCATTTTTGTCTTCTCTCTGCCCCCAATGTGAACCTGAGTTTCACTTGGGTTCTCATTATTTCAAAAACATTATTATGCATAGTTTTGCAAGTTAAAGTTCTGCTAAGATTTTATTGATGACATCGGCAAAAAATAAGCAACATTTAATGATAAAAAAAATTCAAATTACAAGTGTTCCAGGGTCTTAGCAATGCTTTGCCCTCATTATCTTCAAGCCGATATGCCCCATTGCCCAATACCGAAGTGATTCTGTAGGGTCCTTCCCAGTTTGGGCCAAGCTTGCCTTCCCTGGGATCCTTCTTGTTGCCTACGACTTTTCTCAGGAATAGGTCACCGACTTGAAATTCTCTTGGATTAACCTTCTTGTTATATGCTCTAGTAAGCTGTTGCTAGTATGCTGCAAGCTGTATTGCAGCTTTCTCTCTTCTTTCTTCCAGAAGATCCAGATCTCGGGCTAAGAGTACATCGTTAGTCCCATTCTCAACTCCCTGGGTTCTGATCCCTGGGATGCCGACCTCCAATAGAATGATTGCTTTTGTGCCATAAGCCATGGCAAAGGGTGATTCCCCTGTTGATCTTCTCGGCGTAGTCCGATATGCCCAGAGTACATTAGGCAATTTGTTTACCCACTTTCCTTTTGCTGCCTGCAGCCTCTTCTTTATCCCATCCAGAATTACTTTGTTGGATGCTTCTGCTTGTCCATTGCTTTGTGGAAAACTTGGGGTTGAAAAGTAGTTCTTGATCTTAAACTTTGCACAGAAGTTTTTGATCAGCTTACTGTCAAATTGTGTCCCATTGTCTGCAACAATTGCTCTTGGAATCCCAAATCTGGTGATGATGTTTCTCCATATAAAGTTCTTGACATCCACATCTCGGATCTTGGCAAGAGGTTCTGCTTCTATCCACTTTGTGAAGTAATCTGTTGCTACCAGCAGGTACTTCCTTTGCCCAGTTGCTTGGGGCAATTGCCCAACGAGATCCATCCCCCATTGGGCAAATGGCCAAGGGCTGGATACAGGGTTTAGGTCAGCAGCTGGCTGGTGAATCAAAGGTGCAAACCTTTGGCATTGTTCACACTTCTTCACGTAGGCTTCTGCATCTTTTTGCATGTAGGGCCACCAATACCCCTGGGTAATGGCCCTGTGAGCTAGCGATCTGCCCCCAGTGTGGCTTCCACAAATTCCCTCATGAATTTCATATAAGAAATCTTCAACCTGTAGAGGGTGTACGCACCTTAAGAGGGGTCCAGTGAAGGACCTTCTGTAGAGATGTCCTTCTGCTGTCAGACTGAATCTTGCCGACTTCAATCTGATCTTGTGTGCCTCCTTCTGGTCTTCTGGTAGCTTTCCTTCTTTCAGGAATGCAACAATTGCGTCCATCCAGCTTGGTTCCATGTCTACGCACATTGCTTCATGCACTGTGATTACTAGTTCAATGCTCGAGCCCGACAAGTATTCAATCATTATTGTTCTTGCTTTTCCTGGTTGTATTGCACTAACTAGGTTGGCCAATGCATCGTCATGGTTGTTATCATCTTGGCTGACTTGAAGCAATCTGCAGTTCTGGAATAAGGCTGCCAGCCTGATGACCTCTTTTGCGTAGGCCAACATTATTTCATCTCGGGCTGCAAACTCGCCCATTGTCTGGTTAACTATCAATTGTGAATCACAAAAGACTATTACCTCATCTGCTTGTACTGCTACTGCTAGCTTCAGTCCTACAATTAATGCTTCATATTCTGCCTCATTGTTTGAGGCCTTGAACCCCAATCGAATGGACTGTTCTAATATTTCTCCATCTGGAGATATCAGTACTACTCCTGCCCCTGCTCCTTGACGGTTTGAACTCCCATCAACAAACAGTTGAAAGGAATCGTCGACGTAAATGCTGCAGGGTCTGGGTTTCTCTTCTTTCCTTTGTTCTTTAGCCTTTGGCTGGGCTTCTGCTTGCTTGTTTGGACATTGCTGTCTTGGCTCAATGGAGCCCGATGTTGGATGGATTCTGGCGTGAACTCGGCCACGAAGTCGGCCAAAACTTGGCCTTTGATTGCAGTTCTGGGCCTGTACTCCAGATCATACTGGCTTAGGGTGACTGCCCATCTGGCTATTCGTCATGTTAAGTCTCCCTGCTGCAATAGGGACTTCAGTGGATGCTCTGTCAATACCACAATTTTATGGGCCTGGAAGTAATGGTTCAACTTCTTTGAAGCCATTACTAGAGCCAGTGCCAATTTCTCTAAGGGTAGATACCTTGTTTCTGCGTCGGCTAGGGTTTTGCTTACGTAGTAAACAGCCTTTTGTTCCCCTTTTTCTTCTCGAATTAATACTGCACTAATCGCATGTTCTGAAACTGCTAAGTACAGGAACAGCTCCTCCCTAGGTTCTGGATTTGAAAGTACTGGCGGTGTGGTCAGGTATTTCTTCAGATCGGCTAATGCTTCTTCGCACTTCTCTATCTAGAGAAAGTCTGTGGCTTTCTTCACTAATTTGAAGAAAGGTTTGCACTTGTCTGAGTTTCTGCTTATAAACCTGTTTAGGGCTGCGGCCCTTCCAGTTAGCATCTGAATCTGTTTTGCCGATGTCGGGCTCTTCAGCTCTAGGATGGCCTTGATCTGATCTGGGCTAGCCTCAATGCCCCTCCTAGTCACCAGGTATCCTAGAAACTTACCAGATCCAACTCCGAATGCACACTTCGATACATTGAGTCGGAGCCGATATGTTTTAAGGATTTCAAAGACTGCTTTTAGATCGGCGAGATGACCCTCTGGCTCCTTGGACTTAACGACCATGTCGTCAATGTAGACTTCTACTGTTTGGCCAATCAGGTGCTTGAACATCTTGGTTACTAATCTTTGGTAGGTGGCTCCTGCGTTTTTCAATCCAAAGGGCATCACTCTGTAGCAGTATAGCCCTTTAGGAGTGATAAATGCAATCTTCTCTTCATCTGCTGGGTCCATAGCTATCTGGTGATACCCCCTGTAGGCATCCAGGAAACTCATCCTTCCATATCCCGAAGTGGCATCCACTAGTTGGTCAATCTTGGGTAGAGGGAAGCTGTCTTTGAGACAGGCCTTGTTTAAACTGGTAAAGTCTACACAGACCCTCCATTTACCGTTCTTCTTCTTTACCACCACTATATTGGACAGCCATGTTGGGTAGTGAACTTCTCTGATGGCCTTAGCCTCCAGGAGTCTGTCTACTTCTTCTTCTACTACTTCGACGTGCGTCAATGTCGGTCTTCTGGCACGTTGAATTACAGGTTTGGCCGACCTGTCAACATTCAGTTTGTGGTAAGTGACCTCGGGGTCGATGCCAGGCATTTCGTAAGGTGTCCAAGCAAACATCTCAATTTTTGCTCGCAGAAAAGCCTCCAACTCTTTTTCCTCTTCTTCGTCTAAGCCCAAGCCGAGAAGAAAGAAGCGTTCTTCATCCCCATCCTGGACGAAGATTTTATTCAGTGCCTTTTTGCTCTTCTCGGCCTGCTCCTTGCCGATGTCTTCTAGGACTTCCATGTCCTCATCTTCAATTTCTGCCTTTTTTGGCTCTCGTATGCTGCATGTTGATTTCATTGCTGCTATGGAGCAATTCTTCGTCTGCAGCCGATCGCCCCTAACTTCCTCTATCCCATGTTCCGTTGGGAATTGCAATAGTTGATGCAATGTTGAGGGAACTGCCCCCATTGCATGCAACCATGGCCTTCCCAAGATGATGTTGTAAGGAGAGGGTGTGTCAATAATGGTGAATTCTGTCTTGATCTTCCTGGTGCCAGCCTGCACCTCCAAGTTTACTGCTCCCAATGGCCATGTCGGCGTTCCATTGAACCCAACCATTGGGCCATTGGATTGTTCCATGTCGTCCGGGTAAAGGCCGAGCTCCTTGTAACATCGGACGTACATGATGTCACAAGAGTTGCCTTGGTCAATTAGGATGCGTTTCACTTGGCACTCCCTAACCTGGAGGGATACTACCAAGGCATCATTATATGAATGCTGGACCATCTCTAGGTCGGCTTCAGTAAAGGTTATCATTGGTTCCTAGCATCCTTCTGCCCGATGTCTTTTCTCCCCGACTTGATAGACATGTTGTAGGTGCTTTACCTTCTGGGTCTCCCCTCTGATTTCGTTCTCGTTGACCTTTGAGTGAATCACATTGACTACCCGAGGTCCTCCCCGCTGAGGTTCTTTGTCTTTGGGGAAGCGGAGTCTTTGGTGCTTGAGGCAATCTTGCCTGTTCTTCTCTTGTTCTGGCCTCATCGACCAGATCTCTCAGATGGCCTTGCCTTACCAAGTCTTCTAAGTGTGCTTTCAGGGCTCTGCAACCCTGGGTTGTGTGCCTCTCTTCATTGTGGTAGGCACAACGCCTGCCGACGTTCCTCTCCATGAATTCCCCTGGTGGCCTTGCTGGTGCCCTAAAATAGGATTGGTTCCGAATTTGTTCCAGGACTTTGTTAATTGGGGCCCGGAACACATTGCCACCGCCAGGCTTATCGCCTGCTTTCTTCATGTTTGTTCGATCTGTTGTTACCTCGGCCTCGCTTCGGCGAGCCGTTTTCTTTCTCTTGTTTTACTTCCTTAGTCCCCGATGTATCTTCCTCGGCTCTGGCATAGTTCTCGATTCTCGCCATGAGCTCTTCCATACCTTTTGGCAAAGTTTTTGCTAAAGACTTCCGTAGTGGACAGTTGTCTTTCAAGCCGTTCTTGAATGACACAACCGCCACTTCTTGATTACATTCTGGTATTCGGTTGAATACCTCGTAGTACCTTTTTGCATAGGCCCTAAGGCCTTCATCCTTACTGATCTTCAAAGCCATCAGTGCATCCACCCTTAATGGCTGCAGCTTGTTTGTCACGAACCTGGTCACGAACATCTCGGCCAGGCCTTCCCATGTCTTCACGCTCCCCTTCAGTAGTTTGTGGAACCAGTCTGATACAATCTCCCCGAAGGATGAGGGGAACACTTTGCAGAGCAATGGCTCGTTCCCATTATACAGTGCCATTGAGTTCAGCTATAATCCGACGTGGAAGTTAGGGTCTGACTTCCCATTGTATATCTGAAACTTCGGCATACTAAATCTCTTCAGCGCCTCAAACCTGTCCAATTCCACCGAGAATGGTGTCCTCGGCTTATCTGGGGAATTTACCTCGGCTTCGGCATTCTGTTGCTTCCTTTTGAGGTAATCTCTTAAATCCTCTTTTGTCCTTCCAGGAGCTCGGTTATCATCTGCTTTCAGTCTTTTTGGTGCACTATTTTTAGCCTCGTGGTGAGTCCTCTTTGACCCCTCTCTATGAGTTGTGTCGAAGTAGAGCACCTGCCCCTGAACATGCCGATGTCCCTTGGGGTCTGCTTCCTTTGTGTGATGCGTCCTTCGTGATTCTTCTCGTCTTGGCTCCCTTCGTCTGACCTCCTTGGAAGGTCGGTGAGAGTGTCTTTCACTCCCGTTGTTCTGAGGGGCTATGGGGATTGTTCTTTGCCCTTCCTGCTGGGCATTGGCTGCTGGAATCGGCGTGTCCTACAGCGGGAACGGTGGCTGCATGACGTTATTTTGCATCATGAAACTGACAACTGACTGCAGGTCTGCCAATTTGTTTGCCATCTCCTTCATCTCTTCGTCCCTCCGCAGGTATCTATCCTTCCATACCTGGAGGTCGTCTTCGTTGTAATAGCCACTTCGATCTATTTTCTTCAGCGCGTTGCTAGTCTGGCCGACGTCCTTCACTTCGTGATTCTAGTTACTTTTTTCTGCATTGTATTCGTCTCCTGTGACATCCAGTTCAATAGGTCTCCTACTCCCTGCAGGAGTGTCGTCCCCAATCTTTTCTTTCTGTCCGTTGCTGGCCATCTATTCTCCTATCTTTCCCACAGATAGCGCCAAATTGTGTGAGTAATTTTCCGACCACACTGCCAACTCAGTGATCAGCTAGAGAGAACTGGTAGAATAGATGACACCTGGCTAACCTGCAACAGAAAGAGAAGATTCCGGCGGTGGTTCTTCCACCCGGGGGTACTCCGACGATCAAGTCAGTATCTCTCAAAGATAATCGAGTGCTAAATTCACTGCTCAAAGCATAAATTGCGTACCTTAGACCCATAGGGGTGCCTCCTTTTTATAGTTTTACTCAATCCTAGTTCCACTAGAAGCCTGACTTCTATGGACTCCCATTTAGTGCATACTTTGGACTTTACAAGAGATAAGAATAGACGCTCTACTATCCTTATCCATCTTGAAGTCTTTCTTCATTCTAGGACTCCTGTCCCTTATCTGCTCATCTTGGATTCCGATATCTTCGGAGGTAATCTTGGCAACACCGAGATAACCTCGGCATAACGACCAGGACACGTGGCATCTCGGCTGACACGTCGGTGTCACCTTGCCACGTATCGGTGCTCAAAAATATTTCCCCACATATATATATATATATATATATATATATAAAAACAAAACTATAGCAACTAAATTAAACAAAAAAAAAAAAAAAAGAAAAAAAGAAGGGGAAATTATAAATAAATAAATAACTCAAGATTTAATCTTTATAACAAAATAAATTCTGAATTTTTAATTTAATCAATTTAAAATTTAAAGTTTTGATTTGTTTTTAAAATAAATCATTTGCCTATTTTAAGTAAAATCGATAAAAAGAAAATATTTTAATTATTAAACTCAATGAAAATAAATTATTTAGACATTCTATATATACCTACAAATACTATTTTTTGTGATTTAGTTAATGATAATAGGCAAATAATTTAAATTAAAAACAAATCAAAATATTATAATTTAAATTGATAAAATTCAAAATTTATTTTAAAAAAATTATCCAACAAAGAATTCCAGTCGTCTATGTATAATAAACAAATAACATTTTGCTGAGCTCACCATCTGCGTTTTTTTTTTTTTTTTTTTTTTTAACAATAAAACGCTGTAACGGCCCACAACTTTCAGATACCATTCAAGTAGTTTTAGACTAAAACACTATGAAAAATAACAAAATATAACTTACCTGCTTTTGTTAGATGTTAAAACTTAAATATTAAAACTTTGCTTTGAGTAATTTTTAGATAGCTCGTGTTCAATTTTCATGAATGCAACAATACTCGAATTAATACACGAGTAGGTATATTTAAAATTATTTAAAAGGAAAGTAAGCTCAGAAAATGATTTATCATTAAAATTTTCCTAACTTTATTTTTTAGAAGTTTACTTTCAATTCAATTAGGAATGATAACGAGTTGGGTTTGAGGCAGGTTAAACTAGCTCCGTTTATTTCATATTGAGAATGAGGCAAATGGGGGACGGGGACATGGAGAGAGATGAATTAATTTTGTAAGGCAAATAGTGAGAATATTAATAAAAAAATATAGATAATATGAAATATTAAGAATGATGATTTATACTTAATGAGAATTATAAGATATAAAATAAAAAAATAAATAAGTAAATATTAATATTAAGTATAATATTTTAATTTTATTATTTTATTATAATAAAAAAAATAAATTATATATTAATTATATTTTATAAATATAATCGGACAAGAGTCGGGTAAAACGAGATGAAAAAAGCAAAATGCTCCACTTCCTCATTAGGTAGAAAAAACCCATGCGAGAGGGGGTGGGACAAGGTATGCAAGGGCAGAATGATCAATTCCAAGGCTAGCCTTTTCAACCCCCTTAATCTTTTCAAAGGTCAAAGTGTAGCTCTTTCATTGGTTTTTACCCATCATAAACAATAAAAAGGTATGGAAATCGTACTTCAGCGGGTCAGAAAAAAATTGTTTATTAAAAAGTGATAAATATTAATAATTAAATTATAAAAAATTTCATTAATTTAAATTTTTTTTTACAAAATTGTCCTGAATAGTAATTTTTCATAAAAGCTTAAGATTTAAGATTTAGTGTTTAAGATTTAAGATTTGTGTTTAAAGTGTTAGCTAAATATCAAAAACTAAAAATAAAAGAAATTTAATACAAAATCAATTTATATAAATATATTTTGGGAAATACTAGGTGTGTAATATATGTAAGTTATGTCATTTGTGAATTTAGTCATCACAAATTACATAACTCAATATTATTGGGGTTATCACTTAAAAAAATTAAGTTATAACAAAATATTATATGAGCTATAATCACATAACTCTTCAAATCATAACTAAAATAATATTATAATTAATATCACAATGTATCATAATTAAAAACACAGTAAATCATAACCAAAAACACAAAAGTCACAACTGTCTTCGTAAACTTTTTGACTTTTTTGACTTTTTTAGCCTGTGACTTTTTTGTTTGTTTGATATTCTTGATTGGCTTTTTTGAGTTTTTAGCTTTGGAATGGTGGATTTTTTTTGTCATTTTGTGATTTTTGACTTTTTTGTGATTTTTTGACTTTTTTTTTTTATCCTTTTGTAACTTGTGATTTTTTTCTCTAGAGTGTGTACTGGGTGATTTTTTAGGGTGTATATGGTACACACGGGAAATTATTTAATAGTTTCGGTACATTATGTGGCCATATTTCAAGCTAATCACCAATTACTTAGCGCCCATATTGTTCCTCCATCCCCAACATAAATTGTAGGTCCCTACCCCACTTTACCAATCAAAACTTTATAGAATACAACGTATTCATATTCTAGAAATACTTAATAATCACCCAATACACACTCTAGAGAAAGTGTGTATTGTAAAATTTTTCTTATTATGACAAAATCACTGTTCAATGAAGGTTGGAGAAAAAAAAATATCACAAACATAGAGAGATGCAACTTTAAGTTATACCCCCACAATTTTTTACTTACACCTCACTATAAAATAAATTACACCCTCATAGTTTTGAGTTGAGATCATCTGTCGTGGTCTCCTGCAATGCTTCCTGTGGTGGTTTCAAAACGATGTCGTTTTGTAATTTTTTTTTTGGTCTTTCCCCTTTTTCTTCTCTCTCATTTGTTGAGAACCCTAAACCATGAAACGAGAGAGGTGAACAGAGACAGGTTGAGGGTGACGGAAATTCTATGGCGGCAAAGCGAGGAGCTTGAAATCTGGGCAAATTTCATGAGGGAGAGATCCCCCATACAACTCAATCTTCATCACCCACAAAGCAATGTTCATCATGTTCATGGTTTTGTAATCCAATGAATGGCATGATTTATGGTAAATATGATGATGACCCATCAAGTCATTACAATTATTCATGTCCCTCTCCTGTTAGTCAGTTCTCTCTTCAATCTGATTGTTCATCCTCAATGGTTCTAGAAACCCATCAACCCAGAATTTCAAAGCAAATGACCAAGTTTATGGTGATTCAAAAAAAGAGAGTTTAAAGACACACCATAGATATAATGTTGAAACAATCTTCTGTGTAAATAAAATAACTTGAAATAATTCAAACAAAATAAATAAATAACATACCGAATTTATTTCGTTGAACCGAATAAATAATTTAAGATCAAGTCGAGTGTGTGACACTCTGTCCTTAAGACAGATTCGCCCCGCTACGGTGCTTATGGTTGAGTGGCGTCTATCTCCCAAGATACAATGATCTTCACAAAATTGTTGTAGTACTTCAAACAAATTTGTTTGGCGAACCAAACATGTGTTCTAACTCTCTGAATATTTATTCTTAAATCTTAAATGAAGAATATATGCACTAGATGAGAATTGGACGACAACAAAGTATTTTTCAAACTAATATCTCGATCTCTTGGACTGCAGGAAATAGGTCTATATATATAGGCACTAGGTGACCATTCAACTTTTATCCGAACAGGTAGTATAAGAATTGAACAGATACAAAAGAAAACTGAAACCCACCGTTAGAAACATATATTTCAAAATGTTTTGAAATAGTACTGTTGGTGGATTGGGGCAGCTTTTCAAACTTGAAGGAACGTTATTAATACAAACTATTTAGAATAAAAAAAATATATATATATATTAAATTAATTGAATATATATATATATGTATATATTAAACTATATGAATAGTTTAATAAATAAAGAAAGAGATACAAATTTTAGGAAACTACTTAGGAATCTAAAATTTTGATTTTAGAATTAAATTAAATTCCCACAATTACAAATTTTAGGAAACCACTCAGGAACTCAAAATTTGAATTTAGAATTAAATTAAATTCTCATAATAATTTTTATTAAAAAAATTCAAATAAATTTTATCTAAAAAATTAATGTTAGATCCGAAAACGACGTCAACTACCCATTCACTCATAAATGGTTTTGACGTTCCATCTTCACCGTGTGACTTGCCACGCAGCAAGGAACACTTCACCTTTACGGACCCACCCCAAAAGACGTTTGGGGCCCACTCAATTTTTGGGCTCAAAGTCGGTCCAAAATATGCCTATATAAATCATTTTTCCAACAATCCCACGCATGAATAGAATTTGACGGAGAGAAAATGCAACAATATGATCTAATTACAGAGAGTACAGAAATTGAAAATATTCTGCAAAGGATAGGTAGCTTTTGGTTTTGAATCTTCCCTTGTGAGACACTATCGGATTTACTAGCTAACCAGTGAACATGATGTCTTGAACTGTTCAGCCGTTTGTGTAAACCAAGACAATAGAACTCACACAGTATATTACCAAGCACAGTTTAGTTCTCACTATTGTGTTCATTTTGGCCCTAAACAACCTGGTCTTTTATGAGTGCTCTAGAGAATTGTAGCCCTTCACAAATCTCATAAAACCGGCCCAGTTCACACTCACATAGGTGATTCTTATGAAGAGTATCTTGCCATACTCTACTAGGTTTACCTAGATATAAGAATCATTAAAATTTTACTTAACCTCAAACGCTGCAGACATCACTATTTTATCAAAGAAATGGGTAGGAGTTAAACTCCCCAATGATCCTTCTGAGTTATTCACAACTCGGTTGTCCCTTTGAACCTAGATCTCGGGATCTCCAGTCAACTAGGTTGGGTTGCTGTTGTGGTAACTCTTATTTAATAGGCTTGAGTCCCATTCCCCTCGATGAATTCTCAACTAACTCTCTTGCTAACCCTGTGGTTAGTGGATCCGCTATGTTATCTTTAGACTTAACATATTCTATGGAAATAATTCCATTAGAGAGTAGTTGTCTCACGGTGTTATGTCGACGACGAATGTGTTGTGACTTATCATTATACATATGACTCTGTGCTCTATCTATAGCTGATCGACTATCACAATGTATGCATATAGTAGGCACCGGTTTTGGCCATATTGGAAAATCTTCAAGGAAGTGGCGAAGCCATTCTGCCTCTTCCCCTGCTATGTCTAAAGCTATGAATTCAGATTCCATAGTAGACCTAGCAATACAAGTCTGTTTGGAAGATTTTCAAGATACAGCCGCCCCACCAAGAGTAAAGACATACCCACTGGTGGACTTCGAGTCTCTAGTATCCGATATCCAATTTGCATCACAGTATCCTTCAAGTATTGCTGGATATCTAGTATAATGAAGCCCAATATTATGAGTAAATCGGAGATATCTTAGAACCCTTATAATTGCTTTCCAGCGTTCTACTCCCGGATTACTCGTATATCTACTTAATTTACTTACTGCATAAACTATATCTGGGCGAGTGCAGTTCATCAAGTACATTAAGTTTCCAATAATTTGGGCATATTCTAATTGAGAAATACTTTCTTGTACAGGAGTTCTAGCCAGATGATCATCATCTTTGCTGAATTTGTCAAGTATTTTCTCAATGTAATAAGATTGTGACAAAGCATATCCTTCTGATGTTTTGGTAATTTTTATACCAAGTATTACATCAGCAATGCCCATGTCTTTCATATCAAAATGTTTATTCAACATTTTCTTTGTAGTTTTAATCATGTCATTATTACTACAAATGGTGAGCATATCATCTACATAAAGACATACAATGACATAACCTTTATCTGTGTTTTTAATATAAACACATTTGTCACACTCATTAATTTTAAATCCATTTGACATCATTGCCTTGTCAAATTTCTCATGCCATTGCTTTTGCGCTTGTTTTAAACTATATAATGATTTAACTAATTTACACACTTTCTTTTCTTTCCCTGAAACAGAAAACCCTTCTGGTTGTTCTATATAAATTTATTCATTTAACTCACCATTTAAGAAAGCGGTTTTAATATCCATTTAATGAATTTCTAGATTGTATAGAGATGCAATGGCAATTAGCATTCTAATGGATGTTATTCTAGTAACCGGTGAGTATGTCTCAAAGTAATCTAGACCTTCTTTTTGTCTAAAACCTTTAACTACAAGTCTTGCCTTGTATTTGTCTATTGATCCATCCGCTTTCAATTTTCTTTTGAAAATCCACTTGTACCCAAGAGGTTTACAACCTGGTGGCAAATCCACCAATTCCCAAGTGTGATTTTGCAAAATGGATTCAACTTCACTGTTGACATCTTCTTTCTATAAAGGAGTTTCAAGATTAGACATAGCCTCTTTAAAAGTTAAAGGCTCATTTTCTAACAAAAATGTTAGAAAATTTGGACCAAAAGATTTTGAGGTTCTAGCACGTTTACTACGCCTAAGTTCCTCTTCCTCATTTTGATCTAACTCTTGTTTTTGATCATGTTCTTGATCCTGACTAGTAATGGCATCATGAGATCTTTTATTGTTACTAGTATCTTGTCCAGTCTTCTTTGGAAATACATGTTCAAAGAATGATGCATTCCGTGACTCAATAATAGTATTTACATGCATTTCGGTATGTTCTGATTTATTAATCAAAAACCGATATGAACCATAGATTGTTCCTGTTCATTTTCAAGCCTGTCAGGATTGCAGTGTGGTAGATCTCAACCCCACAAAACTCAAGAAATCAAACCCACTTAAACCAAACTCATTTACAACAAGAAGAAATCAAACCTCGCCTTACCACGCCGCCGCCGTTTCGTCTTACCGACTTCACTCCTTCAGCTTCGTCTCTCTCATCTCCTTTGTTCTGGTTTAGTCGGGTTAGGGTTCTGATGGATGAGAGAGAAAGGAAAAGAGGGGGGAAAGGAGAACAGGAGCCAAAAAACAGAAAAAAATTCAAAACAACGTCGTTTTGGAATCACCGTAGGAGGTACTGCAGGAGACCACGACAGATGATCCGGACTCCATAGGTTTGTATTTTTTTTGGTAAATTACAAATTTACCCTTAAAGTACATATTGCCCCTTGTGATTTGAAAAATTATAAATACTCCCTTATCAGAATTTTTTATTTAATAGAATTAACTAAAAAATGAAATTCATAATTACTCTCCTACACAATAATAAAATTATTTAAATTATTAATTAAAACATATTTTTAACATCATTAAAAACTGTTAATTAATTTTATGATTTATTAATAAAAAAAGGTAATTTGTTATGAAATTAGAAATCTCAAGAAATAGAATGTAATTTCTAAAACTACAAGATGTGATTTATATTTTAATCAAATTTCAAAAGGTGTTTGTAATTTACCATTTTAAAAATAATAATAATAATAATAATAATAATAATAATAATAATAATAATAATAATAATAAATAAATAAATAAATAAAAAATCCTCCTATCACAAATTATTTTTTCTTGGATTGTCAACACGTCTGTTTCTATGCTGTTATGATGACCAATAATAGAGGACGAAGCAGTGGATCCACCCCAAAACAGTAATGATAAGTTGAAGAAAATTCTAATATTATGATAATACATAAAAACAAATTTATAAAATCACAAGGTAAAATATTAAATCATAAGGTGGATTCACCTCTAGAACTCTTCATCTAAAAGTTTAAAATATTTTCTTTAAAAAAACGAAATAAGGGTGATTTGGAAAGTTAGTTAAAAATTAATTTTTTTAATTTTTTTATTTATGAAAAATATGAAAGATAATATAATTTAAAATGGGTTAAAAGTTCAAAACTAATATTATTTTTTTAAAATTGCCTAAATGGGAAATCACAACCATTTGTTTTGTGGATAATATTGATTTGTGTGTTAAAAATATATTGAAATAAAAAAAAAAAATATAACATGTATATTAAAATTTTATTTTTATTTTTTTCTTAATGAACTAGAGATGAATAGTTGTTTGGAGGACCCAAACAAAAAAAAAACATTTTGCGTAAGACGTCAAATTAAAATCCAAAAAAATGGATTTCTTTGCTTATAATTTAAACTAATGAAAAATGACTTTCTTTGCATAAACTAATGAAGCTAATCTTTTCTCCCATTAAAATTTGAATTAACTGTTCTGAGTGGTGTTTTGAAAAGTTGATAAAAAAATTAATTTTTTAGCTTTTTTGACCTTTTGGTGCCTTTTTTTGTGTAAAAAAGTTGACTTTTTTTGTGTATAAAAAACTAAAAAGTCAAAAAACAAGTTTTCAAATTGCCCCTGAGTTCATTGCATGAACAGCATTGTTCAATTTGCATTCCACTATCCAAATATATTGATTGGTTAATTATATTTTTAGTCCTCAAAACATACTATTTGAATTATTTTGGTCTTTATACTTAATTTAGTTTTTAGTGTATACAAAATATTTTATTTGCTTCTCAACTTAATTCCATCAATACACACGGTTAAAGTAAGGAACAAATGTGAAAATTAACTTAAAAATTACATTTTGAGTCTCCAAAATATATGACTTATATCATTTTAATCTCATATATTTAAAATGTAACAGTTTATCCCAATGTGTACAAATCTCATAACATAATTTCATCTCTCTCACTTTCTAAAGGTAAAATGTGAAAATTATATATACAAATAAAAAATAAAAATCAATATATTTTAAAGGAATATTCTCACCACTACAAGAAAATATAAATTTGTGTTATCAAAAAAAAAAATGCTGCCCTTCAACGATGAAATGAGATATTCATCACTAAAATTGTAAATATATATTGGCAATGAAGTAAAATATGTCGAAAAATGTTGTCAAAATAGAAAGATGCATTAAAAATTGATTCTCCCACCAATATGTTGGATTTTGGGAATATTTTTCTTCACATATACAGTGATTTTTGTATTTTATTTTTTGTTAATATGTATTTTTTATTTTCACATTTTCCCTCTAGTTCTAATGAAGAGAGACATGATAAGGTTGTGAAACCAAATTGAATATATTATGAATTAAATTGAGACGTTTTAACTATTGAGAATCAAAATAATACATATCACATATTTTGAAAATTACAAATATAATTTTTAGGTAAGTTATCACATTTATCTGTAACTTTAACTATGCTTATTGACAACGTCAAAATAACGAACTAAGGCCATATTTATTTGGGTGGATATGAGCTTAAAATTGGACTAATAGTTCAATAAAATTATTAATTCGATATTTGGTTAAACAATTGAAGTACGAATTAATAATTCATCCGGATATGGTATCCCACATATGATAGACTATTCAATTCCACAGATGGGGTGAGATGTAAATTGGAGAACTAAGCCAAAGTCTAGACTATTAGTCCCTTCTTATAATTTTAACTCAATTCAAACATAGGACATGATACACAATTTAAAGAAATTCGTAATCTTAAGACTATTAGTCATGAAAATGCTAATATAATCTAATCCAATTTGTCCAAATAAACATTGCCTAAATTGACATATTTTTTATACATTGGAAACTAAATTAGTACAATTTAAATATTGAAAGCCAAAATAATACAAATAACATATTTTGAAGACTAAAAATATAAAGCAACTCAAATCGTATGTCAAAGCCAAATTCAGGCAATTGAACGAACAAAAAAGTCATTTCCAATTTCCATCCCGCCCAAAACATAAAATCTATGTGATGCAGAGTATAAAAAGTTTAAGGAAGATTAAATTTAAAAAAGTGATGATATTTGAATATTGACATAATTTTAAAGAGAAATTGATAAGAATCTTATATAATTACGTTTTTAGTATTATTAGAATTTTATTTTATAATTATTTTTATATTTTTTAAGATTTTTAGATTAGGGATATTTTGATAATTTGTTGAATTTTCGAATAGGAATTGTGTGGGTCGTTCATGAGTTGTCTTGTTGATCAAGTTGTTTAATTATTTATTTTTGTTTTATATTTGGTCTTCGATTAGTTTTGAAAGTCAAATATATTGAAGTAACTTCATTTTTTTTTTTTGGTTGTAATTAGTTTAGAAAGTCTCATAATTCTATATAAAGTCATGTAATACTTATAATTTAATAGAGTTAATAATTTTTAAAAAATTCATAACTTTTAATTTTTGTTTTTTATAAATTATGTGATGGAATCAAACTCTATCTTTTTTTTTTTTTCTTCTTCTTTTCCTCTTTTATTTTAGCACTATCACAACTCCCAGCCTAAATACTATTCACAAATCACTATTCACAAATCATTGTTGGCAACCTCATAACAACCCCTAAAACAGTGCACAATTCCATATTTTCATACTAAAGCTCATATCCCTTTATTATATTAAGATCCCGTTTATTTTCAGAGATAGAATAGAAGAGATTCATAGTGAGAGGATTAGTAGTAAGGGAATTGTTAGTGAAAAAATTGATAGTGAGGGGATTAAGTAAAATTGTGTTTGTTTTGATGATAGTTGTTAGTGTAGGAATTGTTAAATTATTTTTATATAAAATAATAAAAACAAATAAAAAAATATAAAAAATTAAACATTAATATTTTTAAAAAAATTCCCAATATAAAAAATAAAAAATAAAAAATAAAAAAAATTTATAATCCTTTCACTATTTTTCTAATGCCATCTCTACCTCCTTCTTCCCAATTCCCCTTTCAAGGCCTTTACTAATATCAAGGGATTAGGAGTCCCCTCCCCATCTCTCAAAACAAACACCCCATATAGTAGTCCCACCTCACTATCAAACTCAATCCCCTCCCTATAACCCCAAACAAACGGGGCCTAAAACTCTTAAACTCTCCGGCCCTGTTTGTTTTTAGAGATAGAATGGAGGGGATTCATAGTGAGGGGATTGTTAGTAAGAGAATTAAGTAAAACCATAATGTTTCGTAGCTCGAAACATTTGGCTCGAACGGCCCGAATGTTTGGACTTACGCGCGTGTTGCCTATCATGCCCCCCAAATGACGTAGTTTTGAGAAGAAACTAAAAAAAAATAAAAAATTAAAGAGTGAAAGAGAATGAGGCGCGAAGAAGAGAGAGAGGCACCAAGGCAACTCACATTGATGGCATCAAGCTCTGAGTCACCTCAACTTTCTTCTTTCTTTGGAACAATACCCATATCAAATTCCTTCACTTTCACCAATTGTTGTGTGATCTCAGAGTCTCATCTTCTCGAAACCCATTCAAGTAAACAAATCACTCTGTTTCTTCAACAAGTCCATTGACTCTATTATACTTACAAACTGGAATTGAATGGATGATTGATCAGGGTTTTCAAACGCAAACCCTACATCTATGGTTTGCAGCGGCGAAGAGAAATCGAGAGAGAAGAGTCTTACGATAGTGGCGGCGGCCGTGGAATGTTGACAGAAGATGGTGGCTGGGTGTTAGTGGCAAGGTCAAGATCGAGAGAGAGAAAGAGAGAGAGGGAGAGAGGGGCTCGCGGCGGTCGAACTAAAGAAAGAGGAAGAAGATCTTAGTTTTTTTTTTTTTTTTTTCTCAGACCCAAAGTTTGACATCATTCTTTCTCCTATCTGGGAAATCCTGTCCCTCTCATCCATGGTGTTTGTTTTGTTTGGTTACTGAGAATTGAGGTGAAAGGAAAAATTCAGCTTCAAAATTGCATTACTACCCTTCAAAGTCTCAACATTGGTTCCCCTATCTCTCTCTTTGTCCTCTCCTCTCTCTTTTTTTTTTTTTTTTTTCTTCTTTTATTTAACAAGCGCGTGAATCTCATGAAAAACAAACATTTCGAGCCATTCGGGGTAGCTCATTTTGAGATACCCAGTAGTTCCGTAAGTTAAATTGTGTTTATTTTGATGATAGGTGTTAGTGTAGAAATTGTTAAATTATTTTTATATAAAATAATAAAACTAATAAAAAAATATAAAAAATTAAATATTAACATTCAAAAAAAATTCCCAATATATAAAAAATAAAAAAAATTCTAATCCCTTCATTATTTTTCTAATACCATCTCCACCTCCTCCATCTCAATCCCCATTCTAACCTCCATCTATATCACATCCTCCATCATAATCTATTTCCTAACTCTACAAGTAAACACAATACTAAATAACCCCACCTCTATCCTAATTCTTTCCCATCTATTTAACCCCAAAACGCCGCCCCGGGAGGGAGGGAAGGAGGGGAGGATCACCCCAAATGCACACTGCTGTCATCTTTGGTTCAAGATCAATATCTCAAGACAGTTACAAAACGTTCACTAAAAATAAAAATTAAAAATCAAAAACTATTCACATTACATATATATGTTTGTCTTTAATAAAAATTTTAATAATTAAAATATTAAAAAAACAAAAAGTAATAAATTAAAAACTAAGGACTTGTTTGGTAATCATTCCGTTTTTAATTTTCTATTTATATTTAAAAAAAATTAAAAACTGTCATATAAATTTGTTTGGTGAATTTTTGAGTTTATAAACAGGTCTCTCAAATTTAAAACTAAACTAAAAATGATAAACTGAAAAAAAAGGTGTTTACAAAAGTTTAAAAACTAAAAAAACATGTAGGAGGAATACTGAAGCAATACAGAAGGAACACGGCTACACAAGGTCAACTATTTGAACCACAGGAGCAGCATTCACGGGCATATTTTTTAGAAGGATAAATTATAATTTGTACCCCTGAATTTTGGTTCATACACATAAAATTATAATAGTAAATCCTTTATATTTTTTGGTTAAATTTTACTTTGGTCTCTGTATATAAAATTGTAACAGTCAATCTATGTGTTTTTTGGTCAAATCTCACTTTGGTCTTTATATAAGTGTTAATGTCCTTTTTCTATTACTCAATTATTTAAATTTTTAACAGAATCTAATCATGTAATAAAAATGTGACAACGACAGAAAGGTAAGAAATTAATATCATCTATATTTTCTATCAATACACATTTTATTTTAAAATTTATATAAAAATATGACTGTATTAAGTTAAAACAAAACGCAAATTGTAAATAATTAGGAAGATGAACTAGGATTTTGCATAAATTAGAATCACAAAACTCTATTTTTCACGTTAACCCAGTCTTCTATCTATTCATCTTTCTTTCTCTTTAATTTCTTTATTGTATTTTTTTTTATTTCAAAAGTTTTACTTTATTGCCTTTTCGTTCCAATTTTTATCATACAAACACACACACACACACATATATATATATATTGTATTATATAACTCTCATGTGTTTATCACGTAGAATAAAGTGTATTGGTGAGAAACGTACATAATTTTTCTTTCTTATCCTCATTTTTGTCACATGACTGAATTTTATTAAAGATTTAAAAAGAAATTAACAGAATACGGATGTTGATACTTGTTTAGAGATCAAAGTGAGATTTGCGTAATAGTGCAAAAGTTGACGGTCACGATTTTATGTATAGAAACCAAAGTGAGATTTAACTAGAAGTGCAGGGGTTGATTGTCATAATCTTATATGTAGTGATCAAAGTGTGATTTGATGTAAAGTGTAGTGGTGCAAAAGTATAATTTATCTCTTTTTTTATAATTATTTTTACCGTACAAAAGTTTACAATTTGAAAAAAAAAATTGCAGAAGGAACACAAAAGCAATGCAAAAGGAATGCGGATGACCTTTCAAACCATGGGAGCAGCATTCCCGGAAGCCTTTTTATTTTATTTTATTGGGTTTTACAATTTTTTAAATATTTTGTTCAAATCAAACGTTTTTTTAATTTTTATTTTTTTAAAAATAAACAAAAATTAATTTATAATTTTTTTATATTATGTTTGGGATATTACTTTGGACTAAAATAGTTAAATAAGATAAAATTAACTATTTTAACTAAATAGGATAAAATGTCAGATTTAACTCATAATTATTTATTTTTTTATCTCACAAAAACCAACAAAGCCTATCCCAAACTAGTTAGAAAGTCAAAAAACTAACCTATATTCCAAATGAAGGCTTAAACTAAAGATTCACTTTTTAGAAAATTAATCAGTGTGTTTGATTTGAGTTTTTTGAATTAAGTTTTTTGAAAACTCAGTTTTTTGATTTTCATGTTTTTTTTTTTTTTGTTTTTAGTGAATATTTTTAAATTTGTAAGCATTTTTTTTTTATTTTTTTAGATACACCTTACTTAGATGTATTTAAATAGTAAAAAATTCGTGAAAAATATTTTAAAAAATTAATAAATACATAAAAATACAAAAAATATAATAAATTCTCGTATTTTTGTTTTGTATTCTTAGTATTTAGTGAATTTTTAAAAGATTTTTTTCACAAAACTATATTTTTTATGTGTATTTATGTTAAGTGTGTATAAAAATAATAAAAAAAAAACTTAAAATATTAAAAAAAATTCACTAAAAACAAAAAAATACGAAAACAAGAAATTAGAATTTCTGAAAAAAAGTTTTTGGAAAACTCTAACCAATTTTTTTTTTTCATTTTCGGTATTTTTTTTTGTTTTCACTGATTTTTTTAATATTCTAAGCATTTTTTTTAATTTTTAGATACACCTAACATAAATACACTTACAAAATATAATATTTGTGAAAAAAATATTTAGAAAATTCATTAAATATCAAAAATATATATATAAAAAAAATAGAATTCAGTTCATTTTTCGTATTTTTATATATTTATTGAATTTTTTTTTAAAAAAATTATAAATATTTTACTTTTTAGAGACATCTAAGTAAGGTGTATGTAAAAAAGTAAAAAATATGCTTAAAATTTTAAAAATATTTACTAAAAATAAAAAAATAAAAAATTTAATATTTAAAAATTGAATTCAAAAAATTAAAACAAACTATACTGAGTAATTTTATTTTGGGTAAATGACACTGACACCCCCTGAGGTTTATATTTATTACAGTTCCCCTCTCACCTTTTGAAAATTAAATCTCCCTCCTGAGGTTTAAAGTTTCATTACAGATCCCCCTCAGCAATTTAATTTTTTTAAATACCAATTTTGCCCTCATTAGGTAAATTACTTTGACACCTCTCACATTTTAGAAATTACAATTGCCTCCCTAAGGTTTAAAGTAGTATTACCAATTGCCCTCGGTTAGTATTAGTTGAAAAAAAAATTTATTCATTCAAAAAAAAAATAATTGGAAAAAAAAATTAATTGAAAAAAAATTTTGTTAGTAAAATTTTTAAATTTTTTGTTTAAAAACCAACGTAAACTCATTTTTTGAATTTACTTTTTTTTTTTTTTTTTTAAATTTACAAACTGAGGCAACTATTTATAAATTAAAAAAAAAATTATCAAACAAGTTTTTATGACAGTTTTTAAAATTTTTGTAAATATAAATTAAAAATTGAAAACGAAATGGTTACCAAACATGCATCAGATGGTAAAAATATCGTAAAATTAAAAAATAATTAAATAAGTTACCAACGTAAGAAATAACTTATCAAAAGATTCTTAGGCTATATATGGTTTGATTTTTAGAATTTTTTAAAAAAAATTAAAAATTAATTTGGTTAAGAAATAAAAAATAAAAAATAATTATCATTTAAGAGTAAAAAATAATTATCATTTTAACTTTTGGACAGGTTATATACATACGTATGGTTGTTTCAATTTAATTTGTAAAAAAATATTTCTAACCACTTGAAAGATTAAAATCATATAAAAATGATAATTATTTTTTATTTTTTATTTCTTAACCAAATTAATTTTAATTTTTTAAAAAATTTTTCTAAAAATCAAATCATACATAGCCTAAGAATCTTTTGATAAGTCATTTCTTACGTTAGTAACTTATGTAATTATTTGTTAATTTTATGACATTTTTACCATCTGAAACCTGTTTGGTAACCATTTCGTTTTCATTTTTCAATTTATATTTACAAAAATTTTAAAAACTGCCATAAAAACTTGTTTGATACTTTTTTTGGTTTATAAATGTTGTTTCAGTTTGTAAATTTGAGAAAAAAAAAGCAAATTCAAAAAATGAACTTACGTTGATTTTTAAACAGAAATTTAAGAATTTTACTAATAAATTTTTTTTTTCAATTAAAATTTTTTTTTCAACTAATACTGACTTAGGGAGCAATTGATAATGCTACTTTAAACCTTAGGGAGGGAATTATAATTTTTAAAATGTGAGGGGTGTCAATATAATTTATCCAATGAGGGTAAAATTGGTATTTAAAAAAATTAAATTGTTAAGGGGGAATCTGTAATGAAACTTTAAACTTCAGGGGAGATGTAATTTTCAAAAGGTGAAGGGAGAAATTGTAATAAACCTAAATCTCATGGGGTGTCAATGTAATTTACCCTTTTATTTATATTTTTATTTGTTTTCTAAAAATATAACTAATAGTAATTGTGTGACATACAGATGGACACGCAACTTAAAATAATTTTTTTAAAATTTGTTTTTTGAGAAACGGAAAGCAGCTAAAAATATAATTTGTGTGACATACAGATAGACACGCAAATCCCATGGCCCAATTTGTTTTTTGGAAAATGTTTCATAAGGCTAAATTGTGACTTCTAGAGAAGTTTTAAATTGTGAGTTTTATTGTGTAGTTTGATGTTTTAACTTTTGTTTTTTCAATTTCTTTTAAGATTGTCACATCATTAGAGTTTTGATTAGAGCTTTATTATTAGAGCTTTTAAGCCTCCTTTGACATGTTAATATTTTAGTTTAAAAGTTAAAAATTTAATAAAAAAATCAAAAATTTTATAATCTATATTAAAAAACAACAATGATTCAGAGTACTAATTTGGGTGTTCTAATAGAGCACTAATGACATGATAAGGAAAAAAAGAAAAAGAAAAAAAAATAAACTAATACCAAAACATCATATCACAATAAAGGGGGTCCACTGCAAACTGATTAGAGTTGGCTTTAGAGTTCAAGAATTAGAGCTTCAAAGCATTTTTCAATAAAAAATCAAAGATTTATTTTTTTTATTTTTTGTACATCTTTTCATAAAAATTTAAAAATTATTTCAAACATACTAATTATTTTATCTTATATTTTTATTAAAAAATTATTAAAATAATTTATTTTCAAACCATACCTTAAAAGTATTTTGAGAAAATAATTAAAAATTACTTTTTTTAAAATTATTTTATAAAAAAAATAAATTAAAAATTAAAAAATAACTTTTAACAAACTTTTTAAAATACGTCTTAAACACTACGGTTGGTTAGTCTGACCACGTATTAACACATGCAGGCACTCGAAGCCGCGTGCTTTTCATTTTTTAGTGAAATAATAATTTTTTTTTGGTTGTAAAATATGTAGGCTCTGGCACCGAAAGATTTTCCTGTCTCCTCACACCAATCGATGGTACTACATTATTGATATCACTGTTTTATTCATTTATCCTTATATGATAAAATAATTGTTAAGTTGATCCTCCACATGTAATTTTATTCAGTATTGATAGGACCCCTCTAATTATTATCTTCAAAATTATTCATATATATGTAACGGGTGGTGACCGGAGAGAAAGAAAAAAAAAAAAAAAAAAAAAAAATTAGCTAATAGGAGGAAAAGATAGTCAAAGGAAGTGAAAAGAAAAGGGAGTTTGAAACATTTTTTAATTTTATTATTATTAATGATATCATATTATTAATATCGAATTTTTGCTCCTTTTCTATCTCCTCCACCCCCTCCTCAATCTGCTTCTTATTTTTAATTGCATGTTTTTATTAGGAGTAATTCATGAAAAATTAACACCCATAAAACTATATATTAGCCTTGTTTGGGAAATAGATTTTTGGTTTTTTAAGTTAAAATTTATCAAAAGACAAAATAAGATAAAATAATAAATAAAATAAAATGTCACATCAAACTCGTAATTATTTTATTTTTTCTCTCACAAACATATCTACCTACAAAAAAATTCAACCATTTTTACAAACTTAAAAATTTTAACCTACTAAAATAGTCAAATTACTAAACGATGCCATTTTTTGATTCAAAATTTTATCATTTTAATGATGAAAACATGTTTAATAAAATTATTTAATGTGAATAATAATATTTTTTTAATTGTACCCCTACTATCGTACCATTGTCGATTGCCAAACCACCATTGGACCACCATGGGTTGCTTGTGTTAAAAAGTTCACTGGAACGTCACCGGTGGTGGCCAGTAATGGCAATGGTAGTAGTGATAATATGTACAAATAAGTCAATCAGGTGGACAAATAGATACTCATGGACAAATTAATAGTTGGACGACATGTGAATAGATAGATAATACGTTGACAAATAGACAGATAGATAGGCATAAAATAATCTTTCAAATTATAATTATCATTTCAATTCCAAAAGAATAAAGTTTAGGCCTATTTATTCAAAAGTTTTAGAAATTGATCTCTGACCGGAGTACTATTTTTTATTAAGGATAAATTATAAATACATCTCTTGAGATTTGTTTAAAGTACAAATTATTTTCTATGGTTTTGAAAATTACAAATATCTTCTTGTTAGAATTTTTATTTAACAGAATTAACTAAAAAAATAAAATTCATAATTACTTTCTAAAAGAATAATAAAATTACCCAAATCATTAATTGAAACATATTTCTCATATTATTAAAAATTGTTAATTGATTTCATGATTTATTAATAAAAGAGACAATTTGTTACGAAATTAAAAATCTCAAGAGATGAAATGTAATTTCCTAAACTACGGAAGTGATTCGTATTTTAATCAAATCTTAAGAAGTGTATTTATAATTTACTCTTTTATTATCAAAAAGAAAAGAAAAGAAAAGGTAAGGATAGGTCTATTGGATATTAGGTTCAATAATTGATTGTTTTAGTTTAGAAAAATGCTTCCAGCTCTAGAGCAAGAGCTCTAGAGCATGCTGGAGTGGTAATTATGTGAGGTCTATCTTAGGTCAAGTTTGGTATCTTTAAAAAAATTTAAAAAGTTAAAAAATTGCTATTCTATTTAAGTCATATCATCTTATTTAAGTTACATCACTTTTCTAACATATCATTTCAAATTCAACTCATATTTCATAAAAAGTCAAAAAATGCACTTATTTAGTTTTTCCAAACTTGGCCTTAATCTGATATTTTGGTTTGAATTTTTTTTTTTTTTGAACTTGCCAGCTTAGTAGAGTTGTGTTTAGAACTCTACTTTTAAAACTCTAGATCATCACTATTTAGTTTAGGTTCAATAATTGATTGTTTTAGTTTTAAGGACAAATTACATATATTCTCTCGAGATTTAGCAAAATTACAGATACCCTTTGAGATTTAAAAAATTACAAATACTCTCTAAAGGTTATATTTTCATAACAAATTAGGAGATAATTTGTTATGAAAATATAAATCTCAGGGGACAATTTGTTATGAAAATATAAATTTTAAGAAGATATCTGTAATTTTTGAAATCTCAAAAGAATATTTGTAATTTAACTAAATCTCAAACAAGGTATCTATAATTTGCCCTAGTTTTAAAGATGTGATTAATGAAATACGTTGTTTGTTTGTTTTTTTTTTTTTTTTTTTTTTTTGTAACTATTGTCGTTCCTTTGCTGAACATTGTCGCACGTGACTCATTGAAAAAATTGGCCATGCCGAAAAATTCACCGACTACCCACCCGACAGATAAGTAGATAATTATTATTTATTTATTTATTATTTTCCAGCTAAACAATGGTTATGCTTGCATCAGCCACGCATTCAATGGCACTCTGTACGAAAATAAATATCTTATCCAAATCTTTTGAATACACCAACAATTATTTTATTGTACTTCTTGTTTGGTGATGTTGTGAAGTAGATAGAGTGCTGCATTGGCAGGCGCGACATCACTATATAGCTGATGGGTCCCATTTAGGGGCGTTTCCGGATCCATTTTGTACGGTTTACGGTTTATTTTGATCCGTCCGTATTTATGCGGTTTAAAATAAAAGTTAACCCGCAATTGTTTGCAATGTGGTTTGTAGTTTGTGCAGATAAAATTTATAGATATACGGGCGGTTGCGGATGGTTTGCGATTTACACTTTTTTCTTTAAAAATTAATTTTTGAGTTTTTTTTCCCATCAAATTTAGACATCAGATTCATTTTATATATTTGTGATCATTTGATAACAATTTTCTAATGAGTTTACAAATAAAAATTGAATATCAATGCATTAAATGAAAGTTTCCAAAATAAAGGGACCCTACACTAGCATTTTTACCATAAAAAAATGTATATCAATGTATTAAAAAATGTATATCAATGCATTAAATGCTGTACTCAATTAGAATTGCTAGTTCAGTAATCAATAATTAAACTAGAACATCGGAAGGAAAATTTTATTAGGAAAAAGTGGATGAGTCACCAATGAAAATCATATAAGAAACCAAGTTTAGGACTTAATAATTCTACGGCATTAAGAAAGTTGAGAAATACTTAAAAATAAGGATCCTAGTGTCATAGAGAACATAATGGTGCTCCTGTTAAAGTTACAAAGTGGGTATATATAAAAAAAATAATAATAATAATTAAAGTGCGGGTGGTTTTTGCGGGTTACGGGTTTAACCCGCGACCCGCCCGCAATCCGCAAATTTGTTATATTTCAAACCGTATCCGCCCGCATTATGTTTGCAAAACTGCCCATTTATATGCAGGTTGGACGGGTTGGGCCGTTTGAGCGGTTCGGATAAACCATTACCCACGTTCGGATAAACTGTTGCCCACCCCTAGTCCCATTCCCCATCTAGCAAAAACGTTCTTAGAAAAAAAAAATATATATATATATATATATATTATTAATGTGTGAGTGATTTTCTGACCACACTGCCCGCTTAGTAATTCAGCTGTAGAACACAGGTAGAATAGATGGCACCCTGCTAACCTGCAATAGAAATATAGGAATCCCGCGGTGGTTTTTCCACCCGGGGGTACTCCGACGATCAAGTCAGTATATCTCTCAAAGATAAATCAATTATTCAACTCACAAGCTTGAGCATAAAAAGCATACCTTAGACCCATGGGGGTGCCTCTTATTTATAGCCAACTCAATCCTAGTCCCAATGGGAGCCTAACTCCAATAGACTCAGGATTACTGCTAATCTGGGACTCCCAGTGAGGATAAACTCTCTAAGAGTTTCATCTTTATCCAAACTGAAGTCTTCTCTCAATCTAAGATTCTTGTCCCATATACAAGTTGAGTTTCATCTTCATTTTAGGACTCTTGTCCTTTATCCACTTATCTCGGATTTCGGTATCTTCGGAGATAACCTCGGCAACCCCGAGATCACCTCAGCGTAACTGTCATGACACGTTGCACCTCGACTGACACGTTGGCGTCACATTACCACGTGTTAGTACTCTGAAAATATATCCCCACAACTGCCCCCTAGGTTCTATTACCTCGGCATTCTAAGGTGATGGAACCTACACTGTTCGTTCATCTGTGCCCCTCTGTCCGAGATTAAACTCGACGACCTCAAAGTTTCCTAGACTTTACTGTCCACTTCTGTCAAGTATCAAGTTTCATGCTTTCCAAGCTATTCGAGATCATACCTTCTAGCCGAGGTTTCTGGTTTCATTAATTTCATAAACTCAAAGAGCTTTGCATCTACTCTATTCACATTTTTCTGGTGGGCTCCTGATTTCCAGTCATCTATTTGACTTCGGCGATCTTCATATCGGCGTTCACTTATCTTGGTAGGTTCACAAACTCTTTTATTAAGCTCAATCTTTCATAACTCTTCTGAATCTGTTTACTTGCCATCTGTTGTCTTCTATTTTCGTCTGTTTTTAAGTTTTGAATTGTTTGAATGCTTAGCACTATTCTTGTCATATCCTCTTTCTGTTGCTAGCATCGTGTTTGGACCATTACTTTCTTGTTCTTCACATACTCACTTAGTGCCTGTGCACTTAGCTTTATTCTTGAACTTTGTCGTCTTCTTGACTCTGATTTTTCTCTTTTTTTTTTTTATTCAATCCTCTGGCTTTTTTCCTTTCTAGCTCTTTTGCTTAAATCCGTCATTGTTCCAAGTTTTCAAGCTCTGCAATTGTTTTCGTTCCTCTCATCCGGTGAAGCTTTTGCCGGTCAGGTTCTGCAAATCGCTGTTCGACCTCGGCGACCTTCATACCGACTCCACTTTTCCTGGTAAGCCTCTGTTCCTTTTATTCTCAATTCTTCTATGCTCTTTCTAAGAAGTTCTGCTTCATTATTAACCATCATTATTGTTTTACCCATTGTTTCCAAATCATCTTCTTGAATACACATTGTTCACATATCTGTTGATTTCTGCCACTGTTCTTGGCTTGACACACCTATGCAATCTTTTTGTCTTGATTTCTTGATAGCTTCATCACCATTTTTGATTTTCGAATTACATTTCTTGTTTCTGTTTTCTGTGTCTTTTTCCAGATTCTTGCTTTCAATCCTTGCCTTCAAACTCCGAGGTGCCAATCGCCGAGAAGAGCCTTGATCAAACTCTTCGGGAGATCGGTGTTGAGCTCGAGGCTGAGAAGGCTGCTGAGAAGTTCTTTCCAACTGTCTTCTGGAGGTGAGACACAACCTACTGCTGATGCCGAGTAGTTTGCTTCCTTCTTGAAATTGATGTTGAGATAACGGTATAGAAGCTCCTCCAACTGACTGCCGAGGCTGAACCATCGTCGTCCGTCGAAGTAGATCAATCCGACGTTCTTGCTTTCAGTCCCTAGTTCTTTAAGGTCTTCATTCTTTGTACTTTTGTCTTTTTTGCATATGTAATTTTTTTGCCTCTGAAAAATGTCTGTTGTTGGCCGATGCGTCATTGCTTTGTATCTGAACAAGAAATATTTGTTTATTTTCTGAGTGTTGAATGCTTTCTTCTGTTTACTGCCTCTATGCTTCCCCATATTTAGAATTTTTTCAACTTTTTTTTTTTTTTTTTTTTTGAACATATTCTGCAAATCACTTCGGGGTAGTACACCTCGGATAAGCGTCTCTTCGGAATTATCATCAGGTAGACACCTTGGATCAACATAACGTCGGTACTTTATTTCTACAAGTGTGTTCAGAGGCTTTCAAGTGCTGTTTCCTCATTCTTCTCGGCTGGCTCCTTGCCGACGTCCTCGAGGACTTGCACGTTCTCATGTCCGATCTCTGCCTTCTCTGGTTCTCGTATGATCCTATACTTTAGAAAAAATGTACATGTCTTTCCAAAGTATACCTTAATCGCAATTTCTCGGGGTGTCACACGTTGGTTGTACCCATTGATTTATTTCAAATTGCTTAACACTTGAAAATATTTTAACAAATATTTTCACAAGTGTTGCTTCAAGACTTCTTTCTTCCATTATCTTCCAAGTCTTGGCAACATAGTTATCTCGGATGACCATATCTCGGAAACGTCTTTCAGTTTATCTCGGCTATACCAAACTTGTAAATTGTTTCAAATTTCAACAAGTGGTAGACTTCACAATCTTCGGTTAACTCATCTTGTAATTTTGCTCAAAAATTTCAACAAGTGTTAACATTCTTTGCTTTTTAATTATCATTCCTTCCTCTGCACCTTCTCCCTGCCCCATAATGTGATCATAAGTTGCACTTCGGATCACATTAGGGAAGTTGGCTTCGTGCCGTAGTCACAGACCTGATGTGTTATTCTTTCGCCAGTGTATTAAAACTTCTCCCCTTTAGACCCTCTTTCTTTTGGCCTTTGCAAACTATCATCGCTGTTTCTTTGAAGCATTTATTCCTTTCACAATTGTGGTTACCACTTCTGGCGTGTACTTAGTGGTTCTGTTCTAATCAAAACAACGTTTGACTCCAGCGAATCTTTTGCCGACACTTAACTTTGTGCGCTCTCTAACTTGTAAATTTTCTCTGAATTTCAACAAGTGTTTAAGCCATTCTTCATTCTCGATTTTAACTCTGCTTGTAAACTTTTCTCGGGTTTCAACATCATCTTGGCTTAACTTCGGTTAAGTATCATCTCAGTTTAACTTCGGTTAAACATCATCTCGGTTTTTTGAAGTTCTTCCTTTTTTGTTGCTTGTACTCTTGTACCTTTTTGCTTTTCAGACAATGTAAGCTCTGCATATGGCCGATGTGCCCCCTTGTTCTTGAATGTCTAATTTAACTTTCCTTCTCTGAATGCTTGTGCCTTTGTCTTTTCTTGACTGCCTTCTTTATGCAATCTTCTCGGGGTTACATAGCTCGGGTATAATAACTACAAACTTTACTTCGGCAAGATACTGACCTGCAAACTTTTCATATATTTCAACAAGCATAAGACATATACTATTCAATGTTGACTTTGCAAACTTTTCTCAAGTTTCAACGAGTGTTTAAACAGTAATCTCAGTTCTATCCTACTTGTAAATTGCTACAAATTTCAACAAGGATTAATATATACAGTAAACTTTTCTCAAGTTATAACAAGTGTTAAACAATGATCTACTTGTAAATTGCTACAAATTTCAACAAGGGTTTAAACAATATACTTAGCTTTTACTTCAACTCAGAATTGTCAAATTTCAACAGATGCTCTCATGTCGACTTAACATCATTTTGTAAATTGCTACAAATTTCAACAAATGTTAAGCATCTTCTTTGGCTTAACCAACTCAGATTGCTATATATCTCAGAAGCAATAACCTCGCATAATTTCGACTTGTAAATTGTCAAATTTCAACAAGCGAGAAACAAGAACCCTGCTTCCTTCGACTTGTAAATTGTTACAAATTTCAACAAGCGAAGAGGAACAATAACCTTGGCTTCCCTTCGACTTGTAAATTGTTACAAATTTTAACAAGGGTTTAAACAATATACTTAGCTTTTACTTCAACTTGTAAATTGCTGCAAATTTCAACAGATGCTCTCATGTCGGCTTAACATCATTTTGTAAATTGCTACAAATTTCAACAAATGTTAAGCATCTTCTTTGGTTTAATCAACCTGTAGATTGCTATATATCTGTAAGCAATAACCTCGGCATAACTTCAACTTGTAAATTGCTGCAAATTTCAACAAGCGAGGAGAAACAGTAACCTCGGCTTCCCTTCGACTTGTAAATTGCTACAAATTTCAACAAGCGAAGAGAAACAATAACCTTGGCTTCCCTTCGACTTGTAAATTGCTACAAATTTTAACAAGCGAAGAGAAACAGTAACCTCGACTTCCCTTCGACTTGTAAATTGCTATAAATTTCAACAAGTGAAGAGAAACAGTAATCTCGGCTTAACTCCCACTTGTAAATTGCTACAAATTTCAACAAGTGTTAATCTCTGTATCGGTTTGACCAACTTGTAAATTGCTACAAATTTCAACAAGTGGTAAACTTTGTATCGGTCTGACGAA
Source organism: Camellia lanceoleosa (assembly GCA_025200525.1). Taxonomy (NCBI): domain Eukaryota; kingdom Viridiplantae; phylum Streptophyta; class Magnoliopsida; order Ericales; family Theaceae; genus Camellia; species Camellia lanceoleosa. Next base: position 31,966,218 of record CM045761.1, read on the forward strand.
CTTGTAAATTGCTACAAATTTCAACAAGTGGTAGACTTTGTATCGGTCTGACCAACTTGTAAATTGCTACAAATTTCAACAAGTGGTAGACTTTGTATCGGTTTGACCAACTTGTAAATTGCTACAAATTTCAACAAGTGGTAAACTTTGTATCGGTCTGACCAACTTGTAAATTGCTACAAATTTCAACAAGTGGTAGACTTTGTATCGGTCTAACCAACTTGTAAATTGCTACAAATTTCAACAAGTGGTAATAAGGAACCATCTCAGCTTAACTTCAACTTGTAAATTGCTACAAATTTCAACAAGTGAAGATAAGGAATAATCTCGGCTTAACTTCGGTTAAAGCATCTTCTAGGATTCAAGCCGGGGTTTTCAACCCTACACTTTAGTCTGATCTTGTGTGTTTTCTTTTTATCCTCTGGGATCTTAGATCTGCTTGCTGTGCTCTCTCTCTTCTTGGACTTACGCGCCGAGGTCTTGTCTGCTGGAATCTTGGATTTGTTCTCTCAGGCTGAGCTCTCGTCTTTTTGGGCCTACTCATCTAGACCGAGATCATGTCTTCTCGGATCCGGATCTGAATCCAAGATCCGCTCACTCGAGTTGAGCTCTTCTATACTTGAATGTTATCTCCTTGGGAGCGCCATGCCCTTGTGTTTGCATTCCTTTTGAAGGGTCTTCGTTCCTCCGTGAGGTATCTATCCATTCATACCGAGGTCATCTTCGTTAGTATCCGCTTCGATCTGTTGTCTTTGGTGCGTCACCTTCCTGGCCGGAGTCTTTCACTCTGTGACTCTAGTCACGAGTTTCTGTGTTGCAGTCGTCCCCTTCAACGTCAAGGTCGATTGGTCTCCTACTCCCAGCAGGAGTGTTGTCTTCAATCTGATCCTTCTATCCGTTATTGGCCATCTATTCTTCTTTCTTTCCCACAGACGGCGCCAAATTGTGTGAGTGATTTTATGACCACACTGCCCGCTTAGTAATTCAACTGTAGAACACAGGTAAAATAGATGGCACCCTGCTAACCTGCAACAGAAATATAGGAATCCCGCGGTGGTTCTTCCACCCGGGGGTACTCTGACGATCAAGTCAGTATATCTCTCAAAGATAAATCAATTATTCAACTCACAAGCTTGAGCATAAAAAGCATACCTTAGACCCATGGGGATGCCTCTTATTTATAGCCAACTCAATCCTAGTCCCAATGGGAGCCTAACTCCAATAGACTCAGGATTACTGCTAATCTGGGACTCCCAGTGAGGATAAACTCTCTAAGAGTTTCATTTTTACCCAAACTGAAGTCTTCTCCCAATCTAGGACTCTTGTCCCATACACAAGTTGAGTTTCATCTTTATTGTAGGACTCTTGTCCTTTATCCACTTATCTCGGATTCCGGTATCTTCGGAGATAACCTCGGCAACCCCGAGATCACATCGGCGTAACTGTCATGACACGTTGTACCTCGGCTGACACATCGGCGTCACATTGCCACGTGTTAGTACCTTGGAAATATATCCCCACAGTTAATATTTTATTTTATATAAGATTTTTTTTTTTTTAAATCCATAATATTAAGATTTTATGATATAAAAGATATAAAAGATTTTTATAATAGTTAGAATCTCTCAATATTTTTATAGAGAAAATTTAACACATAGAAATTTTACACTGACACAGAAAAATTTTGCTAGTACAATCACAGAGAAATTTTATCGAAGGACTTTAGTTAATAAAAAAAATATTAGACCTCTCTTCTCACCAAAAATTGGAGAGGAATATTTTACTAATTTTTTCTTCACATAATTTAATTATTTAAGAAAATTAAGGAATTTCATCAAATAAGAAAAAATATTCAGAATAACAGTGATACTTGGTATCACTATCTAATAACATTTTATTACTTACCTTTTCATATATATATATAACAAGGTAGTTATATTATGAGAGTATGGTTCAATCTTTCACATGTAAATTAATTATTGGTAAGTAATACCGGGTGTCAATGGTAACATTATATCACCATGATATTAAATTTTTAATCTGTTTGAAACAGTTTTGAAAAATAATTTTTGAATCTTTTGTTTTTTGTGTTGCTTGACTTTGGTGAATATTTTAAATATTATAACTAGTGTTTTTTTTTTAAAAACTTTTTAGATTCACTTAATTTAGATACATTTTCAAAGTATAATATTTGTCATTTTTTAAATTTTTACTGAATATAAAAAAATATAAAAATTCAATATATTTTTCAAAATATTTTTATTTTTTAGGTGCATATAAAAAAATATTAAAATATAAAAAAAGTCAATAAAAGGCAACAAAATCAAAAAAATCAAAATTTTTTTTTTAAAATTTCGAAACTAAACAAAATAAATATTGATTAGATTAACAGATTTTTATTTTTAAAATTTATAAAACTCAACTTTATAAAAAGACCATTATGTGTAAAAATTTCTAGAGTAGCTACCATGCATTTTGGGAAAGGTTAATTCCATTGCTACTGTGTCTGTGGACCCATTTTAGGTCACACATCTAGCATCTGAACCACACATTCTTTTGAGATCTATGGCCCTATTTGTTTTTCTATCACACTTCACTCCGGATTGTGAATCATGAATAGTAAAAATGCTTTCAATTTATTTTAATTTTGGAGTTTTAGATTCATAGTACCCTTTGGACTGTGATAGGCCTTGGCAAGGGTATTGTTAGTCTGGGCGAGGTGGTAATATTAGAAAATAATCCATTGAACTTAAGATGTTACCGATCGTCTGCCTAGACTTCTGACGAGTCAACCGGTCAACTGTAATTTTTTTTTTATTATATATATATATGTAGTGCATTTTTTTAAACATTAATGCTTAATATTTTTATATTTTTTGTTAAGTAAAAATTATAATTTAATTTGTTTTATTATTTTATATTTATTTAATTTAACAATCCCTACCCTAGCGACTATCACCAAAACAAACACAATTTTACTAATCTCTCACTATCAATCCTCTCATTATTAATTTCTTCATTATTAATCTCTTCTATTCCACCTCTAAAAACAACCGGACCCTATGTATATAACGTATTTCCTTTCTGGAGCACCCAAAAAAAAAAAAGAAAAAAGAAAAAAGAGTATAGAACATTTTAGATAAAAAACGTAATTATTTAATTTTATTAAATTTAATTTGTAAAAGAAAATAATTTATTTCAGATTTAGATTATCATTTTATTTTGTAAGATATATCTGATTAAATTATGTAGCCACGATTAATACACTTTTTTTTCCTTCTGTGTTTATGATATTGTAGACACCCCATTTTTGACCGACCTTAAGACTCATACGTCACTGATTGAGCGCTTGGTGATATTGCATATCGTGCTCGTTCAGAGGTTCCAGAGTCTTGGTCATGAGCCTGCCCGGACTTAGGACTCTTTTGTGCCTTACCTCGGTTTGCGAACCAGGCTCTGTTTTCTCCGTTTTCTCTTCCCAAAGGGAGGGAGAGGTCTCGTAGACGATCTCTCAGTGGCCGTAGGCTACGTTTCGTGGTCGTAGGCCATTTTCCCCATTTGGAGCCCGGTTCCCCGTTTTTTGGAGCTGTCGGCCGTGTGCCTCGGTTCGGGACCGCTTAACCACCTCCGTTTGCTCCAGTTTTTGGTACATATCTTATTTCCTCCCTTTTGAGGGACACTGTGGTCCGAGAGACCAACTTCGTGGTTGGACACTACTTCCGGTGCCTAACAGCCCACTTTTGGGGCCCCGAACTGCGTGTTTTGGCTCCCGAACCTTCATTCTGCATTTTTGGGCTCTGACCCGAACTTGAGATAGTCATATTTTGAGGTTCTTTTCATGTTTGATTAAGGATATTTTTCTGTTTGAAACTCCCTTTTTACACTTTGTGTTTAAACCCTCTTTTAGGCCTATTTTTGCACGGTATTTTAGGCTTACTTGTGAGCTGTTTCGGACTTGGTTGTAAACTACAAAGTGTCTTGTTTTGAGCCCCTCTTCAACTTTGTTGAAGGGCTCTCGGCCGTTTGGAACCAGTAGCTACCACTTGCCTTTATATCTCACTTTATGGCCATTTTGGGGGGAAATTTGAATTTCATTTCCCCCCATTTTTCCCCTTCTTTTCCACGCTCTTGTGTCTATATAAAAGACCCCCTAGCTGTGTTTTGGGGGTTAAAATATTTTTTTGTGGAGCTCTCACATTAAATCTCTCTCTCTCTCTCTACATTCTAACCATCAAAACCCTTTGATTCTTACACCATTTTTTACACACCAACTCATAGCACAAGACCTCCATCCTCCATTCCAGCACTTTGGGACTCTTTTGAAGAGGTTGAAAGCTCAGATTTTGGACCAAGAGTTGATGAAAGACTAGTCTTCAAGGGTGAGTCTCATTTTCCCTTTTTTTGCTCTTTTCTTGGTCTATATTCTAGCTCCTTGTGCTTGCATATTGGGGCGAGATAGGCTTATTTTGAGCTATATTTCATGTTTGTTTAAGGGCCTCTCACTGTTTGAGGCTCCCTTGTGGCACTTGCTTCATTATCTCCTTTGTATGCCTATTTCTTGTGTAGCATTTTAGGCCTATGTATAATCTGTTTTGAGGTATCATGTAAACTGTAAATAGGATTATTTTGAGCCCTTCTTCAAAATTGTAGAAGGGCTCATCACTGTTTGAATCCTTTATGTGTCACTTGCTTTGATATCCATCTTTTGGTCCAATTTTTGCATGGTTTATTAGCCTATTGTGCTTCTGTTTTTGGACTTTGGACCAAACTGAAAATGGTCCTATTTTGACCCCCTCTCCATGTTTCATTAAGGGTCTTCTCCTTTTTGAGGCATCTTTTGTATACTTTGTGTTGTACTTCTCTTTTGGGCCTCATTTTTGCATGGTATTTTGAGCATACTTGTATACTGTTTTGGGTCTGGTACTAAACTGTAAAAGGTCATATTTTGGGTCCCTCTTCAACATTGTTGAAGGGCCCTTACCTGTTTGGGGCCGGCATGCATCAGTTGCTTCTTTATCTCCATTTTGGCTCCTTTCTTGCACGCGGATTTTGCCATACTTGTGTTTGTTTTTGTGGCTTGACATAAACTATAAAGTATAATATTTTGGGCCCTTCTTCAACATTGTAGAAGGGCCCTCCTCTGTTTAGGGTCAGAAGCTTGCACTTGCTTCATTATCTTGCTTTCGGGGCTGTTTTTGCATGATAGTTTAGCCCCATTTGCGTTTGCTGTTTGGCCTTGCTTAGAACTGTAAACATGTTTATTTTTGGGCTTTCTTGATTCTCTCTTCACATCCCATGTTCGAATAATGCATGCATTGCATAGTCATAAGTCATTCCGTATGCCTAATTTCATGTTTCGGGACTTATTCCATGTATCGGGTGTCGTTTTGCCATGTTTCAGGGCTGTTTTGCATCACTTATTGCCTCTGAAATTCGCATGATAGTATGCCATATTCCATGCTTTGCCATGTCATGTTAGAGTGGCATTCGTGCCGTAGGTTCGGTCCTCGGTTTGCGTGCACGCGTGCACGCATTTCGAGTTGTTTCATTTTCATCTAATGGCCTCTTATGTGAGTGTGGCTGAGGTCCACTCATGTTGGTGTAAGTCCATGATGCATTGTGTATGGCATTTCATTCCATAGCATTGTGTATGCTAGGTTGTATGTTAGTGCATTGTGTATGCCATGATTACCTCGTGCATCGTGTATGCCATTTCATAACATTGTGCATGTTAGGTTGTATCTTAGTTGCGTTCATGCATGTCATGCATATTGCATAGTGTTCGGGATAGGAGTTAGTCTTAACATGGAACGAGGCACGCTTTCAGACTCGAGTAACGAAACGTGTCTCAATTCCCCAGTTGCCAACACTCCGGATTATCCATTATGGAGTTAGGTTTTGTTGTGTTTTCATGTGCATGCATTCTATATTGAGTTGTGCAATTCGACTCCTCGGCCATCATGTATTGAGATGCGTGATTGATGGCACGAGGATCGAGGCATGCATACATTTGTGAAAATACATTGCCATGCCCCTTTCCTGCTCTCTGTTGCAGCAAATCAAGAATTAGTAGTCTTTCGGGGCTCGGCGCGCTTTCCAAAAATAATTGTAAAACAGAGGCTAATTGGGGCATCACAGTGGATTTCCACATGAAGGCAACCTGGGCATGCATCATCCATCATCCGGAGCAAAATCAAGGCAGTCCCTGGCTTGCATGCCAGTTTATTGTTTTCCTTAGTTAATTTGTTAATTAATTAGGAATTTGTACATATTTTGGACTGTATTATTTGGACTGTACTATTTATTCGGACCCTCCATGCGAGGGCATAACTGTAATAAGTGCAGGTGTGTGTGATGTATGTCTTCCAACCCCACGTCTTTCTTCCCTTTTATTTACCTGCTTATGATGGTTAGATTAGGGCATGTTTCAATTAGCATACAGTATGATAGCATGTTTGCATTCATTCATCTGTTTTGCATGCACCGGGCTCGGCGCATCATACTAATTGCATTTGTATTTCAATTCCAAGTTGAATACTTGATAGCTGTTGCATCTCATATGCCATGTTCAAAATAGCCGAGCCTGCTATAGTTTGCATTTTTGCATGTGTTGCATTAGGCATTTCTGTATGCTTAGGATCATGCATGGATTTCTAATTGGTTTATGTTTTGGCTTGGAGTACTCGGTGAGTTTTATGCTTTAGCATCCTTGCATGCGTATGAGTGACTGCCATGATAGCATGCTTACCATGAGGCTAACTGCTTATGTGATATAACTGCCTGAATGCCTGTGGGTGGAGGTTGGGTTATTTGGATTGGAACAATTCATCAAATGTTTGTTTTAAGCCCACTAGACAGTGGCAAAATCATGTTTTCTAAGCCCACCCGAGGGTGGCAAAATCCGCATTTTAAGCCTACTTGCGAGTAGCAAACCATTTTTCAAACAAACAAACATGAGGTGTTTTGCTCCAATTCGGATGACTCAGTCTATACTTGTATGCTGTGCGCATCACATAGTAACCTAGGCTAATAACCGAAATAAGAACACACAATGTTTTCAAAACTAGATATCATGGTTAGTAGAGGCCGATCTTTGATCGGGCGAGCGGGGGTGCTCACGAAGTGACCTTTCCCAATCGTAGCCAAGTTCCCGAGCCGAGGCAACTTTGGTGATGATGGACACGTGGCCTTAGGCAAACGAGTCAGGGTTTCCTAAATTTCTCAAAAATAAAATATTTAGGTGGCGACTCTGTATCTGGCAAAGAAGTCCATGTTTGGCACTTCTTTCAAAAAAATTTGTTTTCTCAAAACGATTTGCCGGATTTGGACTCTTTGGTTCAAGATTAAGAACCGTGACACAAATCGAGTCCAAGCTGTAGCGAGGTCCCCCCGCGGGCCTGTTTACAGTTTCTGGCGACTCCGCTGGAGATTTAGAGAACTTGACTTGAACTCATGATATCTGGTTTTGACTACACTTGTGTGTTTCTTTGCATCGCATTTGCATTGGTGCGCCTAGGACACCGTGTTTGCCATCTGCTATTCCTGAACGGTTTATCGGAGGCTTGTCTTGTCAAGGCATAACCATAAGGCTGACCGGTTATGGGCTCTGCCAGTATGGGAACACAAACCCCGGTTTTACCGGGGCACCCTTTTTGACCATTCGACCTAGTGCATATTCGGAATCCATAGTGACCATTCCAAACTAGGACATGTTGCTTACCCGATATAGGTTGTTTGAAACCGCTGAGTGCGTAGTGAAACCCTAGCTCCTGACAAAATAGGACAGGGAAACCCTACCCCAACATAGGGGTGTTTTGGCTCTCACTTATCTGTTACGTGCTTTTAGAGTGTGTCTCTACAGGAATGCATGTATCAGTTTGCAGGTTTGGGCATCAGGCCTGCGGGCACCAGTTCAATATTTTGGGGTTCAGTTTTACCCGAGGGTATCAGATTTGAGGCAGAATTTTTGGGGGCAGAATTCAGTAGAGGGCACAGTCATCCTACTATGCTCATATCTGTTTTGGTGAAGTTAGGCTGAGATGCTGCATGTTTTCCCTTTTGCTAGGGGGTAGTCTTGGAACCATAGCTTTAGAAGGCTTCGATATCCCCTGGGTACACCGAACTTATGTTGATAGACTTTGTCAGGTTTTTTTCGCCAAGCTCAGCAAAGTCTATTGGCACTGGATCGGTGAACTTCAGGGATAATGTGATGTGATCAGGGGATGAACCAGCTGCGGGTGGCACTCGATTAACTCAGACATGGGAATGGCACGCACCGTCCTGAGCATTTGGCCAATGCTACATTCTGACTTGGGTATTGAGTCAGTCTTGTTGTTTTGAGTCTGTCCTTTTGTTTTGAGTCAGTCTTTTCATACTGAGTCAGTAGGGTCTGTCTTATTGTATCGAGTCAGTCTTGTTGTACAAAGGTCAGGTGATTCCGGGGGTGTCACCTCGGGCATCACCATTTTGTTTTGTGCTTGTCTTTTTGTTTTGTTTTGAGTCTGTTTCTGCCTTGGAGCCAGTAACGCCAACAGATTTGAATGAACAACAGTGGTTTTTCATGCTTTTGTGTTTGCTTCTGCCGTGTGCCAGTTGTACCAGAAATTCCAAAGGAGATGGCAGTATTTGACTAAGAACCCTGTCTTTTCTGTGCCTTGAAGTCATTGTAATGACCTGAGTTTTTCAAAACTTTTTGAATGCTGCGGTGAAAACAAAGAGGAAAGAATTCCTCGGGATTTGCAAAAATTTGATCAAATGAGAGAAAGAGAGGCATGCTAAGCCCTTAATGAATGAAATCATGCTTGTTAGCGTGAGTACTAAGAAGGACCCTGGCTTGATCTAGACTGGTTTCATACTATCTTCAGCGCGAGTGATTTGTCACTTTCTTAAAAATTTTCAAAAACAAAATGTTTTGCGCGGTCCTGCGAAGACCTGTGTGGAATCGCTCTTGAGATTGTGCAGCTTAGGATCACTCTCAGCCTCGAGACTCAACCTCTTTGCTTCCAAACCTTGAACTTGAATTCAGAAGGTTCAACGGTCAACTACGACGTGAGGCCTGTGTGGCCAGATTTGAAGCAGCCCTCGAACAAGAGGCACCAAAGTCAGATCAAGAAGATCAAACCTCATCAGAAGGAGCTTGCAAAGCCAAATCAGAAATACCCCTCGAACTAGGGGCAAAAAATGTCCGATGTGCTCGAAGAGCCGAAGATGGATCATTCTGCAAATCAATACAACAGCTACTCCCCTAGATATAGATGGCTTCAAAACCCTAAAACCATTTGGCATGGACTTGTTACACTTTTACCCTTTGAGAGGCTCGTTGGGCCGAAAACCCGGAAGTGCGACCCAGCCAAAAGTTAGAGCAAGAAAAATATATACAAAAAGCAAAAAAGAAAAAAGAAGAAATGAGAAGAATGAAAAAAAAGAAATGAAGAAAAAGAAAAAAGGGAAAAAGAAGAAAAGAAATGAAAATGAAAAGAAAAGAATGAAAAGAAAAGAAAAACAAAGCTCGCTAGGTTGAAAACCTGCAACGGGTGCTTTGGCAAAAGTTAGAGCCTAAAAAGGAGAGGTTAAATACCCGAGTGTACCTTAACCCCGAACTACGTAAGGCTTGATTTCCATCTTTGGGATACGTAGGCAACTTCATTCTGAAGTCCAGCCGTAAAACACTTCAAATTTGATTGTGTCCATGCAATGGTTCTAGTCATTTTTGTCTTCACTGTATCCGAGAGTTTGGTTGCGTTCAGCACTCTGAGGACTGACTACAATGCGCTGCGGTGCCATTCAAACAAGAGGCAGCTTTTCGTTGCCATTCAATGCGCTGCGGTGCCATCCAAACAAGGGGTAGCTTTCCGTTGCCATTCAACGCGCTGCAGTGCCATCCAAACAAGGGGCAACTTTCCGTTGCCATTCAATGCGCTGCGGTGCCGTTCAAACAAGGGGCAACTTTCCGTTGCCGTGCAGCTCTCTTCAAGCACGGGGCAGTTTTCCTTTGGATCCGAGGTTGTGCATCTCAGGAGTAGGTTTCATGTTCGTTGAGCAAGTGGCTGTTTGCAAAAATAGTTTTTGAGAATTTTTACTGAGGTTGACTAATTTTCTCAAAAATTGTTCCATCTTTTCCAAAAACTGGACCATTTCTTGGACTCAAAAAGGAAAAATTTTCAGTGTTCATAGCTTGACTTGCATGATTTCAAATCAGAAAACTGAACAAGCATGTTAATCTAACTCTCATTTTGGTCAAAATTGTTTTAGTAGAAAGCTAAAAACAAAAATGGTCGAAATGATGAACTAGGGGCATAGTTGAGTCAGGTGTTCTGTCTTTTCTCCATTGTCAACATACTCGCCAAAAAGGGCACCATACTTGCCAAGAAGGGCACTCTACCTGCCGGAAAAGGACACAGCTGAAGCTGTCAGTAAAGGGCTGAAAGCTCTCTCACCCTCCAAGCAACGAGGTATCAAGCCAAATGCGAAGCACGAACTGGAATGGGGCAAGATATTCCACTCCATCACCTGGACAGATCTTATCACGTCCAAACTCCCCAGCAAAGCATCATCAACTGTTGTTAGCTACAGTTTTGCTACACACCCAGTTGTAGCGCAACCCTTCTATGGGAGGAACTCACTAGCTGCGTGTAGAAGAAGAAGAATCTAGCAGAATGCTAGGGGCATGAGCCCGCAATTTCTTGTTTATCCATCAACCACCCAGGGGAAGGATTGGAAAATGAGAGATTGAAGAATAGAGAGATGTGCGATGAGAGAAAAAGTGAGAAAAGGGCTTTTTTAGAAAAATAGAGCTTGAGGGCCTAGTGATGTGAGGATCACAAATGAGAAAGGGCGGGAAACAATGCCCGGAGAAATTGGCTCCTCGTGCACTGAAAGGTCTCTCATCTTTGTAACACGTCTGTGTGTCGTGTCTCTTGTTTTTTTGTTTGTTTGTTTCGATTTTTGTTTTGAGTCGTTTCAAGTGTCTATGTTTGTGTTTAGGTTGTTTACCTTTTGTTTTTTGTTGTTGAGTCATTTTGACCGTGGTCAGTTGTAGGCTCGATACCCATTTGAGAACTCCTCTCACTTTCAAAAAAATCGTTTTGTGCTCAGAGTGCCGTGCCGTTCTCCGTGTTTGTGCAAAACAAGACTTTGTTCTTTCAAAAACTGTAGGGTCCACCCCCGATAAGTGTGAACAATAAAACAAGGACCTATCTGAAGCTACATGGGTTCCGGACTATAAAGCAAAAAAAAAGAGGGAGAATGGAAGCATCTGAGGGTGCTTCAACTTCAGAAAATTCCGTGATTGTATTCTGGATGTATCTTTTCAAGCCTTGTCAGTGCTCCGAAGTATGAGTGTGCCTCTATTTCAAGCGCAAGATCAAGCCTGCTTCAAGGTTATGCACCCATCCACCCGCATTGTTATGCACCTTTCCACTCGTATTGTTATGCACACCTTACTTGCATTTATTTGCATCTTGTGTTATTTTCTACCATTTATCCTTTTACGCTGAGCAGCGTTTGGGATCGTTGTCCTCCGGGACTTTCTTGGGTTGCGTTGTGCGCGCACTTGAGCAGTTGTTTTTGGACCTCCTCTCACGATTTCAGCGTGGTTCGAGTGTCCCCTTCCTCACACGATTTCAGCGTGTTTGGAATTTATCCCAAGTTGCGTTGTAGACGCGCTGGGCGGTTGTTTTTGGACCTCTTCTCACAATTTCAGCATGGTTAGAGTGTTCTTTTCCTCACACGATTTCAGCGTGTTTGGAATTTATCCCAAGTTGCGTTGTAGACGCGCTGGGCGGATTGTTTTGACCTCTTCTCACGATTTCAGCGTGGTTTGAGTGTCCCGTTCCTCACACGATTTCAGCGTGTTTGGATCTTATCTCATGTTGCGTTGTGTGCGCACTTGAGCGGTTGTTTTTGGACCTCTTCTCACGATTTCAGCGTGGTTAGAGTGTTCTTTTCCTCACACGATTTCAGCGTGTTTGGAATTCATCCCAGTTTGCGTTGTAGACGCGCTGGGCGGTTGTTTTTGGACCTCTTCTCGTGATTTCAGCGTGGTTTGAGTGTTCTTTTCCTCACACGATTTCAGCGTGTTTGGAATTTATCTCAGGTTGCGTTGTGTGCGCACTTGAGCGGTTGTTTTTGGACCTCTTCTCATGATTTCAGCGTGGTTAGAGTGTTCTTTTCCTCACACGATTTCAGCGTGTTTGGAATTTATCCCAGGTTACGTTGTAGACGCGCTGGGCAGATTGTTTTGACCTCTTCTCACGATTTCAGCGTGGTTTGAGTGTCCTGTTCCTCACACTATTTCAGCATGTTTGGATCTTATCTCAGGTTGCGTTGTGCGCGCACTTGAGCAGGTGTTTTTAGACCTCTTCTCACGATTTCAGCGTGGTTTGAGTGTTCTTTTCCTTACATGATTTCAGGGTGTTTGGAATTTATCTTAGGTTGCGTTATGTGCGCACTTGAGCGGTTGTTTTTTTGACCTCTTCTCACGATTTCAGCGTGACTAGAGTGTTCTTTTCCTCACACGATTTCAGCGTGTTTGGAATTTATCCTAGGTTGCGTTGTAGACGCGTTGGGCGGGCTTGTTTTGACCTCTTCTCACGATTTCAGCGTGGTTAGAGTGTTCTTTTCCTCACACGATTTTAGCGTGTTTAGAATTTATCCCAAGTTACGTTGTAGACGTGCTAGGCAGGTTGTTTTTGTTTACCTCTTCTCATGATTTCAGCGTGATTGGAGCCTTCCCTTTCGCACACGATTTCAGCGTGTTTGGAATTTATCTTAGGATGCGTGGAATGCGCTTCTGATTGATTTTCTTTGTTCTTCCTCCACTCACGAGTCCAGCGTGGCTGGCGTACGTCACCATTTTGCATCTATTGCACTCTCTGTTGCATCGCATCTATTACATCCATTGCATCATATCTGTTTTATTGTCCGGTCTAGGAGATCTTAAATCCTCTAAAGGTGCAATTCCTTTGGTGTTTGTCGTGCTCGAATAACTTCCGGTGGTCTGGTATAGCCACCTGCCTGTGTTAGCGGTGAGTTCCTAGGAGACCAACTGAGACGGTGGAAACTAGAGTTCGAATGGCTTATGCCTAGAACGCAAAGGTTCGGGATTTTCGAGACTAAAGTCTGGTTTAAATACCCAAGGGTATATCCTCGGCTTGAAATCTGTATGGGAGCCCCATAGATTGAGATAGCATCTGTATGCGCCTCAATTCTGGATACTGATCCAACCTAGTCTGTCACCCTGTTAGAGAATAGGGAAAGCTGCGACCATAGTCAGGGAGAAAAATAGCACCTGTGGTTCGACCAAGAAGAAGCGAGAGATCCCCAGCACCATGAGGCATGTTATTGTATGTACGGTTCATTTGAGGCTGGTGCGACCAGACGAACCGTGCAGGTATTGTATCTTCTCCGTGTGAGACGTGGCGAGAATTGAATAATTCTCCGCATTCTTAACTGCATGAAATGTAGTTGTTGCTTTGCATTCTTGCTTAAAACTGTTGCATCTATTGTAAATATGTGCTTCATTACGACTTTTGTTGCATTTGCATGATCATTGTCTCACCTTCGCGCCTTGCATTGCCGTTGCATTTTGCCTCGCTCAAGGGCACGCGCCATGAGCACATCTTTGTTTATCTCACTTGTTTGTCTAAGTCTTCAGCCTTGTCAAAAATGGGTCGTCTCTGGGCTTTGACATTCACTCCCGTCAATTATGACTTCCGAGTTCTGTCAAAGAGGGGCAACTGTAGACACCCCATTTTTGACCGACCTTAAGACTCAGACGTCACTGATTGAGCGCTTGGTGATATTGCATATCGTGCTCGTTCAGAGGTTCTAGAGTCTCGGCTGCGAGCTTTGCCCCCAGACTTCCGGACTCTTTTGTGCCTTACCTCGGTCTGCGAACCAGGCTCTGTTTTCTCCGTTTTCTCTTCCCAAAGGAAGGGAGAGGTCTCGTAGATGATCTCTCAGTGGCCGTAGGCTACGTTTCGTGGTCGTAGGCCATTTTTCCCGCTTTTTGAGCCGCTTGAGTATTGCCTCGGTTCGAGACCGCTTAACCACCTCCGTTTGCTCCAGTTTTTGGTACATACCTTATTTCCTCCCTTTTGAGGGACACTGTGGTCCGAGAGACCAACTTCGTGGTCGGACACCACTTCCGGTGCCTAACAGCCCACTTTCGGGGCCCCAAACTACGTGTTTTGGCTCCCGAACCTTCATTCTGCATTTTTGGGCTTTGACCCGAACTTGAGATAGTCATATTTTGAGGTCCTTTTCATGTTTGATTAAGGACCTTTTTCTGTTTGAAACTCCCTTTTTACACTTTGTGTTTAAACCCTCTTTTAGGCCTATTTTTGCACGGTATTTTAGGCTTACTTGTGAGCTGTTTCGGACTTGGTTGTAAACTACAAAGTGTCTTTTTTTGAGCCCCTCTTCAACTTTGTTGAAGGGATCTCGGCCGTTTGGAACCAGCAGCTACCACTTGCCTTTATATCTTACTTTATGGCCATTTTGGGGGGAAATAATTCAAATTTCCCCCCATTTTTCTCCTTCTTTTCCACGCTCTTGTGTCTATATAACAGACCCCCCAGCTGTGTTTTGGGGGTTAAAATATTTTTTTGTGGAGCTCTCACATTAAATCTCTCTCTCTCTACATTCTAACCATCAAAACCCTTTGATTCTTACACCATTTTTTACACACCAACTCATAGCACAGGACCTCCATCTTCCATTCCAGCACTTTGAGACTCTTTTGAAGAGGTTGAAAGCTCAGATTTTGGACCAAGAGTTGATGAAAGACTAGTCTTCAAGGGTGAGTCTCATTTTTCCTTTTTTTGCTCTTTTCTTGGTCTATATTCTAGCTCCTTGTGCTTGCATATTGGGGCGAGATAGGCTTATTTTGAGCTATATTTCATGTTTGTTTAAGGGCCTCTCACTGTTTGAGGCTCCCTTGTGGCACTTGCTTCATTATCTCCCTTGTATGCCTATTTCTTGTGTAGCATTTTAGGCCTATGTATAATCTGTTTTGAGGTATCATGTAAACTGTAAATAGACTTATTTTGAGCCATTCTTCAACATTGTAGAAGGGCTCATCACTGTTTGAATCCTTTATGTGTCACTTGCTTTGATATCCATCTTTTGGTCCCATTTTTGCATGGTTTATTAGCCTATTGTGCTTCTGTTTTTGGACTTTGGACCTAACTAAAAATGGTCCTATTTTGACCCCCTCTCCATGTTTCATTAAGGGTCTTCTCCTGTTTGAGGCATCTTTTGTATACTTTGTGTTGTAGCTCTCTTTTGGGCCTCATTTTTGCATGGTATTTTGAGCATACTTGTATACTGTTTTGGGTCTGGTACTAAACTGTAAAAGGTCATATTTTGGGTCCCTCTTCAACATTGTTGAAGGTCCCTCACCTTTTTGGGGCTGGCATGCATCAGTTGCTTCTTTATCTCCATTTTGGCCCCTTTCTTGCATGCAAATTTTGCCATACTTTTGTTTGTTTTTGTGGCTTTACATAAACTGTAAAGTATCATATTTTGGGCCCCTCTTCAACATTGTAGAAGGGCCCTCCTCTGTTTAGGGTTAGAATCTTGCACTTGCTTCATTATCTTGCTTTTGGGGCTGTTTTTGCATGATAGTTTAGCCCCATTTGCGTTTGCTGTTTGGCCTTGATTAGAACTGTAAACATGCTTATTTTTGGGCTTTCTTGATTCTCTCTTCACATCCCATGTTCGAATAATGCATGCATTGCATAGTCATAAGTCATTCCGTATGCCTAATTTCATGTTTCGGGACTTATTCCATGCATCGGGTGTCGTTTTGCCATGTTTCGGGGATGTTTTGCATCACTTATTGCCTCTGAAATTCGCATGATAGTATGCCATATTCCATGCTTTGCCATGTCATGTTAGAGTGGCATTCGTGCCGTAGGTTCGGTCATCGGTTTGCGTGCACGCATTTCGAGTTGTCTCATTTTCATCTAATGGCCTCTTATGTGAGTGTGGCTGAGGTCCACTCATGTTGGTGTAAGTCCATTATGCATTGTGTATGCCATTTCATTCTATAGCATTGTGTATGCTAGGTTGTATGTTAGTGCATTGTGTATGCTATGATTACCTCGTGCATCGTGGATGCCATTTCATAACATTGTGCATGTTAGGTTGTATCTTAGTTGCATTCATGCATGTCATGCATATTGCATAGTGTTCGGGATAGGAGTTAGCCCGAACATGGGAAACGAGGTACGTTGCAGACTCGAAAGTGACGTAACGTGTCTCAATTGCCCCATGATTAATCCGGATTATCCATGATGGAGTTAGGTTTTGTTGTGTTTTCATGTGCATGCATTTCATATTGAGTTGTGCAATTCGACTCCTCGGCCATCATGCATTGAGATGTGTGATTGATGGCACGAGGATCGAGGCATGCATATATTTGTGAAAATACATTACCATGCTCCTTTCTTGCTCTCTGTTGCAGCAAATCAAGAATTAGCAGTCTTCCGGGGCTCGGCGCGCTTTCTAAAAATAATTGCAAAACAGAGGCTAATTGGGGCATCACAGTGGATTTCCGCGCGAAGGCAACTTGGGCATGCATCATCCATCATCCGGAGCGAAATCAAGGCAGTCCCTGGCTTGCATGCCAATTTATTGTTTTCCTTAGTTAATTTGTTAATTAATTAGGAATTTGTACATATTTTGGACTGTATTATTTGGACTGTACTATTTATTCGGACCCTCAATGTGAGGGCATAACTGTAATAAGTGTGGGTGTGTGTGATGTATGTCTTCCAACCCCACGTCTTTCTTCCCTTTTATTTACCTGCTTATGATGGTTAGATTAGGGCATGTTTCAATTAGCATACAGTATGATAGCATGTTTGCATTCATTCATCTGTTTTGCATACACTGCCTCTACATCATACTAACTGCATTTGTATTTCAATTCCAAGTTGAATACTTGATAGCTGTTGCATCTCATATGCCATGTTTAGAATAGCCGAGCCTGCTATAGTTTGCATTTTTACATGTGTTGCATTAGGCATTTCTGTATACTTAGGATCATGCATGGATTTCTAATCGGTTTATGTTTTGGCTTGGAGTACTCGGTGAGTTTTATGCTTTAGCATCCTTGCATGCGTGTGAGTGACTACCATAATAGCATGCTTACCATGAGGCTAAATGCTTATGTGATATAACTGGCTGAATGCCTGTGGGTGGAGGTTGGGTTATTTGGATTGGAATAATTCATCAAATGTTTGTTTTAAGCCCACTAGACAGTGGCAAAATCATGTTTTCTAAGCCCACCCGAGGGTGGCAAAATCCGCATTTTAAGCCTACTTGCGAGTAGCAAACCATTTTTCAAACAAACAAACATGAGGTGTTTTGCTCAAATTCGGACGACTCAGTCTATACTAGTATGCTGTGCGCATCACATAGTAACCTAGGCTAATAACTGGAATAAGAACACACAATGTTTTCAAAACTAGATATCATTGTTAGTAGAGGCCGATCTTTGATCGGGCGAGCGGGGGTGCTCACGAAGTGACCTTTCCCAATCGTAGCCAAGTTCCCGAGCCGAGGCAACTTTAGTGATGACAGACACGTGGCCTTAGGCAAACGAGTCAGGGTTTCCTAAATTTCCCAAAAATGAAATATTTAGGTGGCGACTCTGTATCTGGCAAAGCAGTCCATGTTTGGCACTTCTTTCAAAAAAATTTGTTTTCTCAAAACGATTTGCCGGATTTGGACTCTTTGGTTCAAGATTAAGAACCGTGACACAAATCGAGTCCGAGCTGTAGCGAGGTCCCCCCGCGGGCCTGTCTACAGATATACACAAGGATCTAAACTAATAAATTATTCAAATCGTAAAATCAGTCCCATAGGACTAGCCCTCTTTGAGCTTGTTGGAATTAAGTCTTGTTAAGCCTCAGGTCAAAGGTTTAAGGGTTGGTACTAAAAAAAAGAAAAAAAGAAGTTCTTGGGGGGATGTATTTTCTGAGCACCAACACGTGGCCAAGGTGACGCTGACGTATCAGCTGAGGTGCCATATGTCCTGGTCATGATGCCGAGGTTATCTCGGCTAGGCCGAGATTATCTGCGAGGATATCGGAATTCGAGATAAGCGGATATGGGACAAGAGTCCTAGATTGGGAGAAGACTTCAGTTTGGGTAAAGATAAGACTCTAAGAGAGTTTATCCTAATCCCACTGGGAGTCCCAGATTAGCAGTAATCCTAAGTCCATTAGGGCTAGGCTCCTATTGGGACTAGAATTGTATTGGCTATAAAAGAGAGGCACCCCCATGGATCTAAGGTATGCTTTTGATATTCTGTCTAGTGAGTTAAGCACTATTAGTTATCTTTGAGAGATATTGAGTACTGACTTGATCGTCGGAGTACCCCCGGGTGGACGAGCCACCATCGGAGACTCTTCTTTCTGTTTTAGGTCAGATAGGTGCCATCTATTCTGCCGGTGCTCTCCAGCTGAATACTGAGTTGGCAGTGTGGTCAGAAAATCACTCACACAATTTGGCGCCGTCTGTGGGAAAGAAAGGAGAATAGATAGCCATCACCGTACAAGATCAATGTATTGAAAACAATGAGTTTAGCGAAAATGGAGAGTCTGTCGACATAAACGGAATGAACACCCTTTTAGAAGGGACGCGAAGACAGGGGGCATAAGTGCTCCCAATGAGATGACATTCAAGTATAGAAGAGTTCAGCCTAAGTGAGCAGATCCTGAATTTCAGGCCCCAGACCCCAGATCCTGAAAGACAAGATCTCGGCCTAAATAAGCAGGTCCGAGAAGAGAAGAGCTCAACCTGAGTGAGCAGATCCAAGATTCCAGAAGACATGATCTCGGCGTAGATGAATAGGTTCGGGAAGAGAAGAGCTTAACCTGAATGAGCAGATCCAAGATTCCAGAAGACAAGATCTCAGCACTTAAGTCTGAGAAGAAAAACGGCTCGCCGATGCGAGGCCAAGAATCAAACTCAAGTTGAAACCAAGTAAGATCAACAGAGAAATCAAGGCTAACAACCTCGGCTTGAAACCACTTCGGCGAACAAGATCACATGCACAAGCTTAATGTGAACATAAGTCCACATTAGGGGGCAGAGAGTTATAAATGATGTTTAACATTTATTGAAATTTATAACAATTTACAAGTTGAAGTTAAACCGAGATGATGTTTAACACTTGTTGAAATTTGTAGCAATTTAAAGTTGAAGTTAAACCGAGATTATTGTTTAAACTTGTTGAAATTTGTAGCAATTTATAAGTTGAAGTTAAATCGATGTCATGATTAAAAGAAGGAATGATATAGGTTCCATCACTTCAGGATGCCGAGGTAATAGAACCTAGGGGGCAGTTGTGAGGATATATTTTCTGAGCACCAACATGTGGCCAAGGTGACGCCGACGTGTCAGCCGAGGTGCTACATGTCCTAGTCATGATGCCGAGGTTATCTCGGCTAGGCCGAGGTTATCTGCGAGGACACCGGAATCCGAGATAAGCGGATATGGGACAAGAGTCCTAGATTGGAAGAAGACTTCAGTTTGGGTAAAGATAAGACTCTAAGAGAGTTTATCCTAATCCCACTAGGAGTCCCAGATTAGCAGTAATCCTAAGTCCATTAGAGCTAGGTTCCTATTGGGACTAGGATTGTATTGGCTATAAAAGAGAAACACCCACATGGATCTAAGGTATGCTTTTGATATTCTATTTAATGAGTTAAGCACTATTGGTTATCTTTGAGAGATATTGAGTATTGACTTGATCGTCGGAGTACCCCTGGGTGGACGAGCCACCGCCGGAGACTCTTCTTTCTGTTGCAGGTCAGACAAGTACCATCTATTCTGCTGGTGCTCTCAAGTTGAATACTGAGTTGGCAGTGTGGTCAGAAAATCACTCACACAGTTCCCATAGGCTACAGTGGACTGAAAGTCAGATTGGTAGACAAATGTATAATTGGATTAATAGATATTTATTAATAAATCATATATCCGTGATTTATGAATTATTTAGTCTTATAAATTCATAAATCTTATCTTATTATATTAAAATGTCCCAAATAAAACATATTTACATTTAGAAATGTAACAATAACAAGACTATGTACACTTTAGAATGATGTTCTATTGTCACATTTTAAGAATAACACATTTGACAAAAGTGTAATAAGATAATAATAAACAAATGTCCCATTGTCACATTTTAAGAAGAATGATACATTTGACAAAAGTTTAATAGCACAATAGTACATAGATTATAATGATATCCCATTATTACATTTCAAGAATGTCATAATTGACAAAAATTTAATAAGATAATAGTGTGCAAATGAAACATACATATATTTGAAATATTCAGGAAATATAGTGAAAGGATTTCACTGTGTGCCTTTTCAAATTCAGTGAGACTTAATAGTCTATAAAAAAAATTATGAGATTTTCCGGTACATACTTTTCTGGGATGAGACTTTTTCTTGGTAAATTTCTCTTGGACTATTTTCTTTTAAATCTCTTAATTTTGCAATAATATTTTACAATTGACCCGGATCATAAATATTTGTAGTAATATAATCGGATATTTTAGCTATTTATTTATTTTTTTTAATTTTCTTCTAAATCATTTCTAAGTTCTTCTCTTCATTCAAAAAATGTTAGATTGCATTTATGACAATTATTATGAATATCTTGGCTATACGCCAGTTACAATATTTAAAATTAAGAATTCTTTATTTAAAATTTTTTATTATTATATTTTAATTTACTCGCAGCTATTGGATTATATAAAAATTTTGAGATACAAAACATGATATCAAAAAAAAGGAGAAGAAGAAGAAGGATTTTTGAAATAGAAGGTGAACCCACACTTATGTTATACTTCTTTTAAATAAATTGTTAAATTTTCACCTAATCGAATTGTGATAGAGTGCATAAAATATGCTCATTTTTAAGGATGCACACCGCAACTCCGGTCTTTCATGGTGTAGCCTACCATGGACATGATATGAATAAACTGGCATATGATGCCCCTTCTATAAGCTTCACGGAGTTGCAAAGCATTTTTGATGGGTATATGTTGTTATTATAGCTGGCATATGGTAAGAAAAATAGCAGCATTGGCTTAGCACAGAATTTGCATAATTTTCTTGCATCAAAGATGACTTTGTGCTTATCATTTGTGTTAAAAATGGCTGTAATCAGTACACAACACTCTCGCTCACAGCATGGTTTGTGCTTGTCATTTTTGTTGAAATTTAGACCATTACATTAATGGATATTTGTTTCTTTCGTAAAAATTTATGATTAGAATATCATGATCTTGCAGGTAGTGTCAGTGGCCAAGTTCGAAGGCAGCACTTTCAGGGCATTTTCAAAAGAAAGTATGGTGCAACTTAAACAATGAATTGAAGAGGTAAAACCGCGCAAAAATTTCCAAAAATCAACATAAAACAAGTTCATGTCTAATTCACCCAAAGGAAGTTTTCAGGATGGATTGTAAGTTGATTGAAATACAGGAGAAGACAACAATGGTATAAAGTTTTCAGGATGGATTGTAAGTTGATTGAAATACAGGAGAAGGCAGCAATGGTATAAATCGACCTTGATATCAATCAATTGAGATTAGTTCAGATGGCCAAGAATACTCGTATCTCATTATTAGGTTAAGGGGTTCGACTCCTCTCTTTGTGGAGGCTTTCCCTTTCATTTTCGAAGTTGTACATATAATTATGTCAACACATCAATTGGTGTGAATCCTTTTTTGAAGTTTCGTCAAACGTTTTTTTGTTCTTTTTAAAAAGTATGATCGCGTTTGTTCTTCTTTATCAAATGAGGATAATCTTGTAATATTCATTCCTAATACGATTAACTATGCAAAGCTCACATTTCATTTGATGGTTACAACTGCTTTTAGTTTCTGCACACATATGGTATGTGCCACAACTTCTATTAGATATACATTAATATCATTCACAAGTTACTTTTATATTATGTCATATTTTTTGTTTTAAGCTCTACGAATACAACGAGTTTTTAACTTACTATTCTCATTTTTTTTATTAAAAAAATAATTGTTAAAAGTCGATATATATATATATATATAAAATGATATAAATATCAAATAATGCCATTTCGGTTGCTTGCCTTGCATGTTAATCGTAAATAGTTTTCATTCTTTTTTATCTTCTATATTCTAGTCAGCTAAATAAAAAAGGAACAAATTTGCATTTATGTCAATGGATTTTTGTTATGTCACCACCTAATTAAATGCTTGTGATTAGTTCCATATTTGGAAGTTATTATACAACATTTCTCTCCTACAATACCCCTCGAATGATGTGATAATAAAAAGATAAATCAATGACTCAAGTTTTTACACTTTTTTTTTTAAAAAAATCTTCCAATCAATCTTGTCATGTTATTAAGGGGGAGGAGGATTTGTGAGTGAGAATTTTGTATGAATGTAGCATTGCTAAAAATAAAAGGGAGCAAATCATATCTTGTTGGGTAGTGTAATAACAAAGTGATAAAAATCGATGATATATACCTTATATCTTATGTATGTGAGTTACTATTTTACTTCATGGACTAGATCGGGCTGAGCCTAGAGTATACAATTATTTGGGAATGATTATCTGGTTTTCATGAACTGCAGTGTCCCCCCTAATGGGTGATAAATCAACTGAATAAGCTGAACACTTAACTCTTTAAGTTTGGTTTAATAATTTTAATGGGTTTTAAAATTTATTTAAACTTGATTCGTTAAACTTTTGAGCCGATTTCAAACGAATCGAGTCGAGTTCGAGTAGTTTGATATTTTATATAATTTTAGGTTTATTAAACCGAGTCGAATAATCAACTGATTGTTCAAGCTTGGTTTGAAAATTTTAACGAGTTCTAAAATGTGTTTAAGTTTGACTTGTTTATTTAACGAATCAAGTTTCAATAAGTTTTTAACAAACTGAATACGAGTCGAGTTCGAGCTTTTTGTTCATTTATACCCCTACCTGATAGAATTTTTTTTTTTTTTTTTTTGTACTTACATGGTTTGAAAAAAAATATATATATATATATAAAAAAACAAAATACTATTGGTTGATACACAACCACATGCTATTCTGAAAACAATAGATACTTTTTAGTGGTTGGGATAAATATCATATATATATATATATATCTATTAGATATCAAAGAGTGTCTAAAATATGTTATATTATAAAAATAAATTGTGAATATATGGTTGAGATAGTTTTCAATTGCGGATGGGCCTGAACTTGGTGTGTATGTTTAGCATGGGACAAAATATGTAATTCAACGATTAGTTTTTTTATTTTTATTTTTGTCAAATATTAATATATTGAAAAGTTTTAAAAAGATATAAATTTAAATTGTTTTGCACTAGGAGTAAGTAGCAAATTATTTTGAACTTCAGCAGATAATTTTATCACTTCATAAATGGGTTAGACTACATTTATTTAAGAGAAAATTATTGAGAAGTCCAATTTAAAGAGGGTATAAGGCATTAGGTCTTATGAGTATTTTTCTTTTGTGAGAAATTTATCATTTGTGAAACATTATAGTGAGACATTTTATTGTTTTAAAGGATATTTTGTTTTCAATTTTACCTCTTAATTTATCTGTTAACTTTTTTTTTACTATCTATTTGTTTAACTTTTTTCCCTTGTCGGTTGAAATTTTTATTCTATTGGTGTAAATTTCCTATCTGTTAAAATTCTATTTCTGTGAAATTTCTATCTATAATTTTTATCTGTTGAAATTTTTGCCTTAGTTATTTTTATTTGTCCAATTTATCTGTCAAAAGGGTAAACACAAATTTGATCATGTGTTTTTCAGATCACATTTTTCATTTTTCAGACTCTCTCATTTTTCAGATCACATCTCCACTATCCAACCTAGATCAACAACAAAGAAAGAAAGCCCCAAGCAAAACTAGAAGAGAGAGAGAGAGATATATGGGCCTTTCTCAATAACCAATCTAATCTTCTTTAATCGGATCCATAAACAACCCAAACATAGAATCAACCTATCCAAACTCTGAATAAGGAAGAGCCAAATACGGACATAGGTGATGAATTAAAGAGGTGGAGCGAGATAATTTAACCGAATCAAAACCGACAAGGAATGAAACATGCCCAGAACAAATAGGTAATATATATATAAAGATTTAGGGCACCGAAATGCCAACCCTTGTAATACGCAGCAACCTCAAACCCTAGTAACAAAACAGAGATCGATAGAAAGGCGGATGCGATGGATATGTTAAGATAGATTAGAGAAACGGAGCCTTAAGATCCATCATTCGTCCGCAGTGGAGTCGAGCATGGAGGACACCTCGCAAACTCTAACAAACCTTCAATTTTCGAACAACATGAATAAGAACTATCGTCGAATCGAAGACGACGACGACGACGACGACGACAACGATGAAGAATCCAAAGGCAAAAAAGGTAGAGACAGATCATACGAGGGATAGTGGTAGGAGATCTGGCGACGACGGTGACCTAGGGTTTTTGTTGTAGCTTTCCAGATCGAAAATTGGTCATAGTATAAATAAAGAAGATGATGTTATGGAAATGGAGCAGAAGTTCCTGGATTGAAGGAGAGCGGAGATGGTGGTGGTGGTAGTGGGAAATGAATCACCAGATCTGGATCTCGCGACGGTGGCAGTGGCGGCGGTGGCGGTGGCGGCGGTGGCGGTAGATCTGGATCTAGATTTCAACGCCAGTGATAGTGAAGCTACGAATCCGGATCTCGCAGCAGCGGAGAAGCAACAGTTGAGAAGCAAAGATGGAGGAGAGAGTGGGTGTTAGGGATGGCAATCTGAAACCGACCCGACGGTGACCTAAACCCCCGACCTCGAATTCAATGGTTATTCACCGAAAAATATCTCCTACGGCCAGCGGATGGTATTCAAAAGTTCATCCCTGATGATATCCGGGCCAGGGATGGGGATAGATGTTTAAGACCTGGACCCAACCTGGCCCCCGCCCCCGCCTCGCTTAGTCCCCGAGGTAAATTTTCCATTTTGTCCCTGGGTATATATATGTTTGTGTTTGTTTAGGGTTTCTCACACACACACACACACACACACACACACACACACACACACACACACTCAGCCTCTCACTCACACACGGCGCTCTACTCTACTCCGCTTCTCTCTCTCTCTCTCGCTCGCCACTGGTTTGGTCTCCCCCTCTCTCTTTGTCTCACCGCCGCGCCTCTCTCATCACCGGAAATCCTTCGTCACCACCGATCCTCCCTTACCGCCTCACCTCTGTCGTTTACCGTTTCGCCTCCGTCTCTTTCACACACGACGGGGCTGCTGTTTTCTCTTCCTCACTGTCGCTCTTTCATCGCTGCTTTCTCTGTTTAGGTATATCTCACTCTCTCTCTAGGGATTTCGATCTAGGGTTTACATATATATATATATATATATTATATCTGAGTGTATATATATTTTCTTCAACCTCTGTTTTTTTTTTTCTCTAAATTTATTTATTGTGAATCTGAAGGATTATTTTTATAGATCTGTTCATTTTATAGATCTGTTTATTTTATCTATTATTGAAGCAAATCATTAATATATCTGTTGATCTGTTGATAAATAATAGATCTATTATAGATCTGTTTGTTTTATATATTATTGAAGATGATAATGTTGATGATGCTATTCTGTGTGTAGAAAGAAACACAACTAGGATTGGCTACACAATTTGCTCATCCAAGTATTTTCTCTTTATTTATTGTGACTTCTGAGTGTATTTTACTACTTCTGGTGTGTTCTGAAGTTGAAATTATGTGAAGATATCTGTTTGTTTTTTTTTAATTGTGACCTGAGGCTGAATATAATAGTTGTTCTTAACACAACTTAGAAAAGAAACAGAGAAAGAAAATTGATGATTCCATTAGATGTTTAGTTAATTTGTTTCTCAGTTCCATTAATTGATGTTGTGTGGGAATTTGTTATGCTCCAACAGAGAAAGAATTAGTTATTGATGATTATTGAAATCACAGATATTTTTGAATTGGATATTTTGTTTAGTTCCATACCCAATTCATAATAAAATGGGCTTTATTCTCCATGAAAAATTATTAGATATTCCAAAAATATCATGTCCTACTTCAATTTCATTCATATTGGTATATACCCTTCAAAAGGTATGCATTAAACTCTTCACATGTGGAGTAACAAAGAATACAACTAATTTTTCTTTCATAATAACATGAGTTTTGTACACTAAAAAAATAGGAGTCTTATGCACTAAGAAATGGCAAAACCACTAATAACAGCAGTCTTTTGCATTGTAAGCTTATTGGTACATGTCCCAATTCAATTCCATTCATCTAGGAGAAAGAAAACAGAGAAAGAAAAAAGAAAATTGATGTTTAGTTAATTTGTTTCTCAGTTCCATTAATTCAATCCATTAGCTTAGTTATTATTAATTTGTTTCTCAGTTCCTGTAACCTACTTTTATGTTGCCTCTGTTAATATTAATTCAATCCATATTATTTTCATAAAGGTTAAAAATGTCAGATCTTAACTCTCAAGCACCAGTTAACTCTGAAGTACCCGTTAACTCTCAAGTACCATTTAAGAGTGACGCGTCACAACATTCATCGCCAGCTACAAACTCACCTACGAACTCACCATCTTCTCTTTCTAATCAAAATGTTATTGATTTAGAAGAAGAGTCTAATACTTGTGGAGAAACTAAAAGAAAACCTAGTGTTGTGTGGGAACATTTTAAGAAACAACAAGTCAATGGGGGTGTGGAAGGCAATATGTAATTATTGTAATAAGCATCTTGGAGGTGATTCAAAAAATAGAACTAGGCATTTGCATGATCACCATAAGAGTTGTACTAAGAAAAAAGTGATGGACATGAGGCAAAAAGTTTTAACTAACAACTTTAGTAGAGAGAGTCCAAAAATGAATTCTTATATTTTTGATCAAGATTTTGCTAGGAAAGAGTTGTCACATGCCATAATCTTGCATGAATATCTCCTCTCTATCGTAGACCATGTTAGTTTTAAACGATATTCAGCAGCACTTCAACTATTGTTTAAAGTGCCTTCTCGAAATACGATAAAGAGTGATATTTTAAAGATTTATGATTATGAGAGGGTGAAGACATTAAGTTTGGTGGAGCATAATAAAAGTAAGGTGGCAATCACAACTGATATGTGGATTGCTAGCAATCAAAAGAAATGATTCATGGCTGTCACCGCACACTTTATTGAGATTCATAGACATTGCAAAGTCCTATTTTGAGATATATTTTTGTAAATTTGCAAATCATTTAAAAGTTCTATCTTATTCAGTTCAATTTGCATGTTATTAATACTTGTTTATGAATATCATATTTTAGGTTTATTTATGTTCCATGTCCACACACAAAAGAAGTTCTTTGTGATATTTTGCTTGAGTGTATGATGAACTGGAATATTGATAGAAAAATCTCTACTGTCACTGTTGATAATTGCTCCACAAATGATGCCATGATTACCTTATTGATGGATAAGTTAAGTAATACATCGCTTTTGTTGGGTGGTACTTTGTTTCATATGCGTTGTTGTGTGCATATTTTGAATTTGATAGTAAAAGATGGATTGGATGTCATACGAGTGGGTGTGGAGAAAATTCGAGAGAGTGTAGCTTATTGGATAGCAACACCAAAAAGACAAGAAAAATTTGAAGAAACAGTCAACCAATTGTGTATTCCACATACTAAGAAATTAGGACTTGATTGTGCAACTAGGTGAAATTCAACCTACTTGATGCTTCAGACAGCCTTACTGTATAAGGATGTCTTTTCTAGGTTGAAAATTAGAGAGCCCCAATATAAGACTGTGCCAAGTGAGCACGAATGAGAGTTTGCTAGAGAGCTTAATGGGAAGTTTAAGATTTTTTTTTTCTATTATAGAGTTATTTTCTGGTACAAAGTATCCCACAGTCAATGTTTGTTTCCCAGCTTTATGTGAGATTAGGATGACATTGTCTCAATGGCTTTCTTGTATGGCTTTCTTGTGAAATTGAAGTGATTAGAACAATGGCATCAAAAATGGTGGAAAAATTTGATAAATATTGGTTAGTGATACATGGTGTTATTGGAGTTGCAGTTGTACTTGATCCTATGTATAAGATGAGTGTATTGGAGTTTTATTTTGAAAAACTTATGGAGACAAAGCTGAAGATGAAGTTGATAGGGTTTGTCATATTTGTTATGATTTGTTGCAAGACTATCAGCACCGAGTTGGTATGGAGACCGATATTGTTGGTGACTCTTCTATTCATCCAGAAATTGTTACAGAGACCCTTTCAGAATTTGATTTGTTTATTAGTAGAAAGAGAAGTAAAAAAATGAAGAATGTAAGATCAGAGTTGGACCATTATCTAGAAGATAATGTTTTGCCAAGAACTTCAGGTTTTGATGTTTTGAATTGGTAGAAAGCTAATGGACCAAAGTATCCGACCTTACAGGCAATAGCTAGGGACATTTTAGCTATTCCTATATCCACTATTGCTTCTGAGTTAGCATTTAGTACTAGTGGAAGGTTGGTGAGTCCACATCGTAGTAGACTTCATCCAAACACATTAGAAGCATTAATGTGTGCACAAAGTTGGTTGTGAGGTGTAGAGATGAAAGGTATTATTTCATCCAATCTACATATTATTATTTCACTTTTATTATTTATATTACCATGGAATAATTTCAATGCTTAATTTATATTCTTTACTTTTTAGGAAATTCAACATTGGAATCAGTGGGCTATGTAACTATATATGATGATGATGAGATCGACTTGGATGAGTCATGTGCCACTTTTGTGTTAGTTGTCATCTTTTTTTTTTTGTTTTAATTGTTAATATTTTTTACATTTTATTATTAGTATTAATTATTTATTTTTTTCCTTTTGTTATTTAATAGGAATTCAAGTTGAAGGAGATGATGGAAGTTGTGTGGTTTGTAATGAGTATTGGAGAAACAATGGATTTGATTTTTTATGTTGTAATGGATATATATATATATATATATTTTTAATTTCAATTTTTGGATAACCTATCCCTTGCGGGTTGTGCTTGGGATTAATTATTCTCTTTGCTACTTGTTGAATTTTCTTGTGTGTGTGGGTTGCTGGACTAATGTTTTGTTGTTTGTGCTATTTTGTTGAACATGATGCTATTCTCTTTGTTGGACAAATTTATTGAATATTTGACAGATGCTATTTTGTTTAGGAGATATTGATTTGAATAGGATGCTGCTGGACAGATTTATTGATTTGTATTGGCAAATATGTTGATGTTTATAAAATTTGTATATATTGATGTTCAACAAATATGTATATATTGATATTGGCAAGTATGTTGATGTTGATTTGTATATATTGGCAAATATGCTGGACAGATTTATACTAAATTTATATGTTGATGTTTAGGAGATATTTATTGATTTATTGATGCTGCTGGACAAATATGTTTGAATTGGATGTTTATAGAATTTTTTTAATTGGCAAATATGTTGACAAATATATTTCAATAGGATTAGGATGGTTACAAATTTTTACAGATAAAAAAAAAAAAAATCACCGGGGATTTTTCGAGATCGAGGATCCCCGATCAGGGCGGAGATGGGGCCGGGCTATGGGTCCCCGTCAGGGATCGGGGGTGGGGACGGGGCATATGTCCCTTTCGGGGATCGGGGACGGGGAGTGTAGTCCCCGGTCCCGCCTCGTCCCGTTGCCATTCCTAGTGGGTGTTTGACTAGAAGGTATATTCCCTATTTAGCAATAGGCTCAATTTTTATTTTTTTATTTTATTTTATTTTTTCCAATTTTAGTAATAAAGTCATATTTCATAGGGTGAATTACACTAATAGTCCCTATAGTTTGGAACTTGTGTCACTTTGGTCCCTGACTTTTCAATTGTGACACATTTGACCCTGAGTTTTGAATCTTGTTCCAAATAAGGACAATTGAAGATATTATTAGATTTTTTAAGGGTAAAATAGTCAATTTGATAAAATATAAACTAATTTGACAAAAATAAATGTCAAACAAATATTTTTGAATTTTCAAAAATTATTTTTACCCACTAAGAATAAAATCATGTAAAATTGATAAATCTTTTAGACATTTATTTATTTTTTTTGCCAAATTAATTTTTATTATATGTTTGGATGATGATCATGTAAAATTAATTTTTAAAAATTAATCATGTAATTTTTATTAATTTTTTTTTATCAATTTTACATAATTTTATCATTGGTGGATAAAAATAATTTTTGAAAAATTTAAAATACTTTTTAAGTTTATTTTTGTCAAATTAGTTTATATTTTATTAAATTGACGATTTTTCCCTTGAAATTAACAATGGTATCTTCAATTGTTCTTATTTGGAACAAGATTCAAAATTTAGGGTCAAATGTGTTACAATTGAAAAGTCAGGGATCAAAGTGACACAAGTTCCAAACTATAAGGACTGTTAGTGTAATTTTCCTATTTTATATAAGTTTTTAATGGTCCTTATTTTTTTAATTTTATTTCATTCTTAAAAATTCATAAAATCGAAATTTTCTCAAAAATCAAAATTCCCAAATGTTTTTGTTGATTTTGGATATTTTAGATTTTCTTTCGGATCAATAGTGTTGTTTGTTTAATTCTGCTGGATCAATAGTATCGCTTATTGATTTTTTAAACATTTTTTCTCTTTCATAATAATCTATATATAGATTGAAATATTTTGAAAGATCTTATGAGGATATTCCTTTTATAGGATTTTTTGGTGCAGATGTATCACTACCATCTCGATCTTTTTAGTCTTTTATAGTTTTTGCAGTTTGTTCGATAACCATAAAAGAAGTTCCAAATCTTTTAATAAAACTTTATTTCTGATTTTTAAGAGAAATTTCTTTTATTCTCTTAATTCTTTAGATATTTCAATAATTATAATATAATATTTTGATTTATGTAAATATTTTAAAAAAAATTACTCACATCCATTGAATTATTTAATATTCTTGTGATTTCAAATTTACTATTTTCGTTATCAAGATATATAAATTTTTTTACATCTATTATATCTTGCATTAAACATTGAATTTCCATGTGTAAAATTTTTCATAAATTCGATTTGTAGGCTACACTACAACAAATTACACTTTTAGCGACTAAAAAAAATTTAAAAGTTGTGAAATTGGAGACCAAAAATTATATTAGTTGGAAAAAGTACAATATTTAGTTACGAATTTTTTTAGTCGGGGTATAGTCTCCAAAAATGCCACAATTGGCGACTAAAATTTTTTTTTTAATCGCTATCACTACTACAAAAATAGTTAAAGATTACACTTTGACAAAAAAAAAGATCTCACTTTTATTGGAAGTGTGATAAAAAAAATTATATTGATATTTTAATCACACTTAATTTGATTGAGTGTGATAATATTTATTTTAATCACACCTTCTAATTAAAAGTGTGATTATATATACACTACTACTTTTTAATCACACTTTTTAAACAAAGTGTGATTATATATATATATTTTTTAATCACACATTCTAATTAAAGTGTAATTGCTTATATATTTTTTAATCGCACCTTTTAATTAAAGTGTGATTATATATACACAATTACTTTTTAATCACACTTTTTAAACAAGTGTGATTATATATATATTTTTTTTAATCACACATTCTAATTAAAGTGTGATTATTTATATATTTGTTAATCACACCTTTTTAATTAAAGTGTGATTATATATACACTACTACTTTTTAATTACACTTTTTAAGTAAGTGTGATTATATATATATATATTTTTAATCACACATTCTAATTAAAGTGTGATTATTTATATATTTTTTAATCACACATTTTAATTAAAGTGTGATTATATATACACTACTACTTTTTAATCATACTTTTTAAACAAGTGTGATTATTTATATATTTTTTAATAACACCTTTTTAATTAAAGTGTGATTGTATATACAATACTACTTTTTAATCACACTTTTTAAGTAAGTGTTATTATATATATATTTTTTAATCACACATTCTAATTAAAGTGTGATTATTTATATATTTTTTAATCACATTTTTTTAATTAAAGTGTGATTATATATACACTACTACTTTTTAATCACACTTTTTAAGTAACACTAAAAGAAAAGTGGGCTTATGAGACGGAACTTTTTGCGACGGTACATTTGCCGTTGCAAAAAATGTGAACTTTTGAGACGACACAATTTGCCATTGCAAAAAATATGACTTTTTGAGACGGCACAACTTGCCGTCGCAAAAAATGTGACCTTTTGAGACGGCACAATTTGTTGTCGTAAAAAATATGACTTTTTGAGACGGCACGACTTGCCGTCTCGCAAAAAAAAAAAAGTGACTTTTTGAGACGGTACAACTTGCCGTCGCGAAAAATATGCCTTTTTGAGACGACACAACTTGTCGGTGCAAAAAAATGTGACTTTTTGAGACTTCATATATATAGTTACAAAATGGTTTAAATAAATGCAATGGTATTTTTCTATCATGAAAAAAAAATTGAAAAAAACGACGTCGTCTTACTCTTGATATAACATTTCTCTTTTCATCAATTTTTTCATCTTCCTGTCTCTCTGTCTCTATCTCTGTCTCTCTTCTCTTTCTTTCTCTCACTCATTACTCTTTTCTGTCTGTCTGTCTGTCTGTCTCTTTCTCTCTGTGTCTTCGTCTCTCTTCTCTTTCTCTCTCTCACGCATTACTCTTCTCTGTCTGTCTCTTTTTCTTTATGTCTCTGTCTCTATCTCACTTCTCTTTCTCTCTCTCATTCATCACTCTTCTCTGTCTGTCTGTCTCTCTTTCTCTCTGTGTTTCTCGCTCATCTCTCTTCTTTCTTTGTCTCTCTCTCGTTTATCTCTTTTTGCTATTCTCTCTCTCTCTCTCTCTCTCTGTGTGTCTATCTCTCGAGCATCTTTCGTTTCTCTCTTTTTTTTTGTCTCTCTCTCTCTCTATCTCTCTGTCTCTCTCGTTTTTCTCTTTTCTCTCTCTCTCTTTTTTTCTATGTCTCTCTCTCGTTAATCTCTTTTCGCTTTCTTTCTCTCTCTTTTTGTTTATCTCTTACTCATCTCTTGTTGCTCTCTCTTTTTCTGTCTCACTCTCTCTCTATCTTTTTCTCTCTTTGTCTATCTTTATCTCTTTCTCTCTCTGTCTCTGTCTCTCACTTATCACTCTTCTCTTTCTCTGTCTACCTGTCTGTTTGTCTGTCTGTCTGTCTGTCTCTCTCTCCCTCACTGTGTTCGCCTTGCTCACTCTCTCCCTCATCTCTTCTCTATTTATTAAGCTCCCTCTTGATTTATCGATCCAAACATGTTGGGGACCCTCAGTGGGCGGTGACCCCCAGCACCCCCACCTCCACGTGGGGGGCTGTGAGAGCAAGAGTGAAAATAAATAAATAAATAATTTTTTTTGAACCAATTAGAAAACAGTGGGGGTGGTGGGGGTCACTCCCACTGGGGGTCTAGGGCATTTTTCTTATCGATCCATTACAAGAAAATGCACTTTTGGTGACCACTTTGTCTCTTTCTCGCTCATCACTTTGTCTCTGTCTCTCTATCTCTCTTCTCTATCTATCTCTCACTCATCTCTCCCTCTCACCACCCATCTCCTCTACCACATTTACCATTATTGCAAATGCCATTCCACTACCACCACTACTACCACTGTTGCCATTCCACCTCTACGATTACCATTACTACCATCATCGCCACCACTCCCCTACCACCACTACCACTACCACCACTACTACCACTACTACTACCATTACCTCTCCTCCACCACTACCACTCCATCTCCTCTATTTGTCTCTCCCTTTCTCTATGTGTCTCTATCTCTCTTCTCTCTCTCTCACTCATCACTCTTCTCTGTCTGTCCGTCTCTCTCATTCTCTCTGTCTTTGTCTCTCTTCTTTTTCTTTTTCTCACTCATCACTTTTTTTTGTTTGTCTACCTCTCTGTTTTTCTTTGTGTCTCTCGTTCATCTTTCTTCTCTCTATCTCTTTCATCTATCTTCTCTCTCTGTCTCTTTTCTCTCTCGCTCTCTCGTTAATCTCTTTCTGTCTCTCTCTCGTTTATCTCTTTTTTCTCTTTCTCTCTCTCTATATATATATATATATATATATCTTTTCACCTATTTTTCATCTTCTTTTCTTTCTTTTCTTTCTCTCTCTCACTCATCACTCTTCTCCCTCTGTCTCTCTCTCTTTCTCTCTCTCTGTCTCTCTCACCTATTGTGTTCGCGTTGCTCACTATTTCCCTTTCGTCTTCTCTATTTACTGAGCTCCCTCTCAATTTATCAATCCACTGCAAAAAAATACACTTTTAGCACCACTTTGTCTCTCTCACTCACCACTCTCTCTCTCTCTCTCTCTCTCTCTCTCTCCTCTATCTGTCTCCCACTTATCTCTCTCTCTCTCACCACCCATCTCCTCTACCACCTTCACTACTACTGCAAACGCCATTTCACTACCACCACTACTACCACGATCGCTACTTTACCACTACGACTACCATTACAATATTTTTCATTAAATATTACCCCTACTTCTACCAAATAAAAAATAATAATAATTTTTTTTTCATTAAAAAAAATGAAACAAATAAATTTTCAAGCTTAGTAACCAAAATAAAATATTTTTTTTAAAAAATTTTATTTTAACAAAAAATAAAGTTTTTTTTGCAATGACAACCCCTATCGCAAAAAATAAATAAATTAAACAGCGTTATTTTATTGTTTAAATTTTTTTTTTTAAAAAAAAGATTTTGATTTTCTCCCCCCCTCTCCTTTTTTTTCCATTCCCGCTCTGTTCCCCGCCGCCCGCCCAAAACCAAAAAACCCTAGTATCTTCTTACCCCTCATTCTCTATCGATCGATCGATTGTTGAAGGGTTTATATGTGGAGATGAAGTTTGAGAGGCCGAGTAAGATCCAGACGATCAGTTTGCCTATGATTCTGACCCCTCCTTACAAGCACTTGATCGCTCAGGCACACAATGGTTCTGGCAAGACTACTTGTTTCATGCTTGGCATGTTGAGCCGTGTTGATCCCAAACTCACTGCTCCTCAGGCGCTCTGTATTTGCCCTACCTGAGAATTGGCGATCCAGGTTCGTTAACATATGCAAATCTGTACATAATTTCTATTTGATCAAAGATTGAAATAGCTAACCTTTCTATGTCGCGACATGCAATTGGACCAAAGCATTACTGGTTGATCGATTTTGTTGCTTCTAGTGTTCTAAAATGTTAATATTGAAATAACTTCAAATGTGATCCTCTGAGTATATCGACATGTTCTTGTGAATTTGGGCATTCATTTGCCTTACTTAATCACTTGTAAATGAATGAATTGAATTTTCATGTGTTTGTAAGACTTCCATTGCTAGTGATGACAAATTTTTGGCATTAGTAGTGCATGATGATTGATCTGTATTTTTTGGTGTTGTATCTTCTAAGATGGTTTTATGTTTGGTATTTCATCTGTGTTGCTTTTTTAGTATAAGGATAGTCAAATCAACTCAGTAGATAAATGTGCAAGGATGGGGAGTATTGAGATATATGTTTGTATGTGCTAGACAGTTTGGATTGATTTTTGTTTGACCTAGTGTTAGGAGGGAGGATCAAAAGTCGAAAGTTGAGATGATTATTGGGCCTTGGAACTACATTGAATTCTTTTCTGCAGTGATGTAGAGGCTTGTCTTTTTAAAATACCGGTTACTTCTAAATTCGATGCACTATCATGTACTCTAACCTTTGAGCTATTGCCTAACACCAATCTCCTTCTCTATGTTCTTTCCCAATATGCTTTTTAACACAGTGACGCTTACTATTACCCAAATCATAGTTAAAGATTTGTTTATTTATTCCACCTCTTTGGTAATTCTACTCCATGCTTTGTGATTTGGGTTCATCTGTACCTGTGCGAAGGTAAATACATGACTAATAATTGATATAAGGTGGAGACTTTTGATTTTTATATGCTTGGATAAATACACTTTCATGCCTTTATCTTAAAACTTGTCTAGAAGGACGATCAAGGAGAAAATTGATTAATATTACCAAGGGTACTGTCATGGCAGCATTCTAGATGAAACCATAAATCATAGGTGAAGGACTGTTAACTTGTGTTTCACAACACTACAAACACACACACACACACAGAATGTGATTAGCTGGAGCCTCCTGCACTGGGTTTCCCTGTTTAGCCTTCCTTTTTATGTACACAAAGAAGAGATTGTTAGGTGAGGAGAGATTTGAGGCTTCTGCAATCAGCTCACATAGAAGAGATTGTTAGTTCCTCCTTTCAAGTTATCTATGGGACAAAACCTAAGCAAAAGGTGCAGCTTTTAGAAAGGTAAATTTAATCTTAATTCCCCATCTATAATGTTTTAATCATATCATTAATTGGACTGATGGTGGTGATGATGTTTTAACTAGCCTTGCTGGAGATGCTCTTATGTTCTGTTCTGCAATGTTTGTGAAACTAAGGATGAATTAATGATATATGGTTCTCTGGTGGGTTTAAAGATCAGTGTTCTTTAACATGTAGTTTAATATTTAATCAATGGTAGCAAGTGGATCATGTGTACACATTTTGTTGAGACTTTTCTCGAAAGTGTTTGTGAGTTTATGATTTAACTAATAGTAGTGGATGACAATGATGCAGAACATGGAAGTTCTTAAGAAGATGGGGAATTATACAGGAATTACTTCTGAATGTGCTATACCAATGGATAGCAGCAATTATGTTCCAATTTCAAAATGAGTACCAGTGACAGCACAAGTAGTGATTGGCACTCCTGGTACAATCAATAAATGGGCGACAACAAAGAAATTGAGCACGAACTATTTGAAGATTCTTGTTTTTGATGAAGCTAACCACATGTTGGCAGAGGTACTATCATACCTCTTATTGAGATTATGTATGTTTTATGTGCTTATGATAATTATTAGTAAATCTTAAACCCCCAAATCTAGTATTTGTATATTCTTTTATTTACTTTTAATTTTAGATATTGATGATGGTTTTGCTTTGATTTGTATTTTCCGATCTTTGTTATGTATGTGTAGATTTAGAAATTTATGTATGATCTACGAGTTTGATCACTAATCTCGTGTTATTTTGAAACAGATTTCCCTAATCCCAAGTTGTTTTGTTGATGAGCTTGTAGTACATGTCTCAGATTGTGGTTTGGCTCCTCTAATATCATCTGTCTCTGAAAGTCAGGTAATTGCTTGTCATTTGATGTTTAAATTCGTTAATAATTTGTTGTTAAAACATGAATCTTTGAGTATGCGCTAATTGTCACAACTCAATTTTTTCTGCTTTGAGTATCAAGTATTGGTTAACTTCGATTTGTGTCTGTGTCACTTACACCCTAAAGAGCATGGATATGAACATTGGACATTGATACGACATGCTATAACATGCGAACGTGTCAATTATTAAAAAATTAGGACATGATGCCCAAATAAATATAGATTTTACATGTATGCATGAAAGTAAATTTATTTATTTTCATCACAAATGCAATTTATAACTCAAGTTGGTGATTTAACATGGTGTTAGAGCTTAGTTTGTAGGAGAACTTGGGTTCAGGTCTCTCTGCTTATATTTTTTCCCATTTTCTTGGGTGTAGAAAAAAGTTTGAAAATTTATAGCACTCCAATTGTTTGTTCTAAAGCCTAGAAAGAGACTCATTGATGACTTTGGTTTATCAAAATAACTTGTTTGAATTTTGAAACTATACCCTTATTTGGTCTGTGTTGTTCTCAGTTTTCGATTCGTCAATTTGATTGGCTAATGGTGATATTTGTTTGTAACAGGGGAATTTAGTGCTATTCCAGGAAGAAAACTTGAACCTTGTACTGCTTTTTATTCTTCTTACCAGTGTAGGTAACTCATGTTCATTGAATGATAAATTTTAGTGAAGGAACGCATTTTCAAAATTTTGGTTTCCCAGAAGCTGTTGCAGTTTGTTAGATTGTGGTTTCCCATAATAATCGTAGAAAATGATAAGATTTTCAAGAAAAAAAAAGAAGGAATCAAATCAAGTAAATAAATAGAGGAGATAAATAAAATTGTTCTGTGTAAAATTATTTAGTTTCTGTGACACCAATGAATTGCTAATGGTTTTACTTTATTTTTAAGGTGGAAAGGCCCTAGCTGATAGCACAAGCCAGTGGACTGGGTTCAAATTGAAAGGAAGCGACATGACAAGGTGTGTGAATATAGATACAGACATCTGGCAATCATTCTTGGATGCTTATGAGGCAAATTAAGAAAACCTGTCATTCACTATTGATCTTGATGTGGTTATTTTTGAAGAGATAGTAACCATTTACTTGTGATGATTATTCATGAAAGAACATTGGAAGAGCACAAGAAGCTGGTGGAAGAAATCCTAAAACGTGACCAAAAAAAGCGTAAGAAGATTGAAGCTGCTGGTATTGATTATGAGTGCCCTGAAATTGTAAGAATCTAAATCTTGCCATTTTTTTGTTCTTCAATGCTCTTGCAATTGTTATAAAAATATAAGGAACTGCTTTCGAAAATTCAGGCTTGAATTTAAGGGATAATTTATGCTTTTCTGCTAATCCAAAATTTGGAGGCATGGGCCAGCGTTTTTTGACAAGCAAAGTTGCGAGTTCCTATTGTCTTGAGTCCTAGGGTTCTCTGGATGGGAAGACTTGGACAAACTTGAGAGTGCACGAGAATGACCAGACAATGTGCAAACCGAGTCAGTTTGCTTCATGGCCAATAATAGGTCCCAATGCTCTGCTTCCCTTCAGATTCTTTAGGGGTTATATTGACTGCTCCCACAACCAATGATTCTAATCCATGGAACTTTTGCATTTGCTTCTTGGAGCTCTATGGTATGGTTACTTCCACTAAGTTGATTGTGTAACGAATGATCAGACTAGTCGTTTGGCCCATTGCAGCCCCATTATGTACGTTTACGCCGTGAGAAATAAAAGTGATGCTTGGCTTTGAAGCCTATCCCACAACTCTCTGTCATGGCTTGAAACATGCCGCTAAGAGGTTCATTCTTCACATTATGGCACAACTTAGAACACTTCTAGGACTATGTTTGGATTAAGGATTTGAGAATTGATATCCTTCCTATTTTCTTTCCTTTTGCATGTCATTCCTCAAATCTTTGATCCAAACTGAGCCTCAGACAATTTTCCTAGAAAAACATCATATGTGAATTGAATTTATTATGTGTGAGTTACACTATACAAATTTAAATCTATGCTATATATTAAAATTTTACAAACTTTTTAAAAATAAAAATATGAGTACATAGCACTAGTTAAAAAAAAAAAAAATTCTGAATCATGTGCATTCCACTATGATGAGATCGTCCTCTTTTAATTTGGACTTTGGTGGATTGAACATTCAAATTATCCATATTATATATAAGGAAAATTATATAAATAGAAGTTGCTTTAGTAAATTACTTATTACAATGAGATGGTTGGAAAGTAACCCCATTTTGGTAGATTCCTTTCCATGAATTGGGAATTGGGTGGCATCCCCTCTTGATGCTTTTTTAATATACTTCCGAGAAAAAAAAATTATTAGCTACCAGTTTTAATGATTTTGTTATTTACCTTATTGTATATGGTGACCATCTTTTCTTTTTGGCCTTGTCAATTGTACTTTATTGTAAGGATGTGTGAGTTTGTTATGCACTTCTGTGTCATATGTTGTAAGTTGTAACAAGTGTTGTACTTCTATTTTTCCTTCTTAATTGTGTCTTCTCTTTGTATTTTTTTGGGTATTACAACCCTCTTTCTTCTGCATTGTTAGGTGAGGAACATTATTTGCTCTAACTAGTGATAGACTGAACTGTT
Source organism: Camellia lanceoleosa (assembly GCA_025200525.1). Lineage (NCBI taxonomy): Eukaryota > Viridiplantae > Streptophyta > Magnoliopsida > Ericales > Theaceae > Camellia > Camellia lanceoleosa. Next base: position 32,006,141 of record CM045761.1, read on the forward strand.
GATTATTAATGTGTGCAGTGGCTTGTTGAGTACAATGCGGCTTTGGCATCCATCTGCTTCATGATTTTGCTTGGATTTGTAGATGATGTCCTCGATGTCCCTTGGAGAGTGTGAATATTCCAATCATATTTTTTGGATTTATCGGCCCATTTATTTCAAGAGCACTGTTTTCTCTTTGCATTACTGCATTCAGAGTTAATGCTAAACTAAGTTTTTCTGACTTTGAAGAACAGGAAATTATTATTGCCATCAATTGCTGCTCTTCCTCTGTTGATGGCCTATGCTGGACATCCAACTATAGTTATACCAAAGCCTCTCATTCCCTATCTTGGGCTTGAGGTTTTGGATCTAGGTAAACCTAAAGCATTGATTATGATTTTAGAGACCTTTTGGAAAATTTTTTTTTGATAAACCCAGATCCATGTCCCCAATTTCTTTTACTACAACTTTCATTTTGAATCGTTCATGTTTTTTTTCAATTTCACCATCATTTCACTTTCTCATCAACATCACTTGTCATCTCTACCTGACTAATTTCTTGCATTAATTTCTAGAAACAGGGCATTACTCTAAATTGGGTGAAAAAACTCATCACCCTTTTTCCAAAATTTCTTGATTCTAAGTAATTATTTTATATGTGCCAAACAGTCTTTTAACCCAACAACATCAACTTCCTACTTTTCACGTATGAGAGGTTAAGGGTTCGACTTTTGTTAGAGACAAGGCTGTGTGGCACCATTCTTTTATTATCACCATGTTGCACACTCTTCCCAGGGAATTTTAGACAAAATAGTATTTGAGTTCTATGTACAAAATTTACTCTTTCTATTAGATTGAAGGCATTGTATGACAAATTTAATTCTAGAATTGAATATAAGACTCACCTTGTTTTTGTCTCATTGTTAAATTGTGAACAAATAATATTTCTATGTACTCTCAGCCTTAATTCATCATATTTACAAGTAGAAAGAGAACTTGTAATTTAAGTTGCCAATGATTGAGGAAAACATTGTTGGTAGAGCTAGCTATCTTCTGCTCTTCATGTTTATGCAATCTATAATTATTCTGTTTGTTAGGTATTTGTGCTAAATTTAATTGAATTACTTGATGCAGGTTTTGGTTGTAGGTGGTGGTGATGGTGGAGTTCTTAGGGAAATCTCTCGCCACAATACTGTTATATAATTTCGAACGCCATAATTAAGTGATCTCATAGTTAAGCTTGAAGTTACTCTTAAGGTAATTGAAACTCTTGTTGCAAATCACTGATATGCCATTGAGATAGGTCATTGACAAAGTTTTATTTTGATTATTTTAAGCTAAACTAACACATTTAAGTGCATTAAATTTTCAAGTCAAGTTTGATATATGTTTTTGCAGATTTTGTTGAGGGAATAGTTGATATGATCGAGCGGTTGATGTTGGGAGCCAAAGATTATGTTGCTCTTCTTCTTTTTTTTTTTTTTTTTGAAGACTTGAATTATTTAGTACAGTGTATTTAAAGATGGTTAATGGATAATGTCTATTATAAATTTAATTAATTTGTTAATTTTGTTATTTTTCATTTACAAAAAATTGTTTGGTGCTTGTAATTGATTTTTTTGTTGTAGCAAACCCATATATGATTTTTTTTAATAAATAATTATTTGCGACAGTAAAACAATAGTCACTAAAAGTGTTTTTTTTTTTTTGCAACGGCAAAATAGCTGTCGCAAAAAGTCTTTTGCGACCCCATGTGCAGTCGCATAGGCCGTCGCAAAAAGTCTTTTGCGACTGTATTTTTATTATTTGCGACGGCATGTGACGGTCGCAAAAAGTATTTTTTTTAGTAGTGAATGTTATTAATCACACTTAAAAGATGTGATGTAAATATTTTTAATCACACTTAAAAAGTGTGATTAAAAATGACCCTTTTTAATCACACTTCCAAAGATCACACTTAAAAGGTGTGATCTAAATACTTTTAATCACACTTAAAAGATGTGATCTAAATATTTTTAATCACACTTAAAAAGTGTGATTAAAAATGATTACTTTTAATCACACTCCCAAAGATCACACTTTAATAATTAAAAGGTGTGATTAAATAACATACATCACACAAAAAAAGTGTGATCTTTATCTGTTTTTGTAGTAATATAGTTAGTTTTGGCTACTAAAATTATTTAGTTGCCAAATGAAAAAAAAAAATTTACTTTTTATCTTTAGCAATCAAAAGTTTGGTTGCCAAAAATTTATTTTCAGCGACTAAAAAATATTGGTCGCCAAAAATTTTAGTTTTAGCTACTGAAGTTATTTAGTTGCTGAATGAAAAAAAAATTACTTTTTTTTAATCTTTGGTGACCAAAAGATTGGTCACAAAAATTTATTTTTAGAGATTAAAAAAGTTTTAGTCACCAAAGAATTAAAATATTTGGAGGAAGACATTTCAAATTTTGGAGAGATTTATAAAATTAATTGGCGACCAAAATGTTTAGTCGCCAATAACCATATATATATATATTTTGTTTCCAAACCAAACCCTAAAAAAATCAGCGTCTCTCTTTCTCTCTCTTTCTCTCTCTTTCCTTCTCTGGTACTTCTCTCCTCCTTCTTATTACCACTACACCAGCCACGGAACAGCTCTCCTCCGCTGTTCCTCCTCGCATTCGCAGACAATCGGAGCACCGATTTGCCTCCTTGTTGGCAACCGGAACAACTTTCTTCATAGTGTACACTATTTGGTTTGGAACTCTAACAGCGTTAACCCTTCATGTCCCTCTCTCGCATAGCCGATCGCGAGCAGCGCCGATCGTGACCCTCTCTCTGGTTCCTGCCCTCTGCCCTCTCTCTGTTGTTCGATTTTAAGCTATGGACTTGCATTCTAGCGTCGAGCACCTACGCTACTGCTCCTACTCCTCTCTTCCTCACGACCTCGTCTTTGTCTTCGACCTTTTTCTCGCCTCCTCTTAGCTTCACGATTCATCTTCCTCTTTCGGCTCCATCCTCTACTGGTCCTAGAACAAGGTCTCTCTCACCACTCATACACATACAAACATCTATATATATATAGTATGAAGTTAAATTGTTTGATAAAACGTTTCTTAAAACTCTATTACACATAATTGTGGGCTTTGAATCTAACCTGTTTGATAAAACACTTCTTAGAACTCCAAAACACATAACTGTAAGATTTGATTTGATAAAACTCTTCTTAGAACTGTAAAACATATAGCTGTGAGCTTTGAAGCTAACCTGTTTGATAAAATGCTTCTTAGAATGGTTATATGTAATATTTATACTTTTGCTGATGCCGAACTGTAATGACTATTACTCTGTGTAATAATGCTTGGTTAATCTGTTTTCAAAATTGTGTAGCCTCATGTGGAAAGTGCTTCCCAGCAAAACCAATTAAACCACTTGCTTTTAATAGTGACGGGACTTGTATAGTTGGGGGAGGTGTTTCTGGGAAAATATATTTATAGGAGGTGAATATTTTATTCTCTTAATATATTTTCATATATTTTCTTTTACAGATTTATGTAATTAGCATTGAAAAGAGTTATGAATTTTGAAGAATTAGTGCTAGCTGGACTTGGGTTTGAGTGGTTTATATTGATGTAACATTTGTTTACATCTCAACCATTAATAAAGAGGCATTATTGTAACTACTAGCAACCAAAAGTAGCAGCAGATGACCTTTGCCCAACTATTAAAAAACTTGTAAATACATGGTTGTTTGTCTTTGTAGTAGGTCATACTGTGTGTGCATCATCCAAAAATCAATTTCTATCTACAAATACATAACAAATCCTCAATTGATTTATGGGTGTATGCATCTACAAATAGAGAACTATTCCACAATTTATACTAAGTCAATTGTTACTGTTTATGTGCAAACTTTTATTCTCTTTGTTTATGTCTATTTGCTCATTTGGTTGTTGATTTTTTGTTTATTTGTTTGTTTGTTTGTTTGTTTTTTTTTAAATTTGTAATTTGCGGATATGTTGAATTTTTTCTTTTTGTGGTGTTTTTCCCAATACTATTTTGAGGCTGGAAGAAAGATGACTCCTCCTTATTGGGATGCTTAGCGAATGGGCTTCCTTTGAGATGAGCTCCTCTTGTGTTTTCAGAGCAATAACCTCCTGGTATGCAGCTTTAGTTTTACTGCTAAAGCATTAATTTTATAATTGTTATAATTTGAAATGTCAATTTTATTGAATAAGTGTTAATGGTTATTTTTTTTTTTACAAATTGCTTTTGCATGGGCTATTATGGATATTTATTTTTGTATACGAAGAGCATTTGTTTTGTATATGGAGGACATTTATTTTTGTACAATCCTCTGTTTTGGAAATCCAGTATTTTTGTATGTAATATTTAATTTAAATGGATTATACCTTGTTGGTTTGGATTTATATGATATTTGGAATATGATGTTACAAGTTAAAGTTTTTGGATAGTTGATAATGAAATGGGTATTATTGATAATGGATTTAGATCATAATATATAGATGTATTATTCTGTATATGTACATGTTACAGGTTCTATTGACAATGGAATGCATATAATTTAGAAATTAATGAAAAATATTCAATTTGTGAATTTGAAAAAAAATTAATAAATAGAGCTTTTGGTGACTTAACATTTAGTAGCCAAAAAATAAAAGGGGAACTTGTTGGCGACAAAACAGTTAGTAGTCCAAAAAAATGAAAGTTTTTGATGACTAAAAAATTAGTAGCTAAAAAAGAGTACCATGATTTTATGGATTAAAAAATTGGTAGCCAAAAAAGAGTGCCACGTTTTTAGCGACTAAATAATTGGTAGCGAAAAAGAAACCAATGATTTTTGGCGACTGAACATTTAGGCCTTGTTTGGGAAGTTAGTTTTTTGATTATTTTAACCTGACTAAAAAAAATTATATTTGAGAAGATAGTTGATTTTTTTTGTAATTAATTTGATAATTGTGAGAGAAAAAGTGAAATAATTATGAGTTGAATGTGACATTTTGTCTTATTAATTATTTTAACCTATTTTATCTTTGTTGGTTATTTTAGTCCAAATAGTCCTTTCCAAACAGAGCCTTAGTCACTAAAAGAAAAAAAACACATTTATTGAAAACGTTGGACAACTAAATTTTTAGTCTCTATTTGGCGACTTTCGACGATTAAAAAATAATTTAATCGCTAATACCTTTCTCGACAATCATCCAGCGACAAATTGGGGACCAAAAAATTTAGTCGGCAAAACATTTTGGTGATTAAAAATTTAGTCGCCAAAAGTGTAATTTATTGTAGTCTGATACCAAGATTGAGGGTCTCATAATGTCTTACAAATGAAAATTAAATTTTATTAAATTATACTAAACTTAACAACTTAACTATAAAATTATACTAAAATTTAAGGCCACTTTATAGATATTGAAACTTGAAGTTAGTAGAAAGATAAGTGGAATTGTATGGTAAGTGGAATGGTGAAGTGGAATGCTGCCTAAATGGGGGTCTTTTTAAGGATGAAGAAATGGTGACCTCAAACTTTATCTATTTATATTATTAATTCCACTCATTCTAGGTTCGTATATGTCGCTATTCATTTTTAAAATAAAAAAAATAAAATAAAAAACAAAAAGTTAAGTTAAATTGATAATTAAAATCACAAAATTTTCACTAATTTGTCGGTAGATATCCACGAAGCCCTGAATTTTGCTTCACTAGGGTTAGGACATTTGGCTCTTATCAGAACTAATGAAAACAAATCGTGGAAGATGATATTGAAATCCCATTTTGTTGTTAAGCTCTGAAGGGACTAAATGTGAAATGGGTCAGGTCCAAGCCTTGGGCCGGCCCAATCCGACAAAGTCCGAATCCAAGTGGGTCAAATGAGTATATGGACAAACCAGTTGAGCCCAACTTCATGATCAACAGTCCACCTAAGTCCTCAAGCACTTGGGCCCAACCCGCAGTGGAAAGGCTAGCCCACCAGAAGGCTGATGCTGGGCCGAATCATGGACGGATCTCAGGGCGAGAGATAATGGTCCAGCCCATCTCCATGAATGATTCTGAAAAAGGCCGAGCCGAGGCACACCAGTACCGAACTAAAGTACATGAGTACCGAGCTAGAGAAATCTCACAAGGAAACGTGGGATCTGTGAGTGCAAGCATGTGCAGGTTGCCACCTCAGCTGGTCCCCCACACCTAGAATCACAGAAGTTGTTGAACCAAAGGAATGTGGTTAGTTATCAGCATGCCTACAATGAGGATATGTAATCAATGACAACTATCAAGTGGTCCCCCACCTGGAGCAATGCCGAAAGGACACCTAGCAGCATCCACACTCCATGAACTTACCTTGAGAAGCAAGTAAGGAACACTATATATACAATATGAACTTCACATGGAAGGTAACTGAACTATTCCGAGCAAAATCACATCTATATGCGAATTCAACCCTCTATACACTACTTCTTCGATCACTAATTCCCACACCGGAGGGGTTATCTGGCCAACCCCGGCCGGGCAGCTCTAACGGTGCTTCTTGTGGCAGGAATCCCTGTCCTTGGATAGTCCAACTGAGAGTAGAGCCCCGATCCACTTTCATCTAGTGCGGAATTCGGTACGCACAATTGGTGCGGTGAACGTGGATCACTCTTATCTTTGAGCTCTGCATTCAGTTCTGACAATGGGGATTGAGGATGTTCCGCCTTCAACACATACTCCACAGACGGAGAAGACGAAGGACAAAGGTTTGGCACTCCCGACAGTTCTGGAGGAGGAAACTGGAAACAATAATCGAACCCCCGAATCCGTCGAGTATCGACTACCCTTTGCCGGAGGTTCTTCTCATCATTTCCTTCTGGAAAAGGATTATAGAGATCGAATTATAGATTCCATGGGAATGGAGATACAGGAATTGAAAGCTCAACTTAAGAAGGTGTTGGGTGATCCAACGGAAAAGAGGACGGAAGCAGAGTCCTCTTGTTTGCAACAAAGGAGCTCGTCCAGATAACTACCAGTGAAAAAATTCCCCAGGAATGACTCTGGGCAACGAAGCCAACCTATCCCAACACAGAGTGAAGCGGCGAGTAGCCACACACGCGGGTCATGACGGAGGAGGGCCAAGAGGTAGAAGACGGGTAGTCAACAAACCGAATACCTTTCTCAGGACCTTCGCACTTGGCTGATTGGCAATAGGCAGAACGAGCAACATCGAGATCATCTGGACCATACTGTTCACCAGAGAGAGCATTGAGCGCTGGACAGACTTGTCTTTTCGCTATTCTCTCCGGAGATTGAGACCATGAGACCTCCCAAGAAGTTCACTCCACCAAAGTTCACTTCGTATGATGGGAAATCGGACCCTCTGACACATATCAGCCATTTTAGACAGATGATGTCCCTTTGGAGCCGAGATGAGGCACCGATGTGCAAAGTCTTCCCATCCAGCTTGGGAGAAACCAGACTCCGATGGTTCGATCGACTCCCCGTTGGATCGATTCATGGCTGGAAGTAGCTCTCCGAAGAGTTCCTGGCCAGGTTTGTCTCCAATACTAAGATCCCAAAAGAGCCGGATACACTGTTCGGCCTCAGGAAGAAGCAAGAGGAAACGCTACGCAGTTATGCTAGGAGATACTGGGAAGAGTATAACGACCTGGAAGAAAATATGTGCAGCGAGCAAATGGCCATCATGTCCTTCAAACATGGTCTACGCCCGGAAAGTAAGTTTAGACAATCACTTACCAAGCGCCCGACCACAGCTTTGAAAGACTTGCGCGCTAGGATTGAGCAGTATGCCTGTCTCGAAGACGATCAGATCCCCATTGAGGTAGTGTCAGCAGAACAAGCAGCCCGGCCGAAGAAGAAAACTGACCAAGGAGAACACCGAGGGATTGCAGTGAATGAGGTGGATAAGTCCAAATCCCACGAAGCCATTGTGATTATGTTCAAGGAGCCAATCTATCGAATCCTGGAAAAGATCAAGAGAGAACCCTTCTTTGTTTGGCCGCCGAAAATGTTGGGAGATCCAGCTCGGCGTAATCAAAAGCTCAGATGCACCTACCACCAAGACAGGGGACATATGACCCAGAACTGCAGGGCACTGAAGCAACACTTGGAAGACCTGGTGGCAGCTGGGCACCTGAGAGAATACATTGATCAGGGTAAAGAAGTGGCCGAACTGGGGAACCCACCTCCAGAGGCAAATGTTGAGCATCCACCCCGGCTGATAATAAATGTGATCCATGGGACAGCGGCTCAGGAATCTGAGGAGGCACTGAAGGGAGAGATCGCTAAGGTTGCACAAATTCAAGGAATCATGTCAGTGGAGCCGGCATCGAAAAAGGTGCGTACCGTACCTAAGTCCCCCTTGTGCACTGTTTCATTTACTAGCAAAGATTTAGAAGGCATACAACACCCACATACTGATGCATTAATTATAACTGTTGGGATTGGGAAACGATTTGATATGAAACGAGTCCTAGTAGATCGAGCGGTAGCAGCGACATCTTGTATTATGATTTGTTGAGCTCGGCCTCTCAAAGCGACATCTCACCCAAACCTCGTTGGTCGATTTCAATTCCAGCAAGGAATGGCCGCTCGGCAGAATAGTATTACCAGTTGTAGCGGGGACGAAAACCCTCAAGATAGAGTTCTTAGTTATTAATACACCATCCGCTTATAACGCCATACTTGGCCGCCTGTGGATTCATCGAATGGAAGCAGTCCCTTCAACCTATCACCAACTCATCCATTTCCCGACGGAACACGGAGTAGAGCAGATTTCAGGGGATCAAGTTGCGTCCAAACATTGCTTCATGGCAGCATTAAAGGCAAAGCAACTCTGCAACCGGGTATAGACGGTGGAAGTGGCCGGACAGCCAGTCTTGGAAGATGTGGGAGGAACTTCAGAGGAAAAGATGGTGGAGGATTTGGAGAAAGTCATGATAAAAGAAGACGACCCGGAAAAGTACTTCCTAATCGGTACCTTGCTAGGCGCTGATGAGAAACTTCAGCTGCTGGAATTGCTGAGGGAAAATATGGAGGTATTCGCATGGTCAGCATATGATACTCCAGGGTTGGACCCAGAATTTGGTTGCCACAAGCTCAACATCAATCCTTCAGCGCGGCCCATCATATAGAAAAGTCAGAGATCCTCAGTTAAGCACACCGAAGTAGTAATTGCCGAAGTCGAAAAACTCCTGGCCTTGGGAGCAATCAGAGAAGTTCATTACTTGCAATGGCTGTCTAACATAGTTGTGGTCAAGAAGAAGAACGGAAAATGAAGAGTTTGTGTCGATTTCACTTGCTTGAACAAAGCCTGCCCTAAAGATAGTTTTCCACTGCCTCGCATCGACCAACTAGTAGACTCAACAGCAGGGCATGAGCGCATGAGTTTTCTGGACGCTTATAGTGGTTATCATCAAATACCATTGTTCGGTCCGGATCAAGAAAAGACAGCGTTCATCACTTCGAGAGGGATTTACTGCTACAAAGTGATGCCGTTCGGCCTCAAGAATGCCGGGGCGACTTACCAGCGAATGATCACTCGGATGTTCAAAGGCCAACTGGGGAAAACCATGGAAGCCTATATAGACGATATGGTAGTAAAGAGCAAGTTTGCTACAAACCACCTCACAGACTTGAGATAAGTTTTTAGCATCTTGAAAAACCACCAGCTTCGCCTTAATGCCTCGAAGTGCGCCTTCGGGGTAGGAACAGGGAAGTTCTTGGGGTACATGGTCACTCACAGAGGAATTGAAGCGAATCTGGATCAAATCAGGGCAATACAGGATCTCGAAGTGCCAACAAAGTCTAAGGAATTGCAGAAACTAGCCGGAATGGCAGCCACATTGAATCGGTTTATTAGCAAATCCTCAGATTGGATGAAGCCCTTATTCCAGCTCTTGAGGAAAAAGGCAACATTTGAATGGAATAGCGAATGTACCGAAGCACTGCAGAGTCTCAAAAGATACCTCGGTACACCCCTCATCCCTCCAGGCAGGAGAGGAGCTGTACCTCTATCTAGCAGTCTCGGATCACGCCGTGAGCGCAATATTAATTCAAGAAGTTGACAAGGAACAGAGACCAGTATATTATGTTAGCAAGACTTTATTAGATGCCGAGACACGGTATCTTCCATTGGAGAAGTTAGCTTACGCTCTGCTTATTGCTTCAAGAAAGTTGCAACATTACTTCCAGGGGCATACCATTAATGTCCTCACTAAATTCCCCCTCAGATCTGTATTCAGCCGAGCCGATTTCTGGCCGAACAACAAAGTGGGCGGTAGAACTTGGTGAGTTTGACATTCGGTATCAACCCAGGACAACAATCAAGGCCCAGGTCTTGGCAGATTTCATGTGAGAATTCACTCCACCCAGTCTGAACAGGAATCTGAGTTAAGCACAGTGCCATCGAACAAGAAAACCAGTAACCGGAAGCATGGAAACTCTTTATTGGAAACATTTGGCAACTTTACGTCGATGGTTCATCCAATAACCGAGGCTCAGGGGCAGGAGTAGTTCTTATCTCTCCAAAAGGATTTATCTGGGAACAGGCTCTCAGACTAGGCTGGAAGGCTTCAAACAACGAGGCCGAGTATGAAGCGTTATTGGCCGGCTTGCGTAGCGCCGAACACTTCAGTGCAGAACAACTTCTTGTTTTCAGCGACTCACAACTAGTGGTAAACCAGCTTTCTAGAGTCTACGAAACTCGAGATGAAAGAATGGCTATGTACGTAGGCAGGGCCAGAGACCTACTCAAAAAATTCCAATCCATACGAGTGGAACGAATCAGTCAGGACAAAAATAGCCATGCAGATGCTCTGGCATGCCTCGGCTCATCAGTGGATACAAAGGATGCCAGAAGAGTTTGGGTTGAGTTCATACCAGAACCAAGTATTGCATCTCCAGTCCTCTGCAACAACTTAGAGCCGAGCTGGATGGATCCAATATTGGTCTTTCTGAAATCTGGTAAACTCCCCGAAGACAGAAAGGAAGCCAACAAGATCAGGCATAAGTCAGCTCGATTTTGAATCTCACCGTCTGGGAAGCTGTACAAACGTTCTGTAACGACCCCAAAAGTCATCCTTATTTAATTAGGGGTTAATGTGTTCTAATTCAACTATATCCATTGAAATTGAGAATGTTTTTTTTATCTATTTTGGGGTATTTATTGAGGTAGTGGTGTGATGGTAAAGTAAGATTGGACCAAAAACTTTAATTCGAATAATTCGTCTACGATCAGCCGTCACTCTTTTGCCCTTTTCTTTTTCCACACTTTGAATTTGGATGTGAGGTTAGAACCATTGGAAAGATCATTTTCGGGGCTTCAATTTAGACACAAGAATGACCTAAAACGGAGTCCGGATGAGAGAGTTACGCATGTTTGAAGTTTTCATATCTGTGCTGAAAGCAGGACCGCACGTGCGGGAAATGCGGCGCACGTGATGTGCGGGACAGCAGCTCAAAAACGTGATTTTTGAGTCATTTCTTATATTTTCTTTTCCTCTCTTCTTCTCCTCTCTTCCATGTTCAAAACCCTAGCTCCCAAAACCTTGATTCCCTCCACTTTTCTCAACAAATCCACCATGGATCTTGCATCAAGGCTGGAGAACAAGAAAGGGTCAACATTTTCAATCGATTGAAATTCGAATTTGTGGAGGGTTCTTCTCAAAGCTTGCTTTTCTTGCTTGAATCTTGAGGTAGGAGTCCTTATTCCCTTTCAATATTTGTATTCATGGATGGATTTATGGTATTTTAAGTATATAAATACAAAATCTATAGTTTTGAACATATTATGTCAAACTTGAGATTGGGGAATTTCGGGTTTATAATGTTGGAGGTGTAATTGCTGGGTTAAGGTGATGGATTATGAACTTTGGACTTGTAATCAATGAGGAAATTGGAACAAAAAATAATGGGTTAAGAAATTTGGTTTTTTCTTGAAATTTCTAGGTTTTTCTTGAAACCGATAACTAATGAATTGGCCCAAATTGAAAGTAGAGTAATGAAATTGAGGTATTGAATTATATGTGTTCCAGTTTAATTGGAATTTGAAAATGTTTGAAAATTATGTTTAAAATTTGCGAATGAACTATGTTATGAACATTGTGATTCATGCTTTAATGTAAAGGAAAAATTGGGGAAATAATTTATTAAGGTTATGGATGACATGAACTCGGTTGTGGAATGTGGAAATGGGATTTAAGAAGTCCTCTTGAATTATGTTGAATTATATTTAATGATGTTGAGTTGAAGCATGTTGTTTATGTTGAATTGTGGCGATTATGTTGAGTTTAATTTTTGTAACCTAAAATGTGGAGCTTTCCGAAATGGGTTTAATCCCAAATTATTTTGCTCAATACTTGTGGGCTTGCTTAGTTATTAAAATCAAGAGAATGATTTAATGTAGTTTCTTTATGAAGATGTCCACACAATTCCTTTCTATCTTGAAATCGAAGTGATTGATTATAAATTTCATACTGTGTTTGCAAGAATGGTAATCTTCTATTTATATATATATTAAGATGGAGGAAATTGTGGTATAAATGGATGCTTAATGGTGGGCTTGTGAAGAATAATGAAGGAAAGAAAAAAAAAAAAAGAACTAATGCTCAAGTTATATATTTGTACAGGGCACACTTCAGGAGGGATGAACACTCTGTTGTAGCACTGTGAGTAGTAGTACGGTAGTCGTACATGCAATGATTGTTAATGATTCTTATTGTTAACATTCTATTTCTTGCAAGTATGTTGATTGGAAAATCTAAAGGCATTATTACGCAATACATTTTATTATTATTGACAAAGAATACTAACATTTTATGCAAGATATCTATAGTGATTCATGACGAACCAAGGGAACGTATAAGCACTATGGAATCATGGTATTCACGTATCTCTGCAATCATTCAATTTGTAAATGTGCTTATCTCTTATTAGTAATTATCAAGAACGTCCTGTTAAATTTAAGTTAACTATGTTGACTCATGTGAATGATGTAACGGCTACTAGTAGTACTCTGCTAAGTACAAGTTAAATATGGTAACAAATATGAACGAACAAACAAAGGTGTATGCTTCTATATGCTATTAATAGATCAAGTGAACTACGCTATTTCTTAATGAATAATTAGCTAAGACCATGGATTGATGTATACGTTAATACCTGCTAAGTATTATGTTAAACAACGGATTGACTTACGGATGGCTCAATCCAAAGACAAAATTAAATATCGGCGACCTTGTCATGTAACCCACATTATGATGTAAACTGTTCTGCCTTGGCTAAGTGTATTGTAATAACAAGAAATGTTCTATGTTCTAATATGTTACGTTTTGAAGTAAAGAACAGTTGGCCGTATATGTAAAGTATTCATGACATCCGTAGCACACGACCCTTACCCGGGGGTAATAATACCGTGTTTTCAAGTATGTTACAAGTATACGCATGTTACAAGTTCAAGTATATACAAGTTTACGTATGTTATAAGTTTACGTTTGTTACAAGTTTAAGTATGTTACAAATTTTACAAGCTTAAGTATGTTACAAGGTTAAGTATGAAACAAGTTTACGTATGTTACCAGTTTATGTATGTACATGTTCAAGTATGCTACAAGTTCACAATGTTGGGGGATTCCTTTATAGAACGAACAAAAAAAAAAAGAATACTTATTATTGATTTGCTAGCACTATTACAGTGCCAAATATAAGCAAGTATGAATTCTGATTTTTATTTATGATTCAAGCATAATGCATATGTATGAATTTATTTCCAGGGTATGACATTACATGTATGGTTTGATCTGTAAGACCTAATGATTATTGGTATGGAACAAAGTGCTACTTGGAACTAAGTGCTACATTGTGAGCCACCGTTAGAGTCCATGTGAGACACCTCTTGAGTCCATACATATGTGAAAGTTATGAGGCTTATAGCCATCCATATAAGTTGTTAAGAAATGAAACAAAGTGCTACACGGAACTAAGTGCTATATTATGAGTTACCTCTAGAGTCCGTGTGAGACACCTCTTGGGTTCATACATGCATGTCCAAGGGCTTCATGCCAATCTTTCAAGGGCTTAAATGCCAATATGTTTCAAGGGCTTTAATGCCAATCTTTCAAGGGCTTAAATGCCAATATGTTTCAAGGGCTTTATGCCATTCTGATAAGGGCTTTATGCCATTCTAACAAGGGCTTCATGCCATATATACAAGGGCTATATGCCATTATGTTTAAAAGATTAATGTTAATGTGTTCAAGGGTTTAAAACCATTATGACTCACGATTGGGGCCTAAGGCCATTTGAAATGAAAACAGGAACAGATTAACTACATGATCTTCGCCTTTATTTATGCATTGTTATGTATTATGTTTAATTGTGCATTTATGTATCATACTATTCACTGAGCTTGGCTCACCCTATGTTATGTCTGTTTCTGTAGGTAACCAACCAAGTGGTCAGTCCTAAGCCATGACGCTTGTCCTCTTTGGTCAACCTTTCCATGTCCAAGCCTAAAAGAAGCTGCTCTTATTTTCATGAAGTTTTGACGAACTTTGGTTTTGCACTCTAGTTGTTGGCCTAAAGTTGACATGTGTGCAACATTTCGTTCTCTAATGTTTTTGATATATGCCCAATTACAGGGCTGGGCCTGTATATATGTATGTATATAACCGATGTTCCGGTGTATGTTTTAGATTTTATTTGTCTCTTAAAAGTTTATGATCCTGGCATGATAGTAGTAGCTCAATGGAGTTTGTTTCTATTGTCAAATTTTGAGATTTAATGCTTCCGTTCAAGCCCTATATATATATATAACAGGTTAAGTGTCTGTTACTGAAGTGGTCATGCTCAAATTTCTAGGGGCGAGTTTAGGGCGTGACACGTTCTTACCTTGGCCCCTACCTCTTATGTGTGTATCCAAATCTCGTCTAGAATGTTCTCGATGAACTTCACGATGGGATTTGTGGATGCCACGTTGGCGGAAGGTCACTGGCGCACCGAGCCCTTACTCACGGGTACTGGTGGCCACGAATGCAGTAAGATGCACAGCAGTACGTACAAAGGTTCGACAAATGTCAGAGGTTCGCTCCACTCATTCATCAACCAGCCAAAACTCTCACTCCACTCACCAGCCCATGGCCCTTTGCGCAATGGGGCCTGGATATTGTTGGACCACTGGCGCGAGGCACTGGAAACAGACGATTCTTCATTGCTGCAACTGACTATTTCACCAAATGGGTTGAAGTTGAGGCACTGGCAAGCATCAAGAAGGCAGACACAAAGCGGTTTGTTTTAAGAAATATGGTAGTGCGTTTCGATATTCCGCGGATACTGATTGCGGACAACGGAACACAGTTCGATGGGAAGGTCTTCAGAAAATTTTGTGTCGACCTCAAAATTTAGTATGGGAACTCTTCTCCAGGGTACCCGCAGAGCAATGGACAGGCAGAAGCATCGAACAAAACCATCATCAACAGAGTTAAAAAGCGGCTTGAACATGCCAAAGGCAAATGGGTTGAAGAGTTACCTCACGTATTATGGGCCTACCGAACTACAGCACAATGCCCCACAGGAGAAACACTTTACTCTTTAACCTATGGAATGGAGGCCATCATCCCACTCGAAGTAGGTCTCCCAACCTTTCGGTCTGAATTATTTGAAAGCTCCAGTAATGAGGAAGCTATCGCAAACCTTTGGATATGGCGAGAGGGCGAAAGAAGCGCTGATCAGACTCGAAGCATATCAGCAGCAGCTCATCAGAAGTTTCAACCAAAAAGTTTTCCCAAGGCAATTTATACTAGGAGAATTGGTTTTAAGGAAAGTCATGGATCACAAACGGGTGCCCGGTGAGGGCAAACTAGGGCCGAACTGGGAAGGTCCCTATAAAATCACAACCATTGCTGGAAATGGAGCTTACTACCTAGAGGATCTGAATGGCAAAGCAATACCTCGACCCTGGAATGTAGCAAACCTCAAGAAATACTACCAATAGGATCATCTCCTAACTTCTCTATCAGGATGTAAAGACACTTATTTGTTGACCAATGCAAACGTTTTCCCACTCTTCTCAGATTTATCCCATTCTTGTAATTAGTTTTGGTTCTTACCAAACGGAATTAGCTTTGGTCTTTACCAAACAGAATTAGCTTTGATCTTTACCAAACGGAATTAGCTTTGATGTTTGTCAAACGGAATTAACTTTGGTTTTAACCCAAATGGCTCAATTTCAGAACGACTGAACGGAATTTAAATTTAGTTAGCACTCAAACATGCTAAGTGGTATAGCTTGGTAGAAAAATGTTTGGCAACTAAATTGGAATTTAGCCAAGTGGAACTGCTTGGTGGAAACCGCACTAATCTATCTTAAGTAAACATTTCTATTTAGCCAGGTGGAATTGCTTGGTGGAAACCACACTAATGCGCACTAATGCATCTTAAGTAAAATATCTCTATTTAGCCAAGTGGAATTGCTTGGTGGAAACTACACCGATGTATCTTAAGCACACATGCTTGCACCTACAGAACAACCTAAGTATTAGCACATCAACGCTTCAATATCGATTCAAACCAACAGAGTTGGAACAAACTCAACTGAGCCACGTCAAGAGCAAGCTTCTAGCACCGATCTTAC
This sequence comes from Camellia lanceoleosa, assembly GCA_025200525.1. NCBI lineage: Eukaryota > Viridiplantae > Streptophyta > Magnoliopsida > Ericales > Theaceae > Camellia > Camellia lanceoleosa. Next base: position 32,022,747 of record CM045761.1, read on the forward strand.
TTAGCTCCAAGTGGGGGCAAACAATTGTTTTCTTTCAAAACCAACCTGGACCTAAGTAAGACCCATTTACGAACTCAAAGCGCAGCCATACCACATATCCGTTAGCCACACCGATCACTAGTTCGGCCCCGAGGTCCCAATAGTACTCGGCCGGAGGCAAACAGTACAGTCCCACACCGAGCATCAGTTCGGCCCCGAGGTTCAAACAATGCTCGGCCGGGGGCAAGCAATACAGAATCAGACAGAACATCCATTTAAAGGCAATATAGAACTAGACTGAGCATCTATTCGGCCCCGAGGTCCCAACAATGCTCGACCGGGGGCAAGCAGTATAGGAAATGTTCAAACATAGAAGCTAAACAGCATCAAATTGCAAGTTCAAAGAGAAAACTATATCATCCAGCAAAAGGCACAGAAGGCCTCACAACCAGTAGCAAAAAAAAAAAAAAAAAAAAGAGAAAGAAGAAAAGGAAAAATTGTCTTCACCAAAACAGAAAAGCAAAAATTCAGAGCCTTTCAACATCAATTTTCATCAACAGTGGGCAATTCAGGAGCAGCATCAGCAATTGTGTCCAGGCCATCTGCGGGAGGAAAAGTAGAGGAAGCTCTAACTTCCTGAGAAGTAGGAGCCACCTTAACCACATCTCCCGTGGCTTCGGTCTCTAGGGTTTCAACCCCTTCAACGTCTACCGTTTCAGTGGCAACATTCATGTTTTGGGTCTTGCTTACAGAATCATCTTCTGGGAAAACATTGTCTGGTAGAACAGCAGGGGCAGGAGTAGTCTTCAAACCCAAGGATTTTGAAGGAATAGGGACATCATGATACAGAGAAGAGCCTTCAGGAACCATCGCAGCGGCTAAGGCACTCGTCCAACCCTTCACAAAGAGCTTGTCTCGCAGCACTAGAACCTCCTCATTGTACGCTGCCCCAGCTTCATCCCAGCCATGTTGCCAGTGCTTGGCCTCTAGCGTAGTACGCTCGGCAGCCATCACAGCAATAACGGCCTCCAGTTCAGCCACCTTCCCCTCAAGTTGAGCCTGGGTCTCAATGGCAGCCTCCTTCGATTGTTCAGCAGAAGCGACAATCTTGTTCAAACAAAAGGCTTCCCTCTCAGCGGTTCGGTGTCCTTCCTTCTCTGACTCCAAGTTTACCGTCAGCCTTTCTATGTTCATTGCAGCCTCCAGCACGGCCCTTTCCAGCTTTTCAGCACGGGTAATGGATAGGTGCATTCTCTGGATACACTGCAAAGGACGACAAGGAACTTAGAAAAAAGGAAGGCAGCAATGCAACAGCGAAGCTAAGTAAAGCAAAGAAAACACTTACAGTAGTCATCATTTGAAGGGTCCCCTTCAAGATAGGAATGTCACGAGGCCCATTATGGTCAGCCATATCAACTGGCATCAACAAAAACTTGGTCAAACTAAAGGAAAAATCTTGTGAAGCGACGACTGAATCGGAAGTGGAAATGGGCCTGCCCTCATACGATATTGGTGGCTCTCATTTCTCAAAAGCATCATCCTCAGCAGGATCCTGAGAAGCTTCCCCCACCACTGCTTTGCCAGTCTCTCTTCTCCTCTTTTTTGCTCGTGTAGCGACCGAAGCCGAGGGCTCGGCAGCAGTCACAAGGGTCCCAGAAGCTCCAACTTCCATTTTCACCTCTATGAGGCTCTTCACCTTGGTCTCCCCCAGAGGGGTTTGCAAAGCGCCTGAGGCCCTGAAGGCCTCGGCCTCCAAATCTACCAACACCCTTCTCTTTGCCACAGCCTCATTCCCTGCTTGGCCCAGGGGCGGGGAGGCGCTCTCTCGAAAATACATCTTGATTCATGACGTCTTGAGACGGAGGGTGAGACACGTGTTAGTCTCGATGTCGAGTCGGAAGAGCGGCGAGTCTTGCCTTTTTGGAATATGAGCAGTAAGTTGGTGGTAGTCCAATAACTTAGGTGTAGATCTCTTCTTATATCTCAAGGCAGCCTTGATGGCTTCAGCATTCTCACGATTTGGCCTTCGTTGGAAACGGGAGGGCTCTGCAAAGAAAAAGCAACCCATCAGAGCAATATTCAAAATAAAGTAAGAAACACCAAAGGCATTAAAGGGAGAGGCCCGAACCTGGGTAGCCGTCTTTCTGCGGCATCCGTTTGGACTGGAACTCAGTTCCGGCGGGGAACTCCCAATTTCCACCAACTTGAAGGAAATCCTCATTGTGTTTATCCAAATCAGGTAATCCAGTAACTAAGTGACAATCAACCGAGTGAACACGCAGGTAGTATGTACTATGGTCTTTGTTATGAGAAAGGGTGTAACATCTCAAAATATCCCATATGTCAAGGTTCAGGCCCAGTCGTCTATTGAGGGCAGATACGCCGCAAACAACACGAAAAAGATTCACAGACACCTGCATTGGGGTTACCTGGACTTGATGCAGAAAACGGCGCACTAACGGGTTAAAAGGAAACCAAACCCCTCCCTCGACTATCGCAGCGATGGGAAAGGCAACGGTGTTCCTCGTATCCATACGTTTGGCGTCTACTTTCGCCAGTGAAAGGGTAACGTCATGAGGAATATTGTAATCCAGACGGAACATGGCCATGGCCTCTGGGGTATTAACCAAGGAACGAAACTTCCCCATTCGACTAGACTAGTGGGACAGAAGTGGGATTCAGATAACAGGATATGGGACACGGATAGCAAGTGGACCAGACCAAATGTTTAAAACAGAAAGGGGAAAGAGAAGAAGAGTCACTAGAGTTATAGCGACCCCGGTCTTTTCCCATTCGATGTTGTATCTGGACTTAGGCTCCGTAGATTCTATCCTTGCGTAATGGTTGTTGACATCCTTTAATTCTATTTGGTCGAGTTTTAGGATGTGTTGGGCGTGTTTCGAATGGTTGGGTTGAGCCTTAGCCTAGATGTTGATTGCCCAGTTTTTAGCCTTTCCGCTCGAGCGGACATTCCTGCGCTCGAGCGGGGTTTACACTCTTCCAGCATTTTTGGTCCCTGCAAAACTTCTGCAGGTGAGAATTCTACGCTCGAGCGGTATTGTTGGCGCTCGAGCGGGTAGTGTGTTCTCCGCGTGGGTTCTGGAATGGGGGAATCTACGCTCTAGCGGTTATCATTGTGCTCGAGCGGACCTTGTTTTTGCTCTTTACACTCGAGCGGTGTGTTGTACGCTCGAGCGGGCCTGTCGAGTTTAAATACGCAGCAGCGTGTTTTAAAACAGTTTTTCAGCCCCTTTCAGTTTATAAAACCCTAGGTTACGAGTTCTCTCTCTCCCAACTCATCTTCTCTCCTAGGTTTCATCTATTTAGAGTGAGTATCTAACCTAGTTCCTTCATTAAAAAGGTAGAGTGGGTCGAGGGCTTCCATTTAATCTGAACGGTTGTTGATTTGGAGCACTTTGGAATTTGGGCTATCATCTCCGTCTTCTTCTTTTCGGGTTCTTGCTTCGAGGTAGGGATTTCCTACTCCATTTATACGCTTTAATCCTAAGTGTTGGTATTTTGGTATGTGGGGGTAGTTTGGTAATTTTGGGAGAAACCTTAGGGTTTTGGCTTGGATTAATTTGTATAATTAATTTAAGGAAAAAAAATGTGGAATTGGGTTTAATTCATGAAGTTGGGGAAATTATGAGAATTAATGATATAGTTGGGTAGTTTAAATACTTGCCTATGAGAATGTTGATTTTACATTCATTGTTGTATTTATTTCTTGTTTAGAAATAACTGTTTTGGGCTATCGGTGGAGGATAGTCGTGATTGTTGTAGACCTTGCATGTGGCTTAGGTTTAACTGGAATTAAGTCACTTATGTTGTTGTTGAATTATCTGAGAACATTACTTGTATTGATTATGTGTTGTATATGGCAATTGTGTGTTTCATTGCATATGCATGTTGTTTGGAGGAGATAGGGGATGAACTCCACGGTTTAGGGGAAGATAGGGGATGTACCTCTAAACCGGATTTGTTGGGAGGAGATAGGGGATGGACTCCAGTAGCATCACTCATATGTGTGCTTATTGATAATAGCAATATTGCTATTTGTTGTTGATATGATACATCATTATAATGTGTATCAGTTGGAAGTATGGAAGTGTTGTGGTTTGAGCTTTAGTCTCATTTATTTTTGTGACATCTGGATCACTATTATAGTTGGCCAGGTTCTGAGCCATAATGATATAATTGGAAAGTTGAATAAATATTGGAAAGTTGAATAAATATTGGAAAGTGAAAGGTGTCATAAACAATATGTCATAGACAATGTAGACATTCGTGTCATGAAATTGGAAATTGATTATCTTGTGTTAACCATGTATCGAATGCTAATGCTTTAGTTAATTCTTATGCTTGGTTTAGTATCTTTCTACTGGGCTGTGGCTCACCCTATATGGGAACTTCATTTTCAGGTTCAGGTGGTTCATTACCTCCAAGGACTTAGCTTGTGAGGATTTGGACTCGAAGACTTGCTTTTATTTATTTGTTTTTATTTGATACATGTAAACATTCAAGCCTAGGGCTTTATCTGTATTGAGTTAGACTCTTATTTCTTTGTGTCCAAGTGTTGGCTTGGCAAGATGTAAGCCCGTAGGGCATTTATTTTGATGTTACATGTAATACTTTATTTAGTAATACTCTGATGGATAATAGAATGTTTCGTTCTCTATTATTAATGCATGTTAATTATATATATGATGGGTTTTATTTTGAGGGCGTTACAGGACTTACAGAGATCACGACGGTGATAGCGAAGCAGGATTAGTGGCGAAGAAGCCCAAGTGGAGCACCAGCGAGATCGGTCCAGAGGAATGGGAAGAAGCTCTTTCTTTCTCTCTTTGGAACTCACTAGAGGAATGAGAAAATTAAATCAACGGATTTGAATCGATAGCCTGAGCATTTATTACACCAGTCGGCGCGTAGGCACACGAACTACGACCTTCGGTATGGAGTCGGCGCATTACTTCTGCACACCTATCACGCGCCGCCACGTGTTACATGAAAGGACGCATGCAGGAAATGTGTGTCAGGATTGAACCGTCACCAAGGCTGAACTGGAGGAGAACCAAAACGACGCGACGCTTGAAAGGCAGAACAATAGCTCCCCCCAAGGGAAACCTTAGTGTGAGCTAGGGGGCAAATGAAGGGACTAAATGGGAAATGGGTCAGATCCAAGCCTTGGGTCGGCCCAATCCAACAAAGTCCGAATCCAAGTGGGTCGGATGAGTATATGGACAAACCAGTTGAGCCCAACTTCATGATCAACAGTCCACCTAAGTCCTCAAGCACTTGGGCCCAACCCGCAGTGGAAAGGCTAGCCTAGCCGTAGTGTTGGTCTGGGCCGAACTGCGGGACGGGATTTGTGGGCCGAATAGATAATGGTCCAGCCCATCTCCATGAATGATTCTGAAAAAGGCCGAGCCAAGGCACACCAGTACCAAATTGAAGTACATGAGTACCGAGCTGGAGAAATCTCACAAGGAAATGTGGGATCTATGAGTGCAAGCATGTGCAGGTTGCCACCTCAGCTGGTCCTCCACACCTAGAATCACGAAAGTTGTTGAACCAAAGGAATGTGGTTAGTTATCAGCATGCCTACAATGAGGATATGCAATCAATGACAACTATCAAGTGGTCCCCCACCTGGAGCAATGCTGAAAGGGCACCTGGCAGCATCCACACTCCATGAACTCACCTTGAGAAGCAAGTAAGGAACACTATATATACAACATGAACTTCACATGGAAGGTAACTGAACTATTCCGAGCAAAATCACATCTACATGCAAATTTAACCCTCTATACACTACTTCTCCGATCACTAATTCCCACACCAAAGGGGTTATCCGGCCAACCCCGGCCGGGCAGCTCTAACGGTGCTTCTTGTAGCAGGAATCCCCGTCCTTGGATAGTCCAACTGAGAGTAGAGCCTCGATCCACTTTCATCTAGTGCAGAATCTGATACGCACAAGCTCGTCTAATAGTGACTTTACACTTTTAAAATTGAATAATCAATTCGTTATATTTGTTTTTCAGTTCCTCAAAATCATATTTATTATTCATTTTAATAATGATTAATTAGAAGAAAAGCCTACCATGTGCACCGAGTGTATCAGGTATACACCTCAAAATAACGGGAAATATTTTTGAAGTATCATGTGTTTGTATTTTCTATTCAATCATCATTTAACATGCCCCTTCATGTTTCCCAATCACCTAACACAGTATCTATCTACCTTCTCCACCTGTCATACTATTATGAAATATTACGTGTCCATACTCCGGGATTACTGAATACTCCGAAATAATAGCACAAAATTTCTTAGCATAAATTATAAAATAGCATAATTTTTCTCAACAATTATATATATATAGAACTTTTTACTTATCAAAAACAAAAACAAAAACAAAAACAAGACTTTTACAACAAAATATCATAATTTTGAAATCCATAACTTTAGAGTACACTCTATAACTTTGTCATTCATAACATTGACTAGGGCGGCCAACCTTCAACGAGGCCTAAAGCAAATCTCAATTAGTGAGTTTTCTTATTTTTTTAAAAATTCTTTTATATTTAAATGTTTTACAATTTATAAATTTTGGGAATTATTTAAAGCCTTTACGAGGGTTATGAAATGAAAAGGATTGAAAAGTGAAAAATATCAAATAAATATAATTTATAAATTCAAAGTGAAGACCGTGTCAAGAAAAAAATGTGAAAATTGAAAATAAACTTGTATAATACATTCTAAATTGCTAGAGGCCTTTTTCAAAGTAACTCTTTTTAAATTAACACATTGGATAATTTCAAAATTTGTATAACTTCTTTTCAATGTGAACCTTTCAAAAGCAAAGTACTTTATACAAACATATAACAAACGGGTAGAGGGTGGTTTTTTTTTTTTTGGCAATATGTATAACATGTATTACATACATGGGTTGAGGTCTTTTTATTATAATGTTTCAAAATAAACCTTTTAAAAATATACATATAATTGTAATTTCTTTAAATTTGGAGGCCTTCTTCACAAATTGGGCCTAAAACCCTTGCTTTAGTGACTTAGATATTAAGCCGGGCATGACATTGACCGCAAAATTGCACAACACACACACATCACAAAAATTCATAATTTTTATCATAAAAAAGCATAATTTTCTCATTATATGTATTTTTTTAAGGAGGCAAATAGTAACATTTACTTAGTTCTAGATACTATGTTCATTGACTCGATTTTTTTCTTGTATAATTTAAGAGAAACTATCATTCAATGGGAGATGAAGGAGGTCTGCAATTAGGAACAAAATAAGGATTTTATTATTGGAGGGGTCAAAAGAAAAATAATTTTTTTCACCATATACACAAAATATACATGTGTATATATATATATGATATATAAATTATATATACATTAAAAAAAATTTAAATACTATAAAAATAATTTCTAATACGATGAATAAGTTTTTTTTGGATATAAAATAAAAAGAGAATTCAAGATGGAAGAATAATTAAATATATTTTTTATATTGGGGGTTCATTTTATATAATATATATATATATATTTATATTTAAAATTGGGTAAATTACATTTACCTCCCCTGAGGTTTCTGACAAATACAGGGACCTCTCCTATGGTTTGAATAATTACAGTAACCTTTCCTACTTTACCTGACAATGTCAAGATTTTCCCATTCAGTCTATTTTGCACAAACGACGTTAGTATCCAATAGAAAATGACCATGTTACCCTTGCTTTTGGTTGCGAAAAGACCAAAAAGCCCTTTGTTCACAAAATCCCTAATCAAGCTACATTCACAATACAAATCGAATTCTTCAAAGAAAAAAGAGAGAGAGGGAGACGACAGTAAGAACGTGAAGCAAAGTTGATCTGTGTGAAGAAAACGAAAAAGGTATTCGATTTTGGACCGATCATCGTTGCCAGTGCACAATGTAAACGAGTTTCATCGGTGAGAAGTTGCTGTTACGGCTTCCAGGTAAGATTTCAAACTCTATAAGCTTCGAATATGATTAATTTGAGTTGATGATTTTCGATTTTTTTTCCATCTTTTTTCTTACAAATTTTTTCCTATTCTGTGTTTGATTTAATGAAATGTATGTAAAAAGGTTTTTCTTCGAAAATATATATTTAGCGTTTATATTTTATTTGCAAAATTTTTGACTGGAAAAAAGGAATTTGTTGAATTAATAATAGTGTAATGTAGGGATTTAATATAAATTTCTGATTTTTTAGATTTTATTTATGAGATGTATGTTTACATGTTTAGGGCTTTTTGGATTTTATTTATTCGAAGCATACATGTTTAGGGCTTTTATTTGATTTGCAGAATTTCTGATTGGAAAAAAAGGAATTTGTTGAAAATTTATGAATTTCTGATTTTCTGGGTGTTATTCGTGACATGTATGTTTAGGATGAATTTCTAATTTTTTGGGTTTTACTTATGATTGTTTAATATTAGTATAATTATAGTGTAATTTAGGGATTTCTTCATGTTTTCATATTTTCTTCAGTTAATTGTATCGGCTTGCTTATTTTATTAGGGCTTTTCTTCATTTTTTTCTTCTTTCCTTCAGTTAATTGTTGAGTATAGTACATGTTAGGAATTAATTGATATGTCATTATGATTACAGTATGGTTGCATTTCCATATTTTGATTTAATCATCAACTACAAAGGAAAAGTGGGAAGAGTGTATGATGTGGACCCAAATATGTATTGCTACATTCATGCCTTGAAGGATGTAACTGCAATAGTCCTCTCTCACATTTCTTGTAGCGAAGCAATAGTAATCACATTGCATTGTGATATGCCTGGTATTGACACAAGGAGATTAATAGAAAATGATCTTGATGTGCCAGACATGTTTTATGTGCAAGGTAGGAGTAAAACAATTAACTTATATGTAGACATAGAATATTCTATTGGAATGAGTGATGGTGGACATAAAAGTGATATTGAAAATAAAAATGGTGGAGGTGGAAATCATGGAGTAAATGCTGTAAATGTAGAGCAAGACTACATTACTCTAGATGTAGATGAAAAGCCATGAGGACAATGTTTATGGGTTTAGTAATGAGGATAGGGATTGGAATGCAACTGCTGATGATGAAAACCAATCAGATGGCAATGAGATTGTGAGTGATGATGATTATAAGTGCTCAAGTGAAGATGATGATGATGAAGTGGCTTATTCTACTACTGATGATGATTATGATGATGGAGCAGACTGTCTAGATGATGAAGATATGAGGTTTCCAGGCATGAAGTATGATGGTACCTACAATGGGAAAGAGCCATATATGAATCAAGATGGAGAAGTTGTATTGGAAGAAGGGATGACTTTTCCAGAAATGAATACTTTTAGGGCTACATTGAGGGACTATACAGTGCAAACTAGTTTCAAGATAGTAAGAGACAAAAATGAGAAGTCTAGAGTAACAGCCCATTGTGCTGCTGAGGGCTGCCCTTGGAGAATTCATGCATCTCTACTTCCAAATGGGATCACCTACAAGATTAAAACCTTAGTACCTACTTACACATGTAGCAGGATGAACACAAACACTGAAGCTACATCAGCTTGGATTGCTAAAAAAATGGTTGAAGGTTTTAAGGACAATCTATACATGGGCTTAGATACTATGCAAGTGAAACTAAATAAAATGTTTGGGATTGAGGCTTCAAGAATGCAATTGTATAGAGTCAGAATGAGGTGCAAGAAGGAGCTGGAGGGTGATCATCGGAGCCAATATGTGTTGTTGCCAACATATGCTGAGGAAATCAATAAAACAAACCCTGGTAGCTTGGTGGTTATAAATTATAACCTACCCTCTACCCCAATCTCAGAAGATGGAGAAGAACCAAACCCTACCATTCATCAGTATCCATTGTTCTAAAGAATTTTCATATCATTTGATGCAATAAAAGCAGGGTTCATTAATGGATGTAGGCCATTCATAGGGGTAGATGGTTGTCACTTGAAGGGTCCCTATGGTGGTGTTTTAATTTCAGCAGTTGCCTTAGATGGAAATAATGGCTTGTTTACATTGGCATTGGCAGTAGTAAAGGGTGAATGTAAGGACAGTTGGTATTTTTTCTTGCACAACTTGAGAACAATCATAGAAAGACCATGGACCATCATGTCTGATCAACAAAAGGTACTTTACTAACATATTCAACAACTACTTTACTTACATAATTATGCTTGATTCTCTAATTTTAAACTTGTAGTGGTTACTAATGTTTCATTGTTTTTGTATACAGGGCCTTGACAAGATTGTGAGTGACATTATACTAGAGGCAACTCATAGAAGATGTTGCATGCACTTATATAACAATTTCAGAGCAAAAATTCCTGGTTTAATTTTGAGGAAGCAATTTTGGAGGGCAGCAAGGGCTTACAATCAGATGGAGTATAATCAGGCTATGCAAGCCATTAAGGACCTTAACAATGATGCTTTCATTTGGTTGCAGAAGGTTCCAGTTGAAGGAAGGTCTAGGCATGCATTTGATGGTAGGATTAGAAGTGATCACATCACAAATAACATGACGGAGTCCTTCAAAAATCGGTTAGTGTTATCCCACGTAGGCAACCCAAGAGGGGGGTGAATTGGGTTATTTAAGATTCTTTTTACAATATTATAATTTATAAACACAATATTCAGAATTTTAACAAATAAAAAATAGAATAATAATTATCAATATAAAAAAATAAAAGAGATAGGGAGAGAAAATCAAACACTGAGATTTATAGTAGTTCGGCACACCAGGCCTACGTCCACTCCCCAAGGAACCTCCTTGAGAATTTTGTTATTATCAAAATGAATTAATACACCACAAAGTCTTTACCAAGCTTGTAGATTTTGCACAGGACTTACTCTTATCTATTGAGCATCACTCAACAATAAATGCCTCACTCTTACAAAAATTTCTCACAAAAATAATGAATAAAAATAAGTGGTACTTAAACCCTCTTTTACAATAATTCTCTCACAAAGAGTAGATATGAAAGTGTAAGAACAAAAGCTACACTTAGATCTGAAATTGAAAGAGTAGAATACAATATACTCAAAAATTTTGAGCACACAGAAATTTTTCTCTTCAAGCTCTTAATTTTTCTCCACACATAACACTTCTATTTATACACAAAAATATACCCGTTGGAAGTAGGACACTCTTTGCTGACATCATGGATTACATGGGCACACTCCTTGATTCAAATAGTCAGCAAATGATAATTTTCTTTTCCCTTTTTGTTTTGTCAAACATGGAGCCACCGTTTGAAGGCAAATTGAATAGTATAATACAATTATCACATCTTTGAATTCAAATAAGCAAATGATTTTGCTCCATTATTATGGGTTCCTTAAAGTCAAAAGCCACATGAAAATTGTGTCTATTTTGTAATATTTTTTTTTTCTTTTTGCAAGCAAATTCAAACCAACTTACAATATTTTTTTCTTTTTCATTCTGTAGGCAAAACATCTTCAAGGATTTGTTTACAATGAAAAATTAAATAAATCTTCTCCTGCAATCATTATAGTATATCAATTTCAAGATTTTGACTATATATATATATATTACTCATGCACCACACAAGTTCAAGCTTGAAGACTTTTTCTTTTTATTATATCAATATATATATACACGTAAAAGGTGCATCACATGGCACCGTCCGCACCCCCATACTTATAATTAATATATTATAAACAACATACAAGTAATGTATGTATATTTTGAATAAAATGTCTGATTTGCTATCAAACACCACTTGAGTATGTTATACAAATCAAATATTTTTGTGATTGCTATATAGATTTTAAATATACCAACCATCCCATGTGAGTATATTAAATTTGTCAAAAGATGATAACTCACTAAAAACACATTTGTCAAAATGATATAACTAATCAATTTTAATTTTGTCAAAAGGTGAATAGTGATCAGCCAACCAATTAATCGATTTTGTCAAAATAATACAACTAATCAATTTTAAATTCTGTCAAAAAGTGAATAGTGATTAGCCTAATTATTCAAAAAGTGAATAGTGATTAGCCTAATTATTCAAAAAATGAATAGTAAAAAAATATTTTTATTTAAATAATATTTAACAAAGTATCATACAATATATTTAAACAGATAATATTTTGTGTCAAATAATATGTATATTAAAAAATCTAAATTTTTCAAATAATATTTTAGATATCATCAAAATTAAACAATATAATTAATAATCTCCCCCTTTTTTATGATGACAATATTTGTATGGATTTGACACAAAATAAAAATCAACAAGTTATTTGATAATTTTGCAACATAAGATATTTAAAGTGCATGCATGCACAGTAATTCAAAGTCATATTTTTTCTCTCCCTTTGACATCATCAAAATAAAATATGGAGATAGGAAACAAACACAGTTGGTAAAATAATCTGAGATGTCAAAAATATAATAATGGTCCGAAGGTCTTGTCGAGATCATTGTGGGGATTTTGGAGCATCTCGAGCACACAAAATGTTGATAAACAAAAGATTTGAGTAGATATGCATCGAGAATTGGATCGACGGAGTGTATAAAAAGTGACAAGGATGATAGGCAAAGAGACAAAAATATCAAGTGTTGGAGAGAAAAATTTATTTGACCTTCTTGTGTAATCATGTCATTCCTTACTTTAGCCATCAATGGTTCGGACATGCACAAGGTACCTGTAATGTAGGCAAATGAGAGGGTACCAGTGGTGCAGACACATACTATTCCGGTAAATGAGGGTCCTAGTGTTATTGGTAATCGAAATGATATCGATGTTATTAATAACAATATGGCTCTTAGTACATAGGCAATGACTGCAGTTTCCAATATGGCGCAACGATTACAAACAAGAGTACAAGAAAATCAGTAATGGAGAGATGATGTGTGCTTGTTAAAACAACAACTGGTTAATATGTATATGGAGAAGAAAGAGCTAAAAAGGAAAAATGCACAGTTAGATAATACAGTGCAATATTATGCAACGGTTATAATGCCAAGACTCATGAAAAATTGTTGAGAGAAGAAAACGAAAAAAATCTGTGAAGTCTTTTGAAAACTTACATGTAATCGAGTAATATTTTCTCTTTCTGAAATAAAATGGCAAGCATTTCTCCTCCCCCTTTTTTTTTTATTGATATAAATTCCGTCTTTGCAAAAAAAATTGGTGGTGCAGATAAGAAGTAGCGTAGATAAGGGGAAAAATATTTTTATATATATACTCCTCCTAAAATTGTGCAAAGAATATATACACGCCCTTTTGATTTTATTTTTATTATTTATTTATTTATTTTTATATAATAATTGTTAATATCAAAATATATGAGTCTCCCCCTAAATTAATGCACTAAAAATTACATAAATTTGAAGAAACAAATTACCAATCTATAATACCAAGGGCCATTAAGATCCAGCCATAAACAACTACACCAAGTGCACTAGCATAAAAGGAGGAAAAAAAAAAAATTTATTCAGACAAGGTAGAAGCAATCATTATTAAATCCAAGAGAGTTTGGAGTACATACAACAAGTAAAGAAATATAACACAGTGCAAAAAGAATTTTAACATGTTGATCGGTGATGACCTTGATGATCGGAAGAAATGGAAAAGATCGTGTAGATCGGTGATGAATTTTTATAGATCTACAATGGATCTTGATAGATCAGTCATGGATCTGGATGGATCAGTCACAGATCTGGATGAATCGGTAATGAGGGTGATGCAGATTTTGGATAGAGTAGTGATGGATCTCGGTAGATTGGTGAAGGATTTGGGTGGATGATGGTAATGATGAAAGTGATGGATGGTGTTGTGGATGGTGGAGCTGGTTGTAGACAATGGTGAGGATGAAGATGGTGTTAGCTGAGAATGAGAGGAAGAAAGGGAGAGCAAGAAAAAAAGAAAACAGAAAATAAGGGAGAAAGCGGGTGAGAGAAAGAGAATATATATATATGTATATAATTTATTATTATTATTATTTATAATAATAATTATTATTACTATAGTTATTTTATTTAATTATTTATTATCATTATTATTATTATTATTTTATTTATTAAAAAAATTTAATATAAACATTATATTGGAGTATTTATCATACTAAGTTCAGTTCTTATATAACAAAATTGTTCTTCATTTAGAGGCTTGGTAAATATGTCAGCTAATTGACGATTTGTAGACACAAATTCGAGTTCAATGCCACCTTTGAGTACATGACCTCTTAGAAAATGATTCCTTATTTCAATGTGTTTAGTGCGTGAGTGTTGAATAGGATTTTTTGAAAGGTTAATGGTACTTGTGTTGTCACATTTTATAAGAATATGATCATAGTGAAGTCCAAAATCTTGAAGTTGTTGTTTCATCCAAAGCAATTGTGCACAACACCCAGCAGCTGCAATGTATTCTACTTCAACAATTGACAGAGTTACTGAGTTTTGTTTTTTGCAAAACTAAGAAGTGAGTGAGTGTCCAAGAAAATGACAAGTGCCACTAGTGTTTTTTCGGTCAAGTCTACATCTCGCAAAGTCGACATTTGAGTAACTAAAAAGTTCAAAGGTGGTTTCCCTTAGGATACCATAATCCTAAATTTGGAGTGCCAACAAGATATCTAAAAATACGTTTGACTGCGGTGATGTATGACTCTTTTGGTGTGGACTAAAAACATGCACACATACAAACATTAAACATTATATCGAGTCTACTTGCAGTAAGATAGAGTAGGGAACCAATCATACCTCGATATTTCTTTTCATCTACAGGTTTACCTTGCTCATATTTGTCGATTTTTATTGATGTGCTCATTGGAGTTGCTACAAGCTTTGATGATTCCATTTCAAACCTTTTGAGTAAATCCTTGATACGTTTCGTTTGATTTAAATGGATTCCATCATTAGTTTGTTTAATTTGTAGACCAAGGAAGTAATTTAATTCCCCTATCATACTCATTTCAAATTCACCCTGTATATCTTTAGCAAACTTTTTGCACAAATTTTCATTAGTAGCACCAAAAATGATATCATCAACATAAATTTGCACAATTAGCATATCTTCCTTTTTGATTTTTATAAAAAGTGTTGTATCAATTTTCCCTCTAAAAAAACCTCTGTCAAAGAGAAAATTACTCAATCTTTCATACCAAGCTCTAGGAGTTTGTTTTAAACCATATAACGCTTTTGAAAATTTGAAAACATGATCCGGGTATTTATGATTTTCAAAATCGGGAGGTTGTTCAACATAAACTTTTTCCGAAATGTACCAATTTAAAAAAGAACTTTTAACATCCATTTGATATAATTTAAAATCTTTAAAACATGCAAAAGTAAGTAACATTTTAATAGCTTCAAGTCTAACAATTGGAGCAAAAGTTTCATCAAAATCATTGCCCTCTTCTTGATTATAACATTGAGCTACTAATCTAGCTTTATTTCTAGTAACAATCCTAGATTCATCCATTTTATTTCGAAAAACCCATTTTGTTCCAATAACAGGATGATCCTTAGGTCGAAGAGTTAAAAACCAAACTTCATTCATTTTAAATTGATTTAATTCTTCTTGCATTGCTAAAATCCAGTTTTCATGATTTTCAGCTTCTAAAAATGATTTGGTTCAATTTGTGAAACAAACGCTAAGTTACCACAAACATTTTTAACGAAGGAACGAGTTTTTATACTTTCCGCCGCATCACCTATGATGAGGTCTTTGGGGTGGCCATGAGCATACTTCCATTCTTTTAGTAAATTTGAGTTGTTTTCTAGAAGAGCATATATTTCTTGAAGTTTCTCCATTGTCATTTCTTCTTCATATTCGCGTAATGGATTTTCTTCATTTTCTTTTATGTAAATGCTCTCCATGCTTGGATGATTTTCTACAATATCATTACTTACAAGATTCTTGGAAATAATGTTGTTAGATTCATCAAAAGCAACATGCACAAATTCTTCAACAAGTAGAGTTCATTTATTAAATACTCTATAAGCTTTATTGGAAATTGAAAAACCAAGAAATATAGTTTCATCCGATTTAGTATCAAATTTTCCTAAGTTATCTTTATTATTATTCAATACAAAGCATTTACAACCAAATGCATGCAAGTGACAAATATTAAGTTTTCTACCTTTCCAAATTTCATAAGGTGTTTTATTAAGAATAGGTCTAATCATAGCTTAGGTTACAACATAGCATGCAATGTTAACAGCTTCCGCCCAAAAATATTTAGGCAAATTATTTTCACAAAATATAGTACAGGCCATTTCTTCAAAAGTTCTATTTTTTCTTTCAACTACACCATTTTGTTGAGGAGTTCTAGGGGCAGAAAAATTATGATCAATTCCAAACTCATCACAAAACACAATGAAATCATTATTTTCAAATTCTCTACCATGATCACTTCTACTACTATGAATATTAAGATTTTTTTCATTTTGAATTCTTTTATACAGTCTTGAGAAATTATAAAAAGCTTCATTTTTGTGTGCTAAAAGTAATATCCATGTATATCTAGTATAATCATCAACACAAACAAGGGCATGAGATTTTCCTCCTAAACTTAATGTTCTAGATGGTTCGAATAGATCAATATGCAAGAGTTGAAGTGGTCTAGTAGTAGTTGAAACGATATTTTTGGATTTAAAAGAAATTCTAGTTTGTTTTCCAAATTGACATACATCACAAAATTTTTCTTTTTCAAAAATAATTTTGGTAAACTAATGACTAACTCATTTTTTTAAAGTTTGGAAATTAAATCAAAATGAGTATGTCCTAATCTTTTATGCCAAAGCCAACTATTATCATTTATAGCAGATAAACATTTAATGTTAAAATGAAAAGACAAATCATGTAAATGAAACACATATACATTCTCATATCTATAATCTACAAATAAAGTTTTGTTTTTTAGGGTGTTCTCAATAGTGCAATGAGTTTTCTAAAAAATAATTCTATACCTTTTATCACATAATTGACTAATACTAAGCAAGTTATGTTTTAACCTTCAACAAGTAAAACATTTTCAATAATAGGAGAAGGATTTTTACCAATACTATCTACACCTATGATTTTACCCTTGCTATTGTCGCCGAAAGTCACATATCTGCCGTCCTTTGGTTGGAGTGTGGCAAACATAGCTTTATTTCCGGTCATGTGCCTCGAACATGCACTGTCGAGATACCATCTATCATTACTGGATTTTGTCTTGAAACATACCTATAAAAATTTGATTTTTCTATTGGTACCCATATTTTCTTGGGTCCATAAAAGTTAGAATTTGACACTCTTGAAATATCCTTAGGAATCCACATCTTTTTTATTTTAGCAAAAGATTTCTTTTAACATGACATAAAGGTGAAATACAATCTTTTGTACCACAAAAATGACATGTGAGATGAGAGTGATTAGAAGATGCATGCACAAAATCATTTTTAGCAGTTTTTACTTTTGAAAAAAGTTTATATCCAATTCTGGCTCTACCAAAAACACGATTTTGATTTTTAAGAATTTTATCTAAAGTCTCTCTACCTTGAGTAAATTTGGGAAGAGTATTTTTCAAGTCTTCGATATTTTCTTTCAAAACAATTTGCTCCTTTTTTAAAGACTCATTTTTTTCTTACAATACAACTAATGTTTTCTCAGAAATTGAAGACTCTTTTTGAGTTAAAATATCATTTTCCTTTTCCATTTTCATGGTTTCATTTTCTAAATCATTAATGTTGGAAGTTAAAGATTCATTTTCTTTTGATAATTTTGAAATCATTTTCTTTTGACAGTTACTTTTAAACCTAAGTTTCATAAATTCAGCATGTAATTCATCAAAAGCTGATTATAATTCGTTAAACGTAAAAGATTCGTTATTTACCTCATCTTCGTTTCCAAGTGCTATTAAGCATAGGTTAGCAACCTCATTTTTGCAAACTTCGGTTTCTGAGTTACTTTCATCACTATCTTCTCCCTAAGCTGCAATCATGGCTTTCTTCTTGTCCTTTTTGAATTGTTTCTTAAGTTTTGGACATTCTGATTTGTAGTATCTAGGTTTGTTGTATTCATAGCAGGAAACTTCAAATTTTTTGTGATTTTCTCCCCTTTGAAAATCCCTATTATTGAAATATTTTCTGAAATTTTCTCGCACATCTTGTTTCTTTTTCACAAACCTATTGAACTTCGTAGTGATGAATGTCATTTCCTCATCATCATCTGAATCATCTTCCTCATCCTCTTGATATTTCAAGGTGGATTTGAAGGCTATTCCTTTCTTCTTGTTGTTGTCCTTCTCTTTTTTTCTTTCTTGCATTATGAGCTCATGGGTTAAGAGAGATCCCATTAACTCATCTAGACTTAGCTTTGATAAATCCTTGGCTTCGGTAATGGCAATGACTTTTGTCTCCCAACACAATGCAATATGCATGATATGCATGAATGCAACTAAAATGCAATCCTAACATACACAATGCTATGGAAATGAGATGTCTCGAAATGCGTGCACGCGGACACGCAAATCGAGGAAGTGATCCTAAGGCATAAAATGGCATACGCAATACAATTGGACTTACACTAACATGAGTGGACCTCAGCCACACTCACATCAGAGGCCGTCGGATAAGAATGAAGTGCCTCGAAATGCGTGCACACGGGTACGCAAACCGAGGCAATGGCATAAAGGCATGAAACGGCCTGAAATATGATATACAATGAGAATAAAATGAGATGTCTCGAAATGCGTGCCCACGGGCACGCAAACAGAGAAAATGACATACGGAATGCAACAGGACTAAAATGAGATATGCGATGCAATATGGGCTTACACCAACATGAGAGAGCCTCAGCCACACTCACACGGGAGGCCAATGGATGAAAATGAGATGCCTCGAAATGCGTGCACACGGGCACGCAAACTGAGGCAATGGCCCTAAGACATGAAATGGCATACACCATGCAAATTGGGCTTACATTAACATGAGAGGGCCTCAGCCACACTCACATAAGAGGCCGAGAGATAAGAATGAAGTGCCTCGAAATGCGTGCACACGGGCACGCAAACCGAGGCAATGGCATCAAAGTATGAAATGGCATTCCAAATACAGATTGGACTTATACTAATGTGAGAGAGCCTCAGCCACACTCACATAAGAAGCCGAGAGATGAAAATGAAGTGCCTCGAAATGCGTGCCCGTGGGCACGCAAACCGAGGCAATGGCCCTAAGGCATGAAATGGCATGCAAATGAGACGTGGCATATGGCATACGGAAAATGCAAATTTCAGCAGCCAAAATGATGAAAAAATAACCCCCGAATTGTAGCAAAATTACACCCGATGCCCGAAATGCTATGCTAAGTACCCGAAATGACTTGCAGCTATGCCAAACATGCACCATATGGACATGAAGTGTAAAGACAGATGCTAGGCAGTCCCTAAACTAGCATTTTTCCAGTACAAAGCAAGGCCAAAAAACAATCACAAGTATGGCAAAAATAGCATGCAAAAATGGGGGAAAAAAAGGGAACAATGAAGCAAATGGTATACGCAATGCTCAAACTGAAAAATACAGTTCTAAAACACTGAAGAGGGACCAAAAATATGCACATTTACAGTAGATGAAAACCCTCAAATCAGTATGAAAACTTGCTAAAAATGTCATGCAAGAATGAAGCCAACAAAGGCTAGAACATGAAGTATGCCTTACTTTCGTCAAACAGCCTTGGACCCTTAACAAAACATGACAAGAAGGCCAAAATATGGATATTTTCAGTACAGATGGTGGCCGAAAAAAGAAGCTAGATAGGCCTAAAAATCATGCAAAATGGGGGTCAAAGAGAGATACAATGGCAAGTACAACATGGAGACCCCCAAAAAGGTTGATCCCTTCTACAATGTTGTAGAGGGACACAAAATAAGCTTACTCACAGTTCATGACATGCTCCAAAACAAATTGCATATAAGCCAAACAAATCATGCAAATTTACGGTAAATATGAGAGATTATGAAGCAAATGCATGATAAAGTGGCCAAACAGGGTTAAGCCCTTCTTCAATGTTTAAGAGGGGCTCAAAATAGGCCCTCTCACAGTTTACATTATGCTCGAAAACAGATCACTCATAGGCTAGAAAAAGCATGCAAAATATTGACATACAAGATGATATTGAAGCAAGTGCATCATAGAGGGCTCAAACAGGGTTGAGCCCTTGAACAAACATGAAGAATAGCTCAAAGTAGACCTAGTTTCAGTTAAGGTCGGAGCCCAAAACAGTAAGAAAGTAGGCTTAAGAAATGAGGCAAGAAAATGCTAGAAAAGGGGAAATGGTGACTTACCCTTGAAGACTACACTTTAGTTGCTTCTTGGCTTGAGTTTGTTGCTTCTCAGCCTCTGAAAAACCTTCCCTTGCTGCTGGAATGGAAGTGGTGAAGGTAGTGCTTGGTGTTGATGAACAAATGAGGCCAAAGCTTGAGAGTTTGAAGGTTTTTGGAGATGGAGATGTAAGCCAATGTATATGAGCCCTTAAGGAGAGTTTTTCTAACCCTAATGAAGAAGCTGGCCAGCCACTTATAAAGGCCAAGAAGGGGGTGTAAAAGAGGAGGGAAATGCACCCAAGTGTTTCCCTCCAAAATATCCCCCAGATCTGAGATCTTTTTCCGGGAGAAACAATTTGTATGGGTATATAGCCAGTTTCAAGGAGCATGGCCGGCTAGGCATCTTTGCTGGAGGTGGCCGGCCGACTACCCCCCCTGGCCGGCCGGCCAGGGGTAAAAATGGAAAGTTGGATTTGCTGGCCGAGCTCTACACATTGGTGTCCTCCCATGCCTTCTCTTCAAGGCCCTGTGGTTGGAATCTGGCAACTCTGAAGCAGGAGAGACAACAAGCCACCTCTAGGAGAGGTCCAAAAATGAAAAGAAGAATTACTGGCCGAGCACCATTTTTTAGGGTCCTCCCATGTGTGTACAACACAAATATATGGTTTTGGCTCGAAGAAAATGGCCCTAGGGTGTTCAACATTAGCCCGGAAGTGAGAAAAACGGGCGCCGAGGAGCATAACTGGTTCTTTGAGATAATTACTGTCCTCCACCCTCCAAAGGACCTTCCTTATGATAAAACAGAGGTACCGCCAAAATGAACAAAACCGATGCAAAACTAATGCTCGGGGGCCAAAACACGCATTCGGGGTCCAATAACCGTTAAGCACCGAAAGTGGTGTTTCGCCACGCAGTGGGTCTCTCCCCAGTGTCCCTCGAAGGAGTAAATGAGATGCATGCCAAAACCGGAGGAATCGGAGATGGTTGGGTGGTCCCAACCGAGGCACACGGCCCGACGGCTCAAAACCGAACCGGAGCTCGAAATGGGCAAAATGGCCTCTGACCCACGAAATGTAGCCCACGGCCATTGAGAGATGGTCTCGGACCTCTCCCTCCCTCAGAAAGAAAAGCAGAGAAAACCGAGTCTGGTTCGCAAAGAGACAAGGCACGAGAGAGTTCGAGTCCGGAGGCAGGGCGCACGGCCGCGACTCTGAGACTTCTGAACGAGCACAGCATGCAACATCACCGAGCGCTCAATCGGTGACGTCTGAGTCTTAAGGTCGGTCAAAAATGGGGTGTCTACAGTACCCTAAGTCCATCTACAGTTTTGGTAGGAATTTTTGGATCATTACAAAAAAAATTTCAACATTCATAATCATTAGATTGAACATGTATGGTCATCCTAGTTTTCCAATAACTAAAATTTGTGCCACTAAAAAGTGGTAGCCAATTGGATGCTTGTCCCTCAGGTAAGGAATAACTAGGGGTTGCCATGATCTACTCTAAGACAGTTAAGTCACACAAACCAGAGTCTAGGCTCTGATACCAATTGTTATCCCAGGTAGGCAATCTAAGAGTGGGGTGAATTGGGTTATTTAATTATTTTTTTTACAATATTATAATTTATAAACACAATATTTAGAATTTTAACAAATAAAAAACAGAATAATAATTATTAATATAAAAAAATAAGAAAGATAGGGAGAGAAAATCAAACACTGAGATTTATAGTTGTTCAGCACACTAGGCCTACGTCCACTCCCCAAGGAACCTCCTTGGGAATTTTTTTACTATCAAAATGAATTAATACACCACTAAGTCTTCACCATGCTTGTGGATTTTGCACAGGACTTACTCTTATTTATTGAGTCTCACTCAACAATAAATGCCTTACCCTTACAAAAATCTTTCACAAAAATGATGAATAAAAACAAGTGGTACTTAAACCCTCTTTTACAATAATTCTCTTACAAAGAGTAGATATGAAAGCGTAAGAACAAAGGCTACACTTAAATCTGAAAGTGAAAGAGCAGAATACAATATACTCAAAATTTTGGAGCACATGTAAATTTTTCTTCAAGTTCTTAATTTTTCTCCACACATAACACTTCTATTTATACACAAAAATATACCCGTTGGAAGTAGGACGCTCCTTGTTGACGTCATGAATTACATGGGCACGCTCCTTGATTCAAATAGTCAGCAAATGATAATTTTCTTTTCCCTTTTTGTTTTGTCAAACATGGAGCGACCGTTTGAAGGCAAATTGAATAATATAATATAATTATCACATCTTTGAATTCAAATAAGCAAATGATTTTGCTCTATTATTATGGGTTCCTTGAAGTCAAAAGCTACATGAAAATTGTGTCTATTTTGTAACATTTTTTTTTTTTTTTTTTGCAAGCAAATTCAAACCAACTTGCAATTTTTTTTTTTTTCTTTTTCATTCTGTAGGCAAAACAACTTCAAGGATTTGTTTACAATAAAAAATTAAATAAGTCTTCTCCTGCAATCATTATAGTATATCAATTTCAAGATTTTGACTATATATATATATTACTAATGCACCACACAAGTTCAAACTTAAAGACTTTTTCTTTTTATTATGTCAATATATATACACACGTAAAAGGTGCATCACATGGCACCGTCCGCACCCCCATACTTATAATTAATATATTAGAAACAACATACAAGTAATGTATGTATATTTTGAATAAAATGTCTGATTTGCTATCAAACACCACTTGAGTATGTTATACAAATCAAATATTTTTGTGATTGCTATATAGATTTTAAATATACCAATCATCCCATGTGAGTATATTAAATTTTTCAAAAGATGACAACTCACTAAAAACACATTTGTCAAAATGATATAACTAATCAATTTTAATTTTATCAACAAGAACAATATGCTAACAACATATATTCAATGTGATTCATGTGGTTCCGAAAGTTTGACACACGCAGTGTTGGCAAGTGAATGCATCGCAATGCAAAAAAGGAACGTGCGTGACAACGCACGCTCAAGCATAGAGGTATGGTACATCAAGGAATCATGCATGACAATGCAAAATGCTCATGAGAATGCAAGTTATGTGCACGACAATGCAAAACGAGCGTAAATCAGGGTGCCTGTTTGTTGCGAAACAACGACTGGAAACGCAGCGATCATGTTCGGCGAAACCAACTTCGAATCTCGCTGGTTCACCTCCCGGAGAGGTTACAACATGTTTGAAAAGGATACACTTTGATTTTGATGAGTGATGATGAGACGCATGTCAGAAATTGCAGCTGAAGTTTCGGCAGAGCAATTTCGCGCCAGAAAGTGCACTTTTCTTGAACTTTTTCAGGTCCCGGGAACTCCGATCTTCCTCAAAATTTGTAGAGAGCTAGAGGGGGTGTGGGGACCACCACCGGCTAGGTGGTTGCCCTTGGGGAGGCCACCGGCTAGGGAAGAAAAAGCACATGGCCGGCCAGCCAGAAAAGGTGGCCGGCCGGCCACCTGCACAAAAGTAGGGGCATTTTGGTCATTTTTCTCATTTCTATATATTCCCTTGCCCATTCAATCCGAAATCACTCCCAAAGCTGTGAAAACTCCTTCCCTTGCTCCCTAGACCATTTTTTCCTTCAGATCTGCACTTTATACGCGCTTTTCAGCCTTCTACGCAAGTTGTTTTCGCGAAATCTTTCAGTCTAAAGCACTTTGAGCCGACTAAATTTTGATTTCGGGGCTTCTCTTCTCATTTTCACCACTTGAGGTAAGTTTGTCTCAATATTTGGAAGATTTTCTCGGGAGTTGACTTTTGTTGACTTTTTCATTTCCCGGGGGTTGACTTTTGTTGACTTTTTCCAATTATGGCTCATTTTGCTCATTTTTGCTCCTTTTTGCAGATTTCTTGAAATGGCAGGCGATTACCCTCATGGTGGAGGTCCTCCAGGCGTCGGGGATGATTTTGACATCATGACATTGCCCCCGAGAGTCCGCCCTTTCATTCCGGAGATCTTCCGGCGCATTAAGCTTCATGGTCGCGTTTTTGCGTTCTCTAGGTTCAACGACCAGGGCACTGGGATTTACTTCATGCGAGCAAGCACCTCTCTCATGATGCACGAGAGGTATTTTACTCTATTTCTGCATTTTTCGTGCATTCAGAACACAGTTAGTTAAACACTTGAATTGCTGAACACACGGCTCATTGACTGATTGATTGTGAACGCATGGTACACATTAGTTAAGAATTGAACATACGGCTCAAACACTGACTCGTCGAACACACAGCCCGAATTTTGAAAGTGAACACACAGCACACACTGACTAAGAGTAGAACACGCAGCCCAAACTCTGATTTTCTGAACACACAGTTCAAGTTGATGGCGAACACACAGCCCACACTGATTGAGAGTAGAGAGTAGAACGCACAGTCCCAAACTCCGATATTCTGAACACGCAGTCCAAGTTGATGGTGAACACACAGCCCACACTGATTGAGAGTAGAGAGTAGAACGCACAGTCCCAAACTCCGATTTTCTGAACACGCAGTCCAAGTTGAAGTGAACACGCAGCCCACACTGATTGAGAGTAGAGAGTAAAACGCACAGTCCCAAACTCCGATTTTCTGAACACGCAGTCCAAGTTGAAGTGAACACGCAGCCCACACTGATTGAGAGTAGAGAGTAGAACGCACAGTCCCAAACTCCGATTTTCTGAACACGCAGTCCAAGTTGAAGTGAACACGCAGCCCACACTGATTGAGAGTAGAGAGTAGAACGCACGGTCCCAAACTCCGATTTTCTAAACACGCAGTCCAAGTTGAAATGAACACGCAGCCCACACTGATTGAGAGTAGAGAGTAGAACGCACGGTCCCAAACTCCGATTTTCTGAACACGCAGTCCAAGTTGAAGTGAACACGCAGCCCACTATGATTGAGCGTAGAGAGTAGAACGCACAGTCCCAAACTCCGATTTTCTGAACACGCAGTCCAAGTTGAAGTGAACACGCAGCCCACTATTTTTCTGAAATTTGAACACGCAGCCCAAATACCAAATTTACTGAACACGCAGCCCAGATTTGAAGTGAACACGCAACCCACTAATTTTTCTGAAATTTGAACACGCAGCCCAAAACACAAATTTACTGAACACGCAGCCCAGATTTGGAGTGAACACACAGCCCACTGTTTTTCTGAAATTTGAACATGCAGCCCAAATACCAAATTTACTGAACACGCAGCCCAGATTTGAAGTGAACACGCAGCCCACTAATTTTTCTGAAATTTGAACACGCAGCCCAAAACACAAATTTACTGAACACACAGCCCATTGATTAAGAATTTGAACACGCAGCCCAAATCACAAATTTACTGAACACGCAGCCCAGATTTGGAGTGAACACACAGCCCACTAATTAAGAATTTGAACACGCAGCCCAAAACATAAATTTACTGAACACGCAGCCCAGATTTGGAGTGAACACACAGCCCACTAATTAAGAATTTGAACACACAGCCCAAAACACAAATTCTTATCGACACGCAAATCAGATTTGGAGTGAACACACGATTTGATTAATTTCATTTGCACACACTACTTCATTTCATTTGTTCACAATATTTTTCACTTTTATTTATTGTTAATCTTGAACACATGTATTCCTTTTGAATCTGAGGTGGCTCTCGTGACCAAGACGAGGATACTGGCTCTACTGGCCATGAGACCTGCACGAAGCCTGTGAGCTTCGAGGTCAGGGATCCGTCGATCTAGCAGGGTTCGGAGCATTCTGCGTGGGACTATCATGTTGTCCTGCCAGCAGGACTTTGTTAGCTGCTTTGGTGGAGAGATGGTGGGACACCACCAATTCCTTCCACTTTTCTGCCACCGGGGATATGATCATGACTCTGCTAGACTTCGCCATACTCACCGGCCTAGACATAGGCGATTGGCCCATACCTTATGACGAGGATATGGGAGAGTGGGAGGCCGCTTGGACACATCTATTGAGGGCTCGCCCACCTGTAGACAGAGCTTCCGGGGGAGTCCGGTACACCTGGTTCTCTTCCCGTTTTAGGAGGCCGGAGATGGAGCCTGAGTCTCCCGAGGAGGTTGAGCAGTATGCCCGTGGCTTCCTTATGTTCCTCTTCGGCACCACTCTGTTTGCCGATAGGGGGAACACTGTTGGGTTATATCTTTTGAGTGCCCTAGTGGACCTGTCACAGGTCAGTCGATATGACTGGGGTGGCGCTGGCCTGGCTACCCTCTATTGCTACATGGGTGCAGCCTCTCGCGGGCGGGGAGACTTACTTGGCGGCTATTGGAGTGTCTGGGAGGTACGTTCTGTCCTCTTGATTTACATTTGTGCTCCTTATTACTTGTTCATTGCACACACGGTGCACTTTGCACTCTGTATTCTGCCTTTAGCACTTTGTATTCATATTCTACGCTGCTTTTCTCAGCTATGGGTGTACGTGTACTTTCCCACATTAGTCCCGGAGATAGAGGTGGCAGGACTCCTTACGACTCCGTTTTCGCTGGTATTCGAGGGCGAGCACCGACCGAGAGCTCGAGAGACTATCTTCTACTTGCGATAGTACTTTGATACTGTGCCGGCGACAGAGGTATTTCAGAACTCTCAGTTCTTTTCATTTTCATCTTTGATCTGCCCTGTATATTCCTGATTTCTGATCGACTTATGCCTTTGGTTATCCATGATTACTTGGCGTACTGGCGGTCTTTGGTGACGGTCTCCGACATTCGTATCCTGGAGGATCGAGTAATTCCCAGTATAGGTTCCTGCTCGAAGGACCAGTTGGTAGGGCATGGTTCCTAGGGGAACGCTTCCTACGTCAGGTGTGGGGGTACGATTCTCAAGACCCTCCTGCTGTACCTCCAGCCACTATGCGGACTGCCGATAGACTCTCTGCCCAGGAGGTCATTAGTGCTATGCAGGGCACCGATGCTTTGTTACATCTCATGGAGGGGGACTACGCCACCTATTGTCGCATATATCTGATGCCCCCCTTGACGGGAGTGCATGCTCCGTCACGGAGGTCTACTGACGTACCATCTTCGAGTCGTGCCGGTGCTATGGGTATCCCCTCCTCTAGCAGGGCTGGTGCATCTAGGGGTAGAGGTAGTTCGATTCCTCCGATCCCTCCGTCTCTTTATCTTCATCCTGGGTGGCCAGACATGCCGACCGAGTTGACGAGTTGGCGGTTCGGGACTCCTTACCAGGTCCCGCTAGAGCCTCCTCTTCCTGACCACAGATATGTCAGAGACCCTGATTCGCCCCCGGTATGTTTTACAGCTTTGATTTATCAGTCAGATTACTTGGACATTCATTCCCTCACTGATAGTTTTGCATTTGTATTTGCAGCCCCCAGTTGAGTACACAGAAGAGCTGCTCGGGATGCTGGCCACATTCGAGGGCATGATCCTACGGAGGGAGGCACAAATGGCCATCATGGGCGTGCAGGTATTATCCATCTTCCTTGCATTTAGCATATTTCTGACGACACGCTAGTTTTGAACATCTTGCTGTATTGATAGGCTGTGTAGAGCACATCTGGCACACACCCCACTCGCATATTGTACTTGCATCTGTTTTTCATATTTGAACTGATGTATTGAACTCTCCACTTTCAGATGCCCCCTATGTATGCATCGCCGCGGGCCGGGCCACCCGGGCCTTCTCAGGGAGGTCGAGGTACTGGACCTGTTCATGGTACTGGGCCATCTGGGCCTTTTCGAGGAGCTGGGCCATCCAGGCCTTCTCAGGGAGCTGGGCCATCTAGGCTTTTTCGAGGAGCTCGAGGAGCAGGGTCGT
Source organism: Camellia lanceoleosa (assembly GCA_025200525.1). Taxonomy (NCBI): domain Eukaryota; kingdom Viridiplantae; phylum Streptophyta; class Magnoliopsida; order Ericales; family Theaceae; genus Camellia; species Camellia lanceoleosa. The sequence goes on from CM045761.1 coordinate 32,050,879, forward strand.
CTCGCAGACACAGGGCACCCATTATTGAGGAGGAGGAGGTCGCAGACCGTGAGTCAGAGACATCCGCTGGGGATGGAGGCTCCGGTCTTGGTTCCGGGAGTGGAGGCGAGGCTGAGGGGGATTCGGAGGATGATAGCTCTGACCCGGATGGTGATGATGGTGCAGAGGTTATCCCGCAGAAGAGGATGAGAGGGCCTCCTCATTCCCGCTCCCGAGGATGTTGATGTTACTTCCTGCTTTATTTTACTTTTTTACTAGTAGTTTGTAGCACTTTGCACATTGTTAGGCAGTTTTATTTCTTGTAAAACTTATACCTTTATTTTGCTGTAAAACATGATGGAATGAAACAGCTTTTTTGAAAAGATGTTTGTATTTGAAGTTCTTAGCATCGCATTGTATCATTTTGCACAAAATGGAATTGAATGAAAATGTGCCTTGTGTATTTACCGGGTCAGGTAATGAACCGACGCAACAAATCAAAAAAAAACTCGACTCACTAAGAAATAACAAAATCTTAGCAAGTTCATAACTCGATAAGCAAAGTACAACAATGTTAACGACTCAATAGACAAGACTTAACAAAATTGCGCAAACAAAAGGTAACCACTCAAAACACACAAAATGCGACAGCTCGACAAAACTTACAACTCGAAAAACAAAGCAACAACTCGATAAGCAAAAATACAACAAAGCATACTTCGGACGAACGATCTAGATGATGGAACGTATCCGAAACTTGAGAGAAATGGAGGCCTTCGACGTTCCCGATGCGTGAAAGTGCCTCAAACTTCCTTCCGAAAGGCAAAACGGGACCACTGAGCATGGTGGGCCACATTTGCTTTTGGGGATTGGAGGGTGGCCGGCCGGCCAGTTTTTTTGAAACAAGGATGGCCGGCCTGCTAGAATAGGTGGCCGGCCAGCCACCTCTCCCTGCAGCTTCCAGAATTGTGACACGTGTCCTTTGAATAGTGTTTTACCCCCCTATAAAGCTCCAACTTTGGAACTCATTCATTTCATCACTGCTTTGCACAAAATGGAGGCATTTCTCGCAGAAAATCTCACATCTTGGATCTCTTCTTTAGACGGCTCAGAAAAGTTGAACTTTCGGGGTTTCGGCTTGAATGCACTATTCACGCTGGGCCGGACTTCACTACACCTTTCTTTCCTCCATGCCGCGATGAGATTTTGGAACCCAGTGACGCACGTCTTCAGCTTCGGAGGGCAAGAGGTATGTCCCACTTTTGAAGATTTTAAAGTTTTGATAGAATCTGAGTGAGGTGAGGAGATCTTGCCCCAACTCAATTTTGGCTATGCCCAAACCTTAGGGCGGATGTGTGGATTCAACGCGCATAATGCTCGATCCTCGACCAGGATTTGAATGTTGGATATCCCGAGCCCGATGCATCGATTCTCCGTCGTGACCGCAATGACCATCATTGGCAAGGCTTCGACAACATGCTCTGCTTGTGCTCAAGTATCTCTTTTTCTGTTTGCCTCAAGCTTCGGAGGGTCCGGCACCCGTTTGATTGAAGTTGCTCAAGGTTTGAAAGAGGGAAAGAGTTGCATTGCCATGACTCTAGCCGAGACCTTGATGGGCTTGGATGCCTTCTACTGCCGGGAGACAACCAGGTTTGCAGGGAGTCCACTACTGCTGCAGGTAATGTTTCCCACCCAAGCTCACATATGTATTCGCTCACATCACTCGGCCCTCGGGCTCAGTTTTTCTCACAAAACCCTTATCTTACTTTTCTCTCATCGCACATCTCTCTATTGTTTATTCTCTCATTTTTTATCCCTCCCCAGATATGGTTGATGGATAAATTACAAGTTGTGGACTCTTGCCCTGCTTACTCAGCCCGCGGTTACTTCTTCCGACAATGCCTGGTTGACGCCCTTGATGAGGGATGGTGGTTTGAATGGATGTGCAACTTGTCGGCAGATCGCATTGCGTGGCGTTGTCCTTGGCTCAATCTCCCGGCAATGAGCTACAAAGATGTCCCAAGAAGTTGGGATTCGACTGATCGGCTTGACTCACTGTGTATTCTATTTCCCATTCCGTATTCTGCGCCAGTTTGGCCATGATCAGACTTGCCCACCAGAGGGGATAGAGTATCCGGCTACATTCCCAGTTCGAGGCGCGCAGCTGGCTCGGCAAGCCGCGGCGTGGAGAGTTAGAGAGCTTCTGGCCCCCGCCTTTACTTTTTAGTTGCACTCTGTCTGATGAATGCTGGGATTGGCTCAATGAAGAAGCACAGGTTGGGCCTAGGTTAGCATCGGAGGCTTCAACCAGCTCTGGGAGGGGGCGCAGGGACACTTGACTTGACTATGCCCCAGATTTATTGCTTTATTAGTACTTTCAAGTTTTCTTTATGAGTGTAATAAAAAGCAACTTCAATTGTATGCAAGAGCGAGAGAACTCTGTTTTGAAATTAATGAAATTGAAGGTTGTGGTACTGAAAATTCTCCGTTTTTGGTCCAAAGATGGTCTTAGTTGTAAAAAGATTAATTTTGAGCAAAGTCAACTTTTATTAAAACTTTTCAAAACTATTTTCGATATGGATCAGAATTGGACACGCCTGAGATCTGTCACTGAGATGCACAACCCCGGATCCTAGCAGTTGGAAAGTTGCCCCTAGTTTGAAAAGTGCCTCGGCGATTCATAGCAACGGAAAGTTGCCCCTAGTCTGGGCGGTGCCGTAACACTTCATCGCAACGGAAAGTTGCCCCTAGTCTGAATAACACTGCACCGGAGATCATGATAAATGCTGATGAATAGAGATGACTGAGATGATCAAATGGACAAAGTTGATCGGGAAAAAGATTGGGGCTGAACTTCAGGATGAAGCTGCCTACGTATCCCATAGATGGGAATCAAGCCTTACGTAGTTCAGGCTTGGGTTCGCTCGGGTATTTTTTTTTTTTTACTCTCCTTTTGCGCTCTAACTTTTGCCAAGGCCGTCCTTTGCGGGTTTTCAACCTTGCGAGCTCAGTTTTTATAGTTTCAAATTTTCTATGCTCTGAATTTTGCCTAGGTCGCCCTTTCGGGTTTTCGGCCTAGCGAGCCTCTCAGGGGTAATATTTCTTCAACTTGTCCATGTTGATCGGTTGAGAAAACTCCAAGCCATCTAGATCCATCGTAACCACTTCCACCTTACCGTAGTTGACTTGATAATATAGGGACCAAATTCAATTGGTCTGAACTTGCCCCTTGGGTCGTGGATGAGAGCTCGGTTGTCTTTGAGTACCAAATCTCCTTCTTTCAAATTCCTGGACTTAACCTTCTTGTTAAAAGCCCGGGCGATTCTGTGTTGATAACCTTGGATGTGGTACAGTGCTTTCAGCCTTCTTTCATCGAAAAGCATGAGTTCCTCAAATCTGTTTTGCTGCCAATCTGCTTCGGCCATCTAGCACTCGACCAATACTCGTAATGACGGGACCTCAATCTCAATAGGCAGAACGGCTTCCATCCCATAAACCAATGAGTATGGAGTCGCCCCGGTAGAAGTTCTGATCGAAGTCCTGTAGCCCCACAGAGCGAAAGGCAGCTTATCTGGCCAGTCCCGATAGGTGTCCACCATCTTCTGTAGTATGCGTTTGATGTTCTTGTTGGCGGCCTCAACTGCTCCGTTGGTTTGCGGCCGATAAGTAGACGACTTATGAAAAGCCACATTATATTTCTCCAACAAGTTGATCACCTCCTTTTTGAAGTGGGAACCATTGTCTGAAACGATTTCAATTGGGACCCCGTAGCGACAGATAATGTTGTTTCTGATAAATTTTGCTACGTGCGAAACCTTTAACACTGCGTAAGATTGGGCCTCAACCCACTTTGTGAAATAATCTATCGCTACTAAGATGAACTCATGCCCGTTTGACCCCTTTGGCGTAACAGCTCCGATTACATCAATTCCCCAGACAGAAAACGGCCATGGAGAAGTCATGTTGTACAGCTTTGATGGCGGGATGTTCATGCGATTTGCATGAATTTAACACTTGTGACATCGCCGGACGAAGCCAATACAATCCTCCTCCATGGTGGACCAGTAATAACCTTGTCTAAGGATCTTCCGTGCCAACATTACCCCATTCATGTGTGCACCACATTCACCCCCGTGGATGGCTTCCATCAGACGCCTTGACTCTTCAGCATCAACGCACAGCTTGTGCATTCCCAGATGACCCCGTTTATACAGTTTACCCCCGCAGATGATGAACTGAACTGCCATTCTTCTAATTGCCCTCTTGTCTTTGGCATTTACCCCTGGCGGGTATGCTTCTTTCTCCAAGAAGTTCCAGATGTCGTAATACCAGGGGTGTTCGTCCTGAACTTCATCTATGGCTGCAATCGACTCATAGGCAGGTGCAAATTTCGTCGATGATAATCGGACGATTCGGACTCCACACGGATGTCTATCATAGATGATAGAGTTGCTAATGAATCATGAACTCGTTGTTCTCTTAGTAGATGAGTAAAACTTAGCTTCTCATCGAGGAATCAAGAAATCCAAGGTTTGGTGATACATCATCATCTTTTCTTCTTTCACTTTCCAGCCTCCTTTAGCTTGAGACACAACAAGGTTCGAATCCCCAATGACGCCCAAATTGCCTTGCCCCTAGTTCCGTGGTCGCTTCTAGACCAACGATACACGCCTCAGATTTCGCTTCATTGTTCGAGACTTTGAACCGGAGTTTGAAGGCTAGAGGGATACGGGAATCATCGGGTGCTATCAGCAACACTCCTATCCCATATCCATGTTGATTTGATGCTCCGTCAAAGTACATCGTCCAGGTTTCTTCGTCGATATGCAGAATTGATTCATTTGGGAACAAATATGCAACTGCTTCATCCTCAACCGTGGTCGGCAAGGAACTCGCCATCGCTTCTTCCTTTCATCGACTTATGCGTGTCACATACATGAGATCAAATTCGAGAGCAAAAGCAACCAACGAGCTAGCCTACCAGAACACCGGTTTCTCAAGAGATATTTGATGGGATCAAGTCGTGAAACCAACATTACAGAGTGAGCTAACAGTAGTGCCGCAGCCTCGGTAGCCCATACCGAGCTAAGCAAGCCTTTCTCCACGGTGTATATCGGGTCTCATACTCCAAAGATCTTCTTCCGAGATAGTAGATGGCTCTTTTCGCCTTTATCTTCGATTCTTGTGCAAGCATGCACCATTGTAGTTTCGCCATCGATAGATACAAAATCAATGGTTTCCCTGGCTCTGGTGGCGATAAAACGGGTGGGTTCTGTAGATATTCTTTGATCTGTTCAAATGCAGCTTGACATCGGCCGTCCCATTGAAACTTCTTTCCTTTCTTGAGGAGGCCAAAAAGTGGTTCACAAGTCAAGGTTAATTTTGAAATAAACCGTCTTATGAATTGCACTTTACCCAGAAAGCCTCGCATCTCCTTTTCAGTCCTTGGTGGTGGCATTTCTAAGATGGCCTTGATCTTGGAAGGGTCGACCTCGATACCCCTTTATGTAATCAGAAACCCTAGCATTTTTCCCGCTGTAACACCAAACGTACATTTCTGAGGGTTTAGCCGCAACCGGAATTCCCTGATCCTTTGAAAAAACTTGTGCAAGGCGGTGTAGTGGCCCTCTCTTTCCTTGGACTTGATAATCATGTCGTCCACATACACCTCAACCTCTTTATGGATCATATCATGTAGTATTGTGGTCGCGGCCCGTTGATAACTAGCTCCAGCGTTCTTCAACCCAAACGGCATTACTCGGTAGCAGTATGTTCCCCACGGGGTGGTGAATGCAGTCTTTTCTCTGTCTTCTAGCGCCATCACTATCTGGTTGTATCCTGAGAAGCCATCCATGAATGAGAGCAATGCATGCCCTGCTGTGAAATCTATCAACTCATCGATGTGCGGTAAGGGAAAGTCGTCCTTCGAACTAGCTTTGTTCAAATCCCTGAAGTCTACACACACCCGGATCCTGCCATCTTTCTTCGGCACCGGAACAATATTGGCCAACCAAGTCGGATATTCAGATACCAAAGAGAAGCTGCGTCGATTTGCTTGGTGACCTCTTCCTTAATCTTGAGAGCCCAATCGGGCGGATCCTTCGAAGCTTCGCTGATGTCGGGCCTCGAGTCAAGGGGATCCGATCTCGCACAATCTCAGATCGATTCTGCATGTCTTCGAGGACCACGCGAAAACATCTTTGAAATCTTTTAATAAAGTGATTAAGCGCTCGCGTTCCTCCGAAGACAACGTGGACCCGATCTGGACCAGCCGCGGGTCCTCCTCAGCACCAATGTTCACGGTAATGATTTCATCCATTAATGGTTTAACAAATCTCTCTTGCTCTTGCTCAATTAAACGTTGTAAAACTAGAGGAACTTCGTCCTCATCGTTTTGATCAAAATTTTGAAAGTCCGAATTGATGCAATAAATTAGGGGCACAGAAAAGTACTCGGAAACCACAGATAGTTCATTCTCATTAGGTACATCCAAATCGTCCAATTCATCGGTTACAACAGACTCAAATGAAAAGGAAAAAGACGACCGACAGATCAGGGCATCCGTTAACATCCCCGGGAGTACCAGACTCAGACTCAGTCGAGCTGGAATCTGATTCCGACTCACAGGACTTAGTGGAATCAGACTCGGCTCACGACCCGACCGTCTTTGGATAAATCCTCCTCGTCGCCAAGTGAGAGGTGCGATTGATGCATCCAAGATAGGCTGGTCGGCTCGCATTGCTTTCATCCCCAATCATGGAAACCACGGTTATCCCCCAAGCACTCTTGGTCGATCGGAGGATCGAGATGAGACATGCCGCTGCTACCCCATTTCCACTGCGCCCTCGGGATCCACGCTTTATTCTCGCTTCAACCTCGGTTGTTGGGTCTGCTCGCTTCTGTGGTAACATCATCCCTGATAGTTGCAGTCGAAGAAGATTTCAAACCCGGTACGCGCTTCTTCTCCGCTTAACCATGGCCGGGAAGCCGCAAATGGAAAGTCCTCCTCCTGATGAAGCGTCCGTTCAGGTACCCTGGATGGGCTGCATTAAATCAAAAGGCTTCCCACTGCCGCTCGCTTGCTTGCGCCATTTCTTTCCTTTCTCACCAGTCTTCTTTGGTGGGCAGATAACCCAGTCCAAAGGTATGTGGGTTGTGTGGCACTTCGGCCAATGCAGCGACTCCTTTCCTGCCGCTTCTTCCTAATCCCATCCCGGGAATATGTTGTAACTTGTTCATGAGGTAAACGGATTGAGCACTGACGTATACACCTTCATTCACAGCCATGATATTCTCAGACTACCCGCCTCCGCCAAAGTGAACCCCGATAAGAACACATCCTCGTGCCGTGCTCGATCTCCAAAATCGGGCGAGATACTTCCGGCGGATGGATGGATGAATTTCGAAAACAATTGCAACCCCTTCCCGTGAGGGTATTTCAACATCCGTGTAGAGTGGAAGAGACTGCTTTCACTTGGTGCAACCACGGCCGCCCCAAGAGCAAGTTGAAAGTTGCGGGAACGTCCAAGACATGAAATTCAATATTGTGTTGTCCTGGACCAACCTGGGTCTGAACCTTGACAGTCCCCATCACTTCCCTACTGGTATTTTCATAAGCTCTGATCACCTGAGTGGTGGGTATGAAGTCTGCGGGTTTTAACCCGATTGCATATGCCGTTCTGACTGGGCAGACATTGATAGCAGACCCGGTATCAACAAGTACCACCGGTATCCAATTGTCTCTACATTCGACGGAGATGTAGAGGGGTTTGTTATGATTCACGCCCTCAGGCGGCAATTCCTTGTCCGAAAAGGTTAATGCCGGGGAATCTCCTCCCGGAAAAACCAACCCAACCAGCTGCTCTGGCGTAGTTTCGATGGAGAGTTTGGCCTTGTCCATAGCAGATAGGACAGCCTGTCTGTGCACCCTTGAAGCCATTAGCAGTCCCCAGATGGAGATGTCTGCTTGTATTTTCTTTAACTGTCTCAGTACAGCTTCTTCTTCAATTTGCTTCTCCCTCTGCTTTTCTGCCTCTTTATCTTTCCCAGATGCTTCAGGTTGGTCAAGGTGTGGGGGCTTGAAATACCGCCCACTCCTGGTCATGTGGTCCACCTCATCGAGGTACCAAGTATCATCTGGTTGAGTACCTGCCCAATCTTCGTCTGTGTGGGCAAGACATAGGTCATCGTCTTCCCACCACATTCCGCTAGCATTCAACAGACACCTATCTGGTTCTGGCAAGTTTGTACTCTCGGTACTTTTATCCCATATGCTCACAGCATGTCCTGCTTTCGTGTTCGCAGCACTTTCAACCTCTTCATGGTTCTTGGCTTTCCGGATTCTCTCAGAATTCCACCTCTTCTCTTGTTCCTCCTGTGTTAATAAGGTTTGTTGTTCGGTTTTCACAATATCTTGATCCCGAGCGAAATTCTTTGCACCGGCGCTCTCCGGCGGTTCATTCTGACTCTCGGCCCTTCCGGCCATCATTGATACTTCACGCCGCCTTGCTCGTCAACTTCCACAACATCCGGCCGATCATCTAGCCACCCTAATTTCTCACGACTCCTCATATTCAAACCAATTGATTGTTGCATCCCCGCTTGGTCGTTGAAGAACCGGAGGTTAGCAAAATCTTCTTCCACCGTTGTCGACCATCTCGCCTTTGTTCTAGTCCGTCTCCGAATCATACACAATTGACTTTTTCGGCAAATTTCACACTCATTCGATCGCTCATCGATAAAATATATCCGCTTGGATCATAAGCTCTTCCAGCACAATTCCCAAACTGTCCCATCCCAGACTCATCAACTCTGCTCTCCTCTGAAACCTGCCCCGTTCCATCTTCGGAGGTCACCACCTCTGGCTCAGATTGGGTTGTGAAGGTGTCCAACATGCACAAGTCAGTGCAATCAGGAAGGATCACCTCCGGCACGATCCTCAGTTTGGATGAAGTTGACTCTTTTGGGTGGTGGATCTTGGTTATGTGCGGGGAGTGGGTTAGTTGTGACGTTGGGTCTTTCGGGAGGTACGATGATATTCTTGTCAACGAGGTCTTGAATCTCGTGACGCAATGAAAACATTGATCGTGTCATGGCCATGTCATGGTGGTACGACCGCATTGGCCGGATTGTGGGAAGGGAGTGGATTCGTAGTGGCCTCGGTTCTAGGGGCGCCGATGCTTTTCTTCGATTAACACCCCCAGAGCCTTGGACAGGGGCATATATAGTGGAGTGAAGGTTCTTTGGCCTCGGATTGGTATCTCGGCCTTGGTTCTCGCTTCCCGGAGGTATCGAAAAGGGTGTGGCCGCCATGGCCTTGGTTGAGGAGGGAGTGGTGGTGACCATACCGACCTCCAAGTCCTTGTGTTAAGGCCACTCGCCTACGCGTTGTTATTATGCGGTTGAATGTCCTTCGGCCGTTTCTCGGTCCCGTCGATTAAACCTTGCTTCATCGCATCTCGACCTGACCCCATCTCGTAACCGAGAAGGTGGGAAAAGGAGTACGATCATTTTCAGATTAACCGGTTGAGATTATGCGTATAATCATCCGAATTTGATCTTTATCTGTTGGCCTTAAGGTCATCATTGATGCCTTTGTTTCCACCGAAGTTACAAAATCGAGAAGGTCTTTTTGTTCTGCCTCGTTGTTTCGAGATCACGTGTTGTAATCTCGATCTGCGTATTATACGAGTATTGTGCAACGAAGGCTTCAAATTTCATCCCAATTTCTCTTCACATCATCTTCTAATTTTCTAATTTTATGCATCAGATGGCCGCCACCCCCACAAAGTTCTCGCCAAATAAAGAAAGCTTTTGTGGTCGGTTAGGCCCATTGGCCCCAAGATGTCCGAAAATAGCCGAGATGGACCATCGGATCCCCGATCCGTCAAAACGATCAACTGTGGCATCTTAAATCATCCGCAGTTGTCACGCCACGTCAGTGTAGCCATCTTCAATGTCTGGGATGGCCTTCACCCCCTACGATTTCTTTAAAAGCTTTTCCAGCTTGCTCAGCTTCAGAGCTGTATGATCTACCTCGAACTCAAATGGAGAGTCCGGGTGGTTGGGTGTAAGATTCTTGGGCAGTTGCGGCAGAAGTGGGGGCGGAGCCGGCCCCGTTGGAAGACCTATGTCTTCTTGAGTATTCCGGACATCAGGTAAGGTATTCTGGGTGTTCGGGAGGATGTTCTGAGGGTTTGGCAGGGTATTCTGACTAGTAGACGCCTGCTCAGGTAGTAGAGCCGCTGGTGAAGGAGGAGCCTAATGTGAAGCAGACGCTGCGTTCTCATTCTGACCTAGTGATCACTTCGGCTCGCCGGGCCATGATCGCGCTTGTTGTTTGGAAAATTCCGCTTGGCAGATGGCATCATCTTGCATCTGTTCCATGCTGTCGTGCATCTAGCGCATCATCGTCTCCATCCTTGATATATTCTCATTGCTCCATCCGAATGGCTTAAATGTACCTCTACAAAGCATACGTAAATTTCAACTTGATTGTTCATCGTCAAAGCCCTCGTCCGGTAATCCTCGTTCCGACACGCTGCGCCTCGGCCTTCTTCTCGATAATCGGGGGTAGAGAGTGGAACATCGATGTCCGCCAACGAGATCCTCGGACGGTTGAGCTGGCGACCTCGTGTCCAAAGTGCTTGGGGGTATCTAGTGGTTCTAAGCAATCGTGCTAAAAATCGCCTAGCAAAAGATAATAAAGCAAAAGGAAATAAATGACCGTAAAAACGGCAAGATAATACCAAATTAAATGCACACAACACACATGCATACAACACGCATTGATAAGTCGAAAACACACATCGCCTCAATAATCGATCACTGTTCTCAGATCATCGTTTCCCAAAATCAATCGGATATCCTCGCACAACCGATTCTCGATATCGACCGATGCCCGCAGTTCGATGCCCAAACTCAATCGATATATGCATTCCTGAGAGGCACACTCTAACAAGCACATAGCAGATAAGTGAAAGTCGAAAACACCCCTATGTTGGGGTAGGGTTTCTCGCCCTATTTTGTCGAGCTAGGGTTTCACTACGCACACAATGTTTCAACCAACATATAAACGGGTAAGCAACCGGGCCTAGTTTGAAATGGCCACTATGGATCCGAATATGCACTAGGTCGAATGGTCAAAGAGGGTGCCCCGGTAGAACCGGGGTTTGTGTTCCCATGTCGCCGAGCCAGCCAAATCGGCCTTATGGACATGACTTGACAAGACAAGCCTCCGCAAATCGTTCGAATGGCATATGGCAAACACGGTGTCCTAGGCGCACTAATGCAAATGCAATGCAAAGAAACACACAAGTGTAGTCAAACCAGATATCATGAGTTCGAGTCAAGTTCTAACTCTAACTCCCCAAAGCGCTTCCGAAGCATCCGGTGGGTGCGAGTTCCCTCGGATTCGATATTGGGTCACAGGCATTCAAGGCAGTTATATCACATAAGCACATAGCCTCATGGTAAGCATGCTATTCATGGCAATCACTCACACTCATGCAAGGATGCTAGGGCATAAAACTTACCGAGTACTCCACGCCAAAATAGAAGCTCGTTAGAAATCATGCATGATCCTAAGTATACATCAATGCCTAATGCAACACATGCAAAGATGCAAACTATAGCAGGCTCGGTTGTTCTAAACATGGCATGTGAAATGCAACAAGTAACATGTATCCAATTTGGAATTGAAATACAAATGCAGTTTGTATGATGTCTGAGTCTATGCGGCAAAATGATGAATGATGCAAACATGTCATTACATCAGATGCTAATTGAAACATGCCCTATATCTAACCACCATAAACAGGTAAATAAAAGGGAAGAAAGACGTGGGGTTGGAAGACATACATCACACTCACCCACACTTATTACAATTATGCCCTCGCGTAGAAGGTCCGAATAAATAATAATACAGTCCGAAATAAAAGAATAATACAGTCCGAAATATACAGTCCGAATAATAAATATACAAATTTCTAATTAATTAACAAATTAAATAAGAAAGCTGTAAAATTGGCGTGCAAGCCAGGGAGCTGCCTTGACTCTGCTTCGGATAATGAAATGATGCATGTTGGGCTGCCTTGCACGGAAATTCACTGGGATGCCCCAATTAGCCTCTGTTTGTGATGTTTCTCGAAATGCGTGTCAGACTCCGAAAAATTGCTGATTCTTCATTTTGCTGCAACAGAGAGCAGGAAAGGGGCATAGCAATGTATTTCACAAATATATGCATACCTCGATCCTCGTGCCACCAATCACGCATATCGATGCATGATAACCGAGGAGTCGGATTGCACGACTCAATATGGGGTGAATGCAGATGAATGCTACAACAAAACCTAACTCCATCATGGGTAATCCAGAGTGTCGGTGACTTGGGAATTGAGACCCGTTCCGTCACTCGGAGTACGGAACGCGCCTCGTTTCCCGTGCCCGGGCTAATTCCTATCCCAAAACAATGCAATATGCATGATATGCATGAATGCAACTAAAATGCAATCCTAACATACACAATGCTATGGAAATGAGATGTCTCGAAATGCGTGCACGCGGGCACGTAAACCGAAGAAGTGATCCTAAGGCATAAAATGGCATACGCAATGCAATTGGACTTACACTAACATAAGTGGACCTCAGCCACACTCACATCAGAGGCCGTCGGATAAGAATGAAGTGCCTCAAATGCGCGGCACACTGCACGCAAAACCGAGGCAATGGCATAAAGGCATGAAACGGCCTGAAATATGATATACAATGAGAATAAAATGAGATGTCTCGAAATGCGTGCCCACGGGCACGCAAACCGAGAAAATGACATACGAAATGTAACAGGACTAAAATGAGATATGTGATGCAATATGGGCTTACACCAACATGAGAGAGCCTCAGCCACACTCACACGGGAGGCCAATGGATGAAAATGAGATGCCTCGAAATGCGTGCACACGGGCACGCAAACCGAGGCAATGGCCCTAAGACATGAAATGGCATACACCATGCAAATTGGGCTTACATTAACATGAGAGGGCCTCAGCCACACTCACATAAGAGGCCGAGAGATAAGAATGAAGTGCCTCGAAATGCGTGCACACGAGCACGCAAACCGAGGCAATGGCATCAAAGTATGAAATGGCATTCCAAATACAGATTGGACTTATACTAATGTGAGAGAGCCTCAGCCACACTCACATAAGAAGCCGAGAGATGAAAATGAAGTGCCTCGAAATGCGTGCCCGTGGGCACGCAAACCGAGGCAATGGCCCTAAGGCATGAAATGGCATGCAAATGAGACGTGGCATATGGCATACGGAAAATGCAAATTTCAGCAGCCAAAATGATGCAAAAACAACCCCCGAATTGTAGCAAAATTACACCCGATGCCCGAAATGCTATGCTAAGTACCCGAAATGACTTGCAGCTATGCCAAACATGCACCATATGGACATAAAGTGTGAAGAAAGATGCTAGCCAGTCCCTAAACTAGCATTTTTCCAGTACAAAGAAAGGCCAAACAACAATCACAAGTATGGCAAAAATAGCATGCAAAAATGGGAAAAAAAAAGGGAACAATGAAGCAAATGGTATACACAATGCTCAAACTGAAAAATAAAGTTCTACAACACTGAAGAGGGACCAAAAATATGCACATTTACAGTAGATGACAACCCTCAAATCAGTATGCAAACTTGCTAAAAATGTCATGCAAGAATGAAGCCAACAAAGGCTAGAACATGAAGTATGCCTTACTTTCATCAAACAGCCTTGGACCCTTAACAAAACATGACAAGAACGACAAAATATGGATATTTTCAGTACTGATGGTGGCCGAAAACAGAAGCTAGATAGGCCTAAAAAGCATGCAAAATGGGGGTCAAAGAGAGATACAATGGCAAGTACAACATGGAGACCCCCAACAAGGTTGATCCCTTATACAATGTTGTAGAGGGACACAAAATAAGCTTACTCACAGTTCATGACATGCTCCAAAACAAATTTCATATAAGCCAAACAAATCATGCAAATTTACGGTAAATATGAGAGATTATGAAGCAAGTGCATGATAAAGTGGCCAAAAAGGGTTGAGCCCTTCTTCAATGTTGAAGAGGGGCTCAAAATAGGCCCTCTCACAGTTTAAATTATGCTCAAAAACAGATCACTCATAGGCTAGAAAAAGCATGCAAAATATTGACATACAAGATGATATTGAAGCAAGTGCATCATAGAGGGCTCAAACAGGGTTGAGCCCTTGAACAAACATGAAGAATAGCTCAAAGTAGACCTAGTTTCAGTTAAGGTTGGAGCCCAAAACAGTAACCAAGTAGGCTTAAGAAATGAGGCAAGAAAATTCTAGAAAAAGGGAAATGGTGACTTACCCTTGAAGACTACACTTTAGTTGCTTCTTGGCTTGAGTTTGTTGTTTCTTAGCCTCTGAAAAACCTTCCCTTGCTGCTGGAATGGAAGTGCTGAAGGTAGTGCTTGGTGTTGATGAACAAATGAGGCCAAAGCTTGAGAGTTTGAAGGTTTTTGGAGATGGAGATGTAAGCCAATGTATATGAGCCCTTAAGGAGAGTTTTTCTAACCCTAATGAAGAAGCTGGCCAGCCACTTATAAAGGCCAAGAAGGGGGTGTAAAAGAGGAGGGAAATGCACCCAAGTGTTTCCCTCCAAAATATCCCCTGATAAGATCTTTTCCTGGGAAAACAATTATGGGTCAGATAGCACAGGTTTCAAGGAGCATGGCCGGCTAGGCATCTTTGCTGGAGGTGGCCGGCCGGCTACCCCCCATGGCCGGCCGGCCAGGGGTAAAAATGGAAAGTTGGATTTGCTGGCCGAGCTCTACACATTGGTGTCCTCCCATGCCTCCTCTTCAAGGCCCTCTGGTTGGGATCTGGCAACTCAAGTGAGAGACAACAAGCCACCTCTAGGAGAGGTCCAAAATGAAAAGAAGAATTACTGGTCGAGCACCATTTTTTAGGGTCCTCCCATGTGTGTACAACACAAATATATGGTTTTGGCTCGAAGAAAATGGCCCTAGGGTGTTCAACATTAGCCCGGAAGTGAGAAAAACGGGCGCCGGGGGGCGCCGGAGGAGCATAACTGGTTGCTGAGATAATTACTGTCCTCCCACCCTCCAGTGACCTTCCTTATGATAAAACAGAGGTACCTGCCAAAAATGAACAAAAACCGATGCAAAACGAACGCTCGGGGGCCAAAACACGCAGTTCGGGGTCCTGAAAGCCGGCCGTTAAGCACCGAAAGTGGTGTTCGGCCACGAAGTGGGTCTCTCAGCCCCCAGTGTCCCTCGAAGGGGAGTAAATGAGATGCATGCCAAAAATCGGAGGAATCGGAGATGGTTGGGTGGTCCCGAACCGAGGCACACGGCCTGACGCCTCCGAAAACCGGGAACCGGGCTCCGAAATGGCCTACGGCCACGAAATGTAGCCCACGGCCACTGAGAGATGATCTACGGGACCTTTCCCTCCCCTCAGGAAAGAAAACAGAGAAAATCGAGTCTGGTTCGCAAACCGAGACAAGGCACAGGAGAGAGTTCGGGAGTCCGGAGGCAAGGCGCACGGCCGCGACTCTGAGACTTCTGAACGAGCACAGCATGCAACATCACCGAGCGCTCAATCGGTGACGTCTGAGTCTTAAGGTCGGTCAAAAATGGGGTGTCTACAGTACCCTAAGTCCATCTACAGTTTTGGTAGGAATTTTTGGATCATTACAAAAAAAATTTCAACATTCATAATTATTAGATTGAACATGTATGGTCATCCTAGTTTTCCAATAACTAAAATTTGTGCCGCTAAAAAGTGGTAGCCAATTGGATGCTTGTCCCTCAGGTAAGGAATAACTAGGGGTTGCCATGATCTACTCTAAGACAGTTAAGTCACACAAACCAGAGTCTAGGCTCTGATACCAATTGTTATCCCAGGTAGGCAATCTAAGAGTGGGGTGAATTGGGTTATTTAATTATTTTTTTTACAATATTATAATTTATAAACACAATATTTAGAATTTTAACAAATAAAAAACAGAATAATAATTATTAATATAAAAAAATAAGAAAGATAGGGAGAGAAAATCAAACACTGAGATTTATAGTTGTTCAGCACACTAGGCCTACGTCCACTCCCCAAGGAACCTCCTTGGGAATTTTTTTACTATCAAAATGAATTAATACACCACTAAGTCTTCACCATGCTTGTGGATTTTGCACAGGACTTACTCTTATTTATTGAGTCTCACTCAACAATAAATGCCTTACCCTTACAAAAATCTTTCACAAAAATGATGAATAAAAACAAGTGGTACTTAAACCCTCTTTTACAATAATTCTCTTACAAAGAGTAGATATGAAAGCGTAAGAACAAAGGCTACACTTAAATCTGAAAGTGAAAGAGCAGAATACAATATACTCAAAATTTTGGAGCACACAGAAATTTTTTCTTCAAGTTCTTAATTTTTCTCCACACATAACACTTCTATTTATACACAAAAATATACCCGTTGGAAGTAGGACGCTCCTTGTTGACGTCATGAATTATATGGGCACGCTCCTTGATTCAAATAGTCAGCAAATGATAATTTTCTTTTCCCTTTTTGTTTTGTCAAACATGGAGCGACCGTTTGAAGGCAAATTGAATAATATAATATAATTATCACATCTTTGAATTCAAATAAGCAAATGATTTTGCTATATTATTATGGGTTCCTTGAAGTCAAAAGCTACATGAAAATTGTGTCTATTTTGTAACATTTTTTTTTTTTTTTTGCAAGCAAATTCAAACCAACTTACAATTTTTTTTTTTCTTTTTCATTCTGTAGGCAAAACAACTTCAAGGATTTGTTTACAATAAAAAATTAAATAAGTCTTCTCCTGCAATCATTATAGTATATCAATTTCAAGATTTTGACTATATATATATATTACTAATGCACCACACAAGTTCAAACTTAAAGACTTTTTCTTTTTATTATGTCAATATATATATACACACGTAAAAGGTGCATCACATGGCACCGTCCGCACCCCCATACTTATAATTAATATATTAGAAACAACATACAAGTAATGTATGTATATTTTGAATAAAATGTCTGATTTGCTATCAAACACCACTTGAGTATGTTATACAAATCAAATATTTTTGTGATTGCTATATAGATTTTAAATATACCAATCATCCCATGTGAGTATATTAAATTTGTCAAAAGATGACAACTCACTAAAAACACATTTGTCAAAATGATATAACTAATCAATTTTAATTTTATCAAAAAGTGAATAGTGATCAGCCAACCAATTAATCGATTTTGTCAAAATAATATAATTAATCAATTTTAAATTCTGTCAAAAAGTGAATAGTGATTAGCCTAATTATTCAAAAAGTGAATAGTAAAAAAATTTTTATTTAAATAATATTGAACAAAGTATCGTACAATATATTTAAACATATAATATTTTGTGTCAAATAATATGTATATTAAAAAATCTAAAATTTTCAAATAATATTTTAGACATCATCAAAATTAAACAATATGATTAACAGTTAAGAAATTTGAGAACTCAGCCAATTTTAACTATGTTAGAGGGCGTAAAGTGCAAGTTGATGGGTAAGTTTCAGATGAGGTACCAAAAGGCAATGTAATGGAAATCTAATGTGACATTGAATTTAAAGAAACTACTTGAGGTCACACTGAAATGGTCAAGGACTTACACAGTTAAGTATGCAGGAGGCAACGAGTATGAGGTGAAGAATAATGATGGGGTTAATCACATTGTCCATATTAGGGCTATGACTTGTGTATGTAGATAGTGGGAAATATCTGGTCTTCCATGCAAGCATGTTGTGGCTGTAATTTGTCGCAGTAGGTTAAACATAGAAGATTTTGTCCACCCTTACTATTCTAAGGCAACTTACTTGAGAGCCAATGATGGAATGATACATCCCATTTTAGACTATAGCATGTGGACACTTATACCTGGGGACCCTGTACAACACCCACCTTTGAATGGATTGCCAAGAAGGCCAAGGATTTCAAGAAAGAGGGCTGCTCATGAGCCACTAACTAGAACAAGTCAGAGCAAAAGGTCTAGTATCTTGAGATGCAAATGGTGCATGCAATTTGGACACAACAAAAGAACTTGCCAAAGAGGTCCAGTCAGGGGTGGAGCACCTGCTGGTGGTAGGGGCAGTGGCACATCTAGTGGTAGTGGCAGTGCTAAAACTATTGGTACGGGCAGTGGCAGATTTATGAGTTAGGGCAGAGGTAGAGGCAATTCAAGCGAGAGAGATAGTTCAGCTGAGAGGGGAAATGCAAGTGGTGGAGGCAATTCAAGTGGGAGGGACAGTTTAACTGGGAGGGGAAATACAACTACAAGAGGAAGTTCAATTGGGAATGGGAGTTCAGGTGGGAGAGATAAGGGCAAGGCCAAGCATGTACAAGTAAGTTTTTTTTCTATTTGTTTTGCCTTTTCATTTGTGATTTTTATTTGTTTTGTCTATCCATTTATGATATTAATATGCATATTTATCACCTTACTTTGGTTTTCAATTTAGCATATTCCAAGAGAGACCCCTTCAATGCCTACTAAATGTGTGACACAAGTCACACAACGTCATGTTAGTTATGAACTTAGTTATGAAGCTACAATGAAATTATTTTCTTATTTTTTCAGCTTGCATGAATCCAACATTGCATTTTTGTTTGTTTGTTTGACTTTTTTGTGCAGATGACTTAGCTAAACTGTTGATATTTTGGGTACAAGGATTAACATAGGTTGAAGGTATAAAATGTATGTTGCTTGATTATATAGTTAATGAGGATCATGTTCCATTTTTTTGTATTTTTATAGTGGGCATGCAATGCTAAGAATAGCAATCTGATGATGTGGCCATTTTTGTTTTTTTTTTGTAATGGCCATGAAGTATTTTATAAATACTCATTTTGGGAATGTAGATGATGTAATTGCATAGACCTGACAAATATGGTCCATGGAATGATGTAACTGAACATATCTAATAGGAATGATGTAAGTAAACTAATTGAACATATTTGAGAACAATCATGATGTAATTAAACAATCCTACTTGATGTTTAGATGATGTAATGGAATGGTCTTTATGTTTATAGGTTAGTATGTTAGTCAAATTAGATGTGCATATTTACATAATATTGAAATAACTTCATCATATTTATATATGGTCCATTACAAAACATACTGCATTACAAAACATAAGGTCTACTACAAAATATTACAAAACCTTACATAAGGTCCATTACAAAACATTAGGTAAATCATTACCATTACATTTTGAGAGCAACTATTAGGGAAATCAAATATAAAACAACATTCATGATCATTATTATCTTCATAAACCCCATGTTTGCTTCAAGTACTTGCATCCTTGTTTGCATAGCCCCCACTTGGTTCATTAAATTCATTGGATGACTTTCTTCTTCATAGGATGAAGTGTGTCTGTTAATAGTTGCTGGAGTGTCTTCCATCATCATTTCCCCTCCAACAGATGAGTTTACTAGTTTGCACCAGTCCTAGAATGTGCATTTCCCATTTGGGCATAAATAATACAATTTGCCTTTGTTTTTTTTCAGATTCAGTGACTTTAATTGTTGTTTTGCTCCCACAGTAGCAAAGCTTGCTTCTATATTTCATCACCTCTCCTCCATTACTCGATGATGACATATCCATCCAATGAACCTACATTTATGAAATGTGAGAGTTATAATGCATTTTCAGAACATATATTGCATTTTGTTGTTATTGTGCTTTATTTCTGAATAATGGGACATACTTATGTTGAATATTTGATGTTTGTGCTTTATTTGTCAAGAATGGTTCATGTTGTTTGTGTTTTATGCTTTGAAATTATTATTATAATTTTTTTGGATTGGTTAGTTGTTATTCACATACAATTTTTTTTTTTTTAAATAGTTAATGTGAGTGGGAACATACCTATGTTGTGCTTGGACCTCTGTTATCTCCTTTTTATTGTTCTTCAATTTTGGTTGCCTCTGAAATTTTCCCTCTTTCACTTGGATGCCTTTGTAATTTTTCCTCTTTCACTTGGATTTGTTGAAACTGAAGAACTCTACCATTTGGTATATATAGATGGGTTGAGGGCATTATGGGCATTTTCTTGTTTACATTTGATTACATCAGCAGGGTCTGTTAGGTGTATAAACGGCTGTCAAATTTTGGGAGAATCTTGACATTGTCAGGTAAATTAGGGGGGTTACTGTAATTATTTAAATCATAGGAGAGGTCCCTGTATTTGTCAGAAACCTCAAGGGAGGTAAATGTAATTTACCCTTAAAAATTTTATGACAAATAATAATGTTCACAGAAGCAAGAGGGCCACAATCCCCCATAATTTTCTCCTAATTCCGCCGTATGTCACGACGCAAACCCGTCCCTAAAAGTTCGATATCGTAACCGGCCAGTAATTCGGGATTACCAAAAACCTTCCTGTACAATCAAAAATAATCGGGGCTTGTGGAAGCAAAAGGCAAAAACACCAATAGTCCAATGAGCTATGCATCTAAATGTACAAATATTTACATGCAAATGTTAATTTACCCATTTACAATACATAATGATAAGATAATATCTTATACAAAACATAGGCATGTGACACAAGTGTACAACATGATCAAAAGTTTAACAACGGCCTTCCAGGCCTAGCCCAACTCGGAGGCACCCAAAACGACTCGGTAGGCTTCAAAATGTGGCTCGGCTAAAGACCCCTCTTAGGCTTGTCCTCCAGAATGCTCACCTATAAATATACATAAAAACTGTGAGTTAAAGTCCAGTGAATAACATTAAAGTAAAGGGGTTAGTAAATGAATTCCAAATATATCATATTTGTAAGCCAAATCATGACACAATAATTCATATCCGCCTTGTATCAGAACATAACATAATGGAACATCACACATATCATCTTCCGACTAGAGTAATCGATTCCAGATACCGATTAAACACATATCACCATAATGAAGTGGCTAACGAGATCTCATATCACATATATGTCATGAACCCGCATTTACATGTCGTCCCCCATGACTTGGGACTATCTGTGGATGCCATAATAGATTCGCAAATAGGACATTCGTTCACATGATTAAGTATTTCAAGAAACCAAAGCTTATCGATAACAGTTAAAACATAATTCATATCAATATATCTTTACAGAAATGTTACTCACAGTGGGCTTCCAAATCCGGTTGTTCAGTCTTCGAGTCTTGACCTACAAATACAAACATTCATGGTATAATTTCTCAATACACATCTGAATCATACAGTTGAACCTTATTCAGTTATCCATTATTTGACCGTTCAATTAATTCTATTTTTCTTTTACTTTCTTTCATGCTCATGAGATGCTTATAGATGTAAATGACATGTGAAAATCATGTAAATGAAGGCCCAGAAGAAAAAAAACAGAAAGAAAACAAAATTAAAAAATTTGCCTTGTTTGGCCGCACGTACGGTGGATTTGGCTGAGCATGAGGTGGCCTGGTTGTTCGTGCGGTGGCCTTGGCCACACGAGCGATGGAACTTCAAAATCAAATTTTGGCCAAACCAAGATTGGCCGCTCGAGCGGTCTGGGTGAAAAACCAGTCTGAAAATTTGTTAAACAATGGGCCTTCTTCTTTCGTGCAATCCCAACTCTTTTGTGTGTAAAATAAGGCTCAAAGTACTTCAAAACACATTGAAATAAATATTATAACTTCAAATCAAAACTCAAGGTTCCAAATACAAGATCAAACTCTTAAATTGAAATGTAAAATCACAACACATGCACTTTTAGGTCCCAAACTCAAAATCCATGGAGATTTCCTCTCAAATTAAAGAACCATGTGGAAAGTAAATATGCATGCACAAGTATTTCATGAACTCATGTCAAGATCTTGAGCTCTTTTTCACAATTCACCCTTTGAACTCATAAGAGTGCTGAACAAGAATTTACACCGTGAAACTCCTTAACTTGCTAGATATCTAGGGTAATACAACTTAGATGCATGAAATTAGAGGATAAATTTTATCTTGGATGGTTTAATTGGTGAAGATTTAGCTTAATCACCTTTGTTCTTCTTCTTCCTCTTGTTTCTCTCTTTGTCTAGAACTCTCTCTCTCCCTCTCTAAATGTTTTGAGCTCTTAATTGATAAGGATGAGCTCAACTCTCATATATATACATATTAGTATATAAGTGAAGCCAAACATGACTTAGCGAATTAGACGAAATCAATTTTCAATTAAATTTCTCAAATGGCTCTAAAAATTTTTATTAACAGATCCATGTGCTCAATTTCGGTTTCTGAACCCATTAAAACTGTCAATTGCAGCTCTAAAGTCGTAACTCCAATAGATATTTTTCCGATTCAGATAGATATTCTCAAATTAATTCATATTAATACATAATTAAATCAAAATAAATGTAATACGCATTTTGGGACCATTAGACCGTGTCTGCCACTATATGTTTTTCTACATAGGAAAGAAATTGCACTCCATAATCTTGTAAATATATTAGGTCAAAGAAGAGCAGTTTTCTCAATAATAATAATAATAATATTTATTTTAAAATTTTAAATTTTTTTCAAACAAAGTTTTCCCTAATAACACAAATGGGGCTTGGATCATGACGGAACTGATCACCTAATAGATAACGTGATATACACTAGTTGGGGATTGGTCAAATCCAATCTATCTCTCCAACTGCAGATACACTTATGATTAATGCCTCATACACCCAATTTTCCCACCCCCAGTGACACCCAGTGACGTGGCACTCACGTGAAAGTCACGTGACTGGGTGTAAGACCAAACAAACAGGTTCCTGGGTCATTTGAAATTTTTCTTCCCTCCCCAACGGTACCCTCCCCCCTCAAACAACGGTAACCGGTACTGACCCCCCACTCCGACCTGACTCCCACTCCGACGCCGGCGACCAGTCCTTCCCTTCATTCCGACACCGACAGCTCGTTCCCTCCCTTCACTCGCGAATCTCTCTGTCTCTCCTTCCCTTCACTTGAACTGTATGTATATCTGCGTATATATATATGTATATATCTATTTCCTATTCGATGATATATATGTGTATATCTGCGTATATATATATATGTATATCTGCGTATATATGTATCTGCGTATATATATATATATATGTATATCTGCTTCGACAATGTCTCTCCCCCCTTAATCTGTTAAATTTAATTTATTATCTGTGAATTTTGTATGTATTACCTGTGAAATTTCCTTTTTGATTTGGGAATTGTGGCATTTTCATTTACAAATTGTGGCCTTTTCAGTTGGAGTCTTTCATTGCCTTAAAGGTGTTCGATGAAATTCCCCAACGAAATGTGGCAGTGTGTTACACAAATCTTAGGAAACCAAACCTTAATTGTTAGACTGAATCTGAGGAATAGAAAACGAAGCAGTTGAGAGAGGGCTGAGGAATCAAAAACTAAAGAAGTTGCTAAAACTTGGGAGACATCAGAGTTAATTACGGGTGACTCATTTTCCATATTTGCTCCTTTAACAAATGAACATAGAAATCATTTAAACCATATATAAGCTTCCTTAGGGTAATTTTGGCACAGAAAATATTGGCAAGTCTCAAAAAAAGGGGGAACACCAAAATGGTATTGTGTCAATGTGAAACAAAGACAGAGAAACAGAAGCAAGCACATAAAAGGCTAGATGATGAAGTATAGAAAAAAGAACTAGCATTTTTTTAAAATAGTGCTAAGTAACTAAGGCAAGAAGGGGAAATTTTGAAATTGTAGTTCATAAATAATGTTAAAACAATGAAGTTGCATATCTTTCACCAACCCTGAGACACAGTTAATGTAAGGCAAAGTTCACCAACCTAAACTTAACATATGATTCCCTACTTAAGTCATATAGAATTAAGCTTTTATAAAACTTCCAATCCCTAAGTCTCAACTCCACAGCATACTTCTAAAATGCAAAAGACTTGTCATCACTTTCTCCACTAAGCTGCCTTATTTAAATATGATATACCATTACGACTGAAATATTTAGATATTGAATCAAAGTTTACAGGCAGAGCTCATACATGTTTACATGAAAGTAATATATATGAATGAACACAAACAAGATCATTCCACAACAGACTCCATAAGATCATAACTATGTGTCATTACACAATGACACATAGAGCTTGAATGGCAGCAAAGCAGCACCAAACCAGTGAAATACTGTAATATTGCTTGAATGGTAGACCATAACCCACACCACTGGAATTTTTAATCTTATTTAGCATAAAGTACTTTGACTATTTAGTTAGTTTCATAAAATGTTTTAGCTCAAGCAGGATTTGATTTTTGGATTAAGCTGGATTCATTTGTAATCATGATACATGAATCATGTAGATAGAACTTCATCTTTTTTCCTCACTGCTTTTACTTTTGCATTCCATGAACAACATTCCCACACAAATAACGTAATATGGTTTCTTTATGGAATCTAGTGGGCAATGGTCACTTTTTAGTTAAATGTAAATTTGCCCAAGTAAACAATGGGTAAATGTAAATTTCCACACACTCGCTTTTTAGTTATGGATTGCCCAAGTAAACAATGGGTAAAATGTAATTTCCTCCCTTTATGTATTATTTTTAATTGCTAAATTATAAGATCATTTGAACATATAAGATCATTCATCTTCTATTTTTAATTGCTATTTGTCCCTCTTTGCAGATGTCAACTTCAAGTGTTAGTGGCAGTAGCTCAGGTTGGTTGACATACGTGAACAGAATTTGTCGTACATGTAACAAACAAGCCACCATCAAATTATCACAAACCGAGCTAAACAAGAACAAGTTATTCTACTATTGTAATGTTTGTGGTTTTATCGGATGGTGTTTACCTACGAATCCAGAATATGGAGGTCATCAAATTCAAACAGACGAAGTCCCAACTGTTGGCGAACAAGTGATGACCGAACGACTTCAAGCTATGACTGAACAACAAATACAGCTGACGGAACAACTTCGAATGCAGATCGCAAAGATGCAGAAGTTGATATATATGTTGTCCGTGTTGTTTGTAATTGGTGCCTTTAAACTTATGAATATGTAATAAGTAGAAGTACATGTCTCCTTCAACTTGTTCACGTAGACTTCATACTTTTGTGATGTTTTGGAGGAAGTCATGTTTTGTTGTGTATTGAAACCTACTTATTGTACCTCTTTTGTTATTAGTGGAATGAAAAATGGCTTGTTCAAATTTGTACACTTTCTTCATTACTCATTCAATGGACATTGTTAAATACAGGAAACTGTTGAATACAAGGTAACTATTGTATATAAAATTACCAATCAACTGTATATAAAATGCCCAGATTTCATATTTCATGTTTCACTATATCAATCTAGTGTAGCCAAGTTAGTTTATGGAGCTAAAATGCCCAGATTTCATATTTCAGATTATGGAGCTAAAATGCCCAGATTTCATAAATATATTTCATAGGAGAGCATATGAAATTGATTTTTGACCCTAGCATATGAAATTTAATTTTTACCTCATCAACCAGATTGATGGACAGAGACAGCAGAGCAAAACCAGACAGAGCAAAATCACAGGAATTCTGAGGATAGATGAGAGCTCGTAATCTGATATGGTGGAGGACAAGGAAATTTCACATTCCTCTGATGAAGAACTGAGTTAACATCTGAGACCCACTTCCACAACCCATACGGAGAATTTCAATCCTTCTAGCCACTGGTTTTTGCAGAAATTCCGGCCAGCTATGGTGGAGGAGGAGGATGGCGGCAAGAGGTGAGGATAGGCGAGGGAAGACAGACGAGGATAGACGAGGATGGCGGGAGAGATGAGGAGATACGAGGGAAGACGAAGACGGACAGAAATTCCCGCTTTTTTCCTTTTTTTTTTTTTTTTTTTTTCAGCTGAGATTACACCTCAGCTGCCACCTCATCGCCACGTCACTGGGTGTCGCCACGTCACTGGGTGTCGCCACGTCACTGGGTGTATGTAGCGGAACTGTACACTTATTATATAGAGATATTTTGAAATTTTAATTTATGAGTTCTAATAATTTTAATAGAGGCTATTATAATGTGATATTTTATTTTATTATTATTATTATTTTATAAACTGCCAACTTAGTAGAATTTTACTTTTAATACTACTAATCACTGCCGTATTATGTAAGTGTGATTTATTAATTTTTAAATTGATTTTGATTACTACATTTATTTTGATTCCGACCACGTACGTTTGGTCATATAAATAAATAAATAAATAAAGGGAGCTGCTGCGTCCCCCGAAAGGGGGCCTCTCCGAAAGCCCCGTTTTTCCGTTTTAAGTAAAAAAAAAAAAAAAAAAAAAAAAAAAAAAAAAACAGTTTGCCAAAAAATAGAAATTAGGGAGATTAGGGGAGGTTTTTTTTAGAGGGATTATTCATTTTCCATAAATAAAAGTATGAATTAAGATCTGACAATTTTTCTAATAAAGTGGATTCTGATTCCGACCAGGTCATATAAAAAAATAAAAATAATAAAATTAGAATTAAGATCTGACAATTTTGATTTTTCCAATAAAGTGGATTTTGATTCGAACCACGTATATTTGGTCATATAAAAAATAATTTCTTTTCCTTTTTGGAAAATGAAAAATAATTATATTAAAATAAAAACAATTAATATATAGAGAAAAATAAAAACAGCAGAAATAACTCGTTCAAAAAATTAGTTACAATTTAAGAAAAATTACCAATTTTTTTATAAATGTGATTTGAAAAGTTAGATCTACATCAACACCTACCATGGCTTTTGATGCCATTGTCGTTGCTACTGTCCAATTCTGCTGCTACCGCCATACTTCGAACACCGCCAAAAGTTAAAGTTGAAGAGGAAAAACACCCACATTGGTATGAGAGAAGGCTCGAGAGAAAATGAAACTATTGTGAATGTTGAAAAACAAAAAATCTATGCTGAAATCGGGAGAGAAACATTCAAAACCTTTATTTTGGACATAAAAAGCCCAATTCTCTACTCTAAAGTGTAGATCTACATTTTAAAAGTGTAAAAGAGGTTGCCAGAGCAATGCTGGAGCTTCACCGGAAATTTCTAAAGAGAGAGACTCTCACTGCGCGAGCTCTCTCTAGGGCCTTTTCATAAATAAAAAAAAAACAAAAGTTAGAATTAAGATATGACAATTTTGGACTGTGTTTGGTGTAACTTTGTAATTATAATTCTGCCCCTTCACCTAAACCGCCTGTTTGGATAATGTGTTCAAAAATTGATTACACTATACATTTCAAAACACACTTCTCTTTCACGTTTGACAGAACTGCTTCTAAGCCAAAGCTCTCACCTTTTTGTACATATCCTCTCATTCATCTTCTTTATTCTGAAAAGGTTCACATTCCAAAAAAGATCAAAACTGAAGATGCTTCATGGATGACCTGCAGCTCTTCAATCACTTCCTTCTCTAATTGAACAATTCTTTGACCTTTAAATCTAAACCATGCTTGCGAACTGCTTTCTTCACACCCATAAATTGGCATTGACGAGCTCCCACAAATCTAGTGACTGTCAATTTGTGTGTTGTGGTCGATCCACCCTCCGGGCAATGAAACAACGACAACAAAGTGGTACAGTGTTTATAAATTTTTGTCCAAATATATATATGGGTTCTGTCAAAAATAATTCCAACTAAATATACAATCAAAAATTATTTTAAAGCAGCAATTGAATCAAAAAATAATTTATTTTGTTCATAATATTTTCAATTAAAAAAATTTTAACGTTATTTCTTTTATAATTATTTTTTTTGGAATTGAATTTTAAAAAGAGATTGGTTATAAGCTTTGAACAGAATTTTCAATGGTATTTTGAGTTGTGTGTTTAGTTATGAATTATAACTTTTTGAATTAAGTTTTGAAAACTTTTTTTAAAATTCATAACCAAACAAATTTTCTCATTTCATATATCACATCAAAAATTCAAAATTCAATTCAAAAATCTTTTCAAAACTCATAACTAAATAAATTTTCTCTTTTTAAATCATAATTTCAAAACTCACAAATTTAAAATATAATTCTGTCGTCAAATCATAATTTTAAAATTTTACAAAGCGCTTCTAATAAAGTGATTCTCCACAGTGGAATGGTCCTAATATGAACCAGAGAAGTATTACTCGGTCCGTGAAATTCGTTTTAATAATTCAAATTAGGATAAATTAAGCTGACACCCTTTAGATTTATTTGAAACTAATCAATTACCCGTGCTATGCACGGAATAATTAAAGATATTTATATTTTTTTTTATTTTTTTTTAATATATAAATTAAATACATGGGATTTGACCGAAAAGTTTGAAAGAATTTAATAAGTGTTTATTTATTCATTTAAGAGTTACATGGGTCTCTTGAAAATGCAAAAAGTAAGAAAATTAAGATTTCATTTATTGCGTTATTCATTTAATAAGTGTAATTATTATAAAGTAAGTGTTTATTGTAATCAATAGTGTAATTATTATAATCTTTAAACCAATCACCAATCACCAAGTCAATTTTTTTACAAAAAAATATTAAAAAATCAAGAAATTAAGATTGACATGGTAGAGCTTCCACAAACCTTCAGTTTTAAAAGACCTTTTTCCTTAATATATAGATTACACTATCATCCGCTCAATTCTTTGAAATATCACTGATCTGCTCTGTCAGTTGACACTGTTAAATAGTTGATAAAATTACTGTATTACCCTCATTAGTAATAAAAAAAAAAACAAGAACCTTTCAATTTTTTTCCTTTACAACTCCTTTCCTGGTCTCTCATCAGCTCTCTTCAACCTCACTCTCACACACACCACAAGCCAAGCCACCATAGCCGACCACCTTCATTGTTGTCCGCGATTAACGACCATCACTCATTGACCATCAGTGCTGCCATTGCCACCCTCACTTTTCTCCCTCTTTTGGCATCTGCAATCGAAGCCCAACCATCTGCAATAATAGAGTTTGGCCCATCACAACCTTTCATTATTGGTGCCAAAGACCCACCCCACTGCTATGGATGATGTATTAATTGGCAATGGATGATACCTCATCATAGCCAGCACCACAAACATCAAATCTCCCACTGCTACACAATTGCCCACAAGTGTATATATCAATAGCTACATCCAAAGATAATAATTTTGACACATTTGGATGCATCTATATTTATGCATCCAAAGATAATAATAATGGGAGTCCAATACTTTCACGTGGCGGAATTATGTATTATCTTATCATGAGTATAGTAGTTGTCAAATTCTCATTAAACACTACATTAGTATTTTATATTGTGCAAAACTCATCAAAAAATGAAATTTTATCAATATAGGACTTCTGGAGCACTTAAATTACTTGATAGGCAAGTCACTTGATATTATAAATAAGTAAATTATGTCCATTAAATATTTTTATAATATTAGAGAACTAACATGTGTTTGATAGGTAAGTCTCTCGATATTATAAATAAGCAAATTATATCCATTAAATATTTTTATAATAATAGAGGACTAACTTAAGTATCAGAGGAACCCCGACCGTTCAATGGCTAGGGAGTTTTATATTGTAGATGGCGATCAAGTGGAGGCTCTGATTATCTTTTTCATTAGCTTTATATTATAGATATGGATCAAGTGAAGACACTGATCATCTTCTTTATTAGATTTCTTCATAAATACATACATGATTTTTTTTTGTCCACACACTATATATATACATATATATAGAATGTTGATTTCATTTGTACCAATTGCTATCCATCTTACTCATTTAATGCTATATATAGAATGTTGATTTCATTTGTACCAATTGCTACCCATTTTACTCATTTAATGCTTTATATATAGAATGTTGATTTCATTTATACCAATTGCTACTCATTTTACTCATTTAATGCAATACAACAGCATTATATATATATATATATACGTGTATGTATGTATATTTACAACTTCCATCTCATAAAATATTTGATACTCTCTTTTGAGTTAAAAAAACATAAAAGGTTAATTAACATCACTATAAAATCTGGAAAAAATTATAAATACATTCTTAAGATTTATTTAAATTACAAATTATTTCTTATGGTTCTAGAAATTACATTATGTCTCGTAAGGTTTCTAATTTCATAACAAATAGGTCATTTTATTAATAAATCACCAAGTTAATTAACAGTTTTTAATAATGTTAAAATTTTATTTCAATTAATAATTCAGATAATTTTATTATTTTATAGGTAAACAGTTAGAAATTTCACTTTTTCAATTAATTCTGTTAAATAAAAAATTCCGACAGTGAGGTATTTGTAATTTTTTAAACCAGAGGAAGTAATTCGTATTTTAAGCAAACCTTAAGAGGTGTATTTGTAATTTATCTTAAAACATGCAGAAACTCTCTAGTGGTAGGAAATAACAAAATGAAATTAATAGGATGAGCATCGTTCAAATTAATTCAATTTAGCTGTAAATCAAGACCAATTTATTATTTATGATTCCATTAAATATGAAACCAAATCAATCAATGACAATCTTGGAACAAATCCAAACTGAACCACTAAGTCATGGTCCGGTTCGGTTTTATTTGGTTTGGAACAATGGATTTTAAAAATATTATTATTATTTATAATATGATTACAACATATTATTCACAATTTAAGAATTATTTATATGATTGTTTAAAATTGGTTTTATCGCTATACAAAATTATACTTATAAAAGTTGAGAGTTATAATTTATATATATATATATTATATATTTGATACTAATAAAATACTTTAATATTTACATTTAGTAACAAATTATATATATAATCTAAACGGTTTGATTTGGTTCTAACTAGATTCGTAACTATAAAACTATGGATTGAATTGTGAAGTATAATTCATTTATTTTAAAAATTAAAACCGAATCATGTATTGCGAAAATCAAACCGGACCGGTTTAGGATTTTTTTAATTTATATGCTCAACCCTAGCACTTGAGAGCTCTTCTTGGAAGAGTTTACTTTGATAAGATCAGGGGCGGAACCAAGATTTAGATTTGGAGAGTGGGGGAAACTAATAAACATTTACATTTCTAAAAAATATAGACATATTTTATAAGTTTAATCAAGGAAAATATATTAAAATTATAGATTATAAGTTTGGAAAGTTAAAAAAAATAAAAATAGATAAAAAGTCAAAAAATTATCAAAAATTTCAAAAAGCTAAAGAACTATAAAACAGAAAAAGTTAATTTTTTTTTTCTTTTCTTTGTAGTTATTGTACTTAAAAAAAATTAAAAAAACATCTAAAATATAATTTTTTTACTTTATATTTTAGCCAAAAAATCAAAAAGTTGCTAAAATAGTTTATTGCCAAACCAACTCTAAGGCCATATTTGTTTGGACAGACTGAATAAAAGGGGATTGTAATCTATCGGATTGTTAATCCCATGATACATAGTCCATGGACCATTTAGTTAGAAATGATGTGTATTCCATGTTTGTTTAGTTATGTGATTAGATGTCAAAAAATAACTATTTTATTGAATTTTATATTTGTTTGAGATATTATAAAAAATGATAAATACTCAAAAGGCTATTTTACTCTTTTTAATTGTTTAATAAGTAATAACAATATTAAATCTAACTTATAAATTTATTTTATTTTCTGGCTAGAACTTCTAGAAAATTAAATACATATAACATCAATAAAAATTACATAAATTTATTTTATTTTACTAAGTACAATACATAACATTAAAAAGAACATCAATAAAAATTATAAATTTTAAAATCTGAATTAAATATGAACAGATAACCAAAATTCCCAGCACAATGGATGCAAATGTTCAAATGCAAATTTCAATTAATTATCGAACAATAATAGAAATTCAAATGGACCATGTCACAAGAAAATATTTTCTGAATTTTTTGAAAGAATAGAAATTAGTTTGACAAAAATAAATATTAAAAATGTGTTTTGAATTTTTAAAATTTATTTTTTATTTTTTATTTTTTTCACAAAACTAATTTTTAGTTTTTTAGAAGAAAAAAAATTTTGAAGGATAAAATTGCTATTTTACCAGCTAATCCAAAAGAGGGCTAGTCCGACACTTTTGTATCCCACCACTCCCCCTAAAATAGGATAGTCCTACATATGGGGGACTCATAATTTTTAACCAAACAATGAGTTAGGTAAAATATTAAATATGAAATCCAATCGCACCATTCAATCCTTCTAAATAAACATCCCTAAGGCCATGTTTGTTTCGCAACTTGAGTGGTCGGTTTGGACTACTATGGTTGTGGGTTCCACTCACAGCATGTTTGGTAGGAAAATGGGGGGTGGATTGATAGTCTAAGGAGCTTAGTAATTTCCTTCAGTAAAGGGATTAACCTGGCTGAGTTTTGGTTGAGATTAGAAAAATAGTGCAATGATTGACTCTATTTTATATAAAAAAAAAAATTATTCTTTTAATTTTTTTTTTACCAAGTGCACTTGTTTGTTTTAATATTTGTCTTAATTTTTTTAAACATAAAATATTTTTTTTTTATTTTATATAAAAATAATTTAACAATCTCATCATTAACCATCTCTCATACTATCATTAAAATAAACACACTTTTATTTAATTCTCTTACTAATAATTTCTACATTAACAATCTCTTCACTAACCATCATCTTACTAATAATCCCATCTAACCTAATATGCCAAACAAACGTGGCCTAAGTGTTTTCATAAGGATATATCAGGGGTAGGGCTATGCATAATACAGCCAAAACTGTTAAAACCACATCAAACCGCACAATTTTTCAACTTTGGCGGGCGAATTGGGCGGGTGGGAGTCCCAGGAGTGAC
Organism: Camellia lanceoleosa; assembly: GCA_025200525.1. Classification (NCBI taxonomy): domain Eukaryota; kingdom Viridiplantae; phylum Streptophyta; class Magnoliopsida; order Ericales; family Theaceae; genus Camellia; species Camellia lanceoleosa. Next base: position 32,083,776 of record CM045761.1, read on the forward strand.
GAGTCGGCACGGGGTGGCAATTGGAAATTTCTAACCCGCCGTGTAAACCAACCCTACCCGACCCGCATTGTCATGACCCAAACCCGCCCCCATAGGTTTAGTGTCGTAACCGATTAGTAATCCTTGGATTACTAAAGGCCTTTTAACATAATAGCATATAAATAGGGGCTGCGGAAGTAAATACATGAAATATACATAGTCCAACGAGCTGTGAAGACATACATAGGACTGGTAATTTTGAACTTTCATAGCCATACGTGTGATCAAAACAAAATGCAACAATTAAGTCACTTCATGTATACACAACAGAAAACTTGTTTGCAAATCAAAAGGAACAAAAACCTTTACATCCCCAATACACATCCACGAGGCTTGACTCAAACCGGAACCTCCTCAGGAGGCACAAAGGCTAGCTGACAAAAACTGAGACTCCAGGTCCTTAACTCTGAGCCTGGTCACGTGCCTGATCACTTACATACGTAATATAAATAGTGAACAGCAGCCCAGTGAATAATAAAAGAGTAAAGGGTTAAATGAATGTGTAGACCACCCCGAACTCTCTCCGCGCGCCCCCCCCTTTCGGAGAGGACGTGAATTGGGTTCATAGCTACTACAGTTCAGACTCCTATCACGGTTCTGAATCTAATCTCACAAAGTGCAATATAAGATTGATAAATCACCAAAGAGTCCCAATCCGACAATTGGTTTTGAAAAATCAATTTTGAATCAAAAGCGCCAAACATAGACTGTTTTGCCAAATTTCAGAGTAGTTACCTAAATGTTTTATTTTGAGAAATTTAGGAAACCCTGACTCGTGCCTAAGGCCATGTGTTCGTTATCACCAAAGTTGCCTCGGCTCAAGAACTTGGGTACGAGAGGAGAAGGTCCTGAAATGAGCGTCCCCGCTCGCCCGATCAAAGGATTGGCCTCTACTAAACATGATATGTTGTTTTTATAAACACATGTGTTCCTATTCCGGTTATTAATCTAACTTACTACGTGATGCGCACAGCATTCAAGTATAAACTCAATCACGCAGATTGGAACAAAACAACTCATGTTTATTTATTTTTTAAAAATGGTTTGAAAGTGTTACTTACAAGTAGGCTAAAACGCGGATTTGCCACCCTCAAGTGGGCTTAAAACAATATGATTTTGCCACTCCGCAAAGTGGGCTTAAAAACTCACAATCATCGCGTTGTTCCAATTCGGGCAATCAAGCCTTCATCCACAGGTATTCATACAGTTTAGCACTTAAGCAAATAGCCTCATGGCAAGTATGCTATCATGGCAACACTTACACTCATGCAAGTATGCTAAAGCGTAAACACTTACAGTGTACTCCAAGCCAAAATAGAAACTAGTTAGAAATCATGCATGATCCTAGCTATGTTAAGTGCCTAATGCAACACATGCAAAATACAACTAAAATAGGCTCGGCTACGTAAGATGGCATATGAATGCAATACTTGATAACATGCTTTGAAACACGTATTCAAGTAGGTATTGAAATACAATGCGGTTTGAATGATGCGTCGAGCCTGGTGCATGCAAGACGAATGAATGATGCACATATGCAAAGCATACGATATGCTAATTGAAATATGTCCTAAACTAACCATCAAAAGTGGTTAAGTAAAAAGGAGAAAGACGTGGGGTTGGAAGACATGCACACACACACGTACACTTATTACAACATGTACCCTCTTGACGGAGGGTCTGAATGAATTAGCTAAGCTAATCCTAAGCTAAGCTAAGCAAATAATCTAATTAAGCTAATTAGACTATCACAAACCAAAAGGAATAACTAGTATACTATTTACTAATTATTACAACACTTAATTAATTAACAAATTAATTAAATACACAAATTGATATGCTAATTAACAAGCAAAGCTTTAAACTATGTTGCCCCAGCAAGTTGAAGAAGTTTGAACATGCATGCCTCGGTTTCCGTCCCGAAAAGCTCTCCGGTTTGCTCTCTTGAGGCTTTGTTTGCAAGGTGTCTTCAAGAACTAGCTACTGAAACTTACCAAACCAAAGCTGGGGAGTGCACCAGTGGCCTGCTGGCCATGAAAGGTGGCTGCCGGCCACCTACCGGCCAAGGATGGAAGGGTGCCGGCCATCAATGTGGCAATGCCAGCGACTAGTGTGCTGTGACACCATTCTGCAACAGAGCACAAAAATAGAGGAAATGGAGGGTCTCTCAAGGGTATGTATGTACTATGCCACTCCATATCACCTCAAAACATCAAGGGAGAGGTAAGCATCTCAATGCATGATGGCCAAAAATCCAACTTGCACAAATTCGATGAATGCACAACAAACAAGACACTACGACCACAGCCTTATCATGAGTGACCAAAGGTAATGGAGACAAAGGGAATTGGCTCACTTTCATCACTTTGAGTATGAAGTGGGCCAATCCACCTTGTGTTCAACATAACGTCCAGTTGAACACGATGCAATGCAAACAACATGCTCATCTTGGCATGAAATGCAAGACCCTAATATGCAAACAACGCATGCACAACATGTTAAGAGACTTAAGCATTAAAACTAGTGAATGATACAACACTAGGACCATGCAATACAATGCTCAATGGACTAAACCAACCCCAAACAGACCTCATGCATGCCAAAATAGTGGTCAAGATGACCTAAAATGATAGCATGAAAGACAAGAGAATGATGTTCATGCATTGGCTCACAAACAAGGCATAATGCTCAACTCTCAAACACAATTAAAGAGTGATAAACATGAGAGTATAACAAGGCTATATGCTCTGAAATTATGTGTTAAATGATGCCATATCACATAAACATCACAAATAAGGCATGCTAGAAGACTTAAAGCACAAGGCTAGTAAAGAGCACTACACAAGAAGTATGCAATACAAAGCCCAAACAACCAAACCAGCTCTAGACAGAGCTCAGCCACGCCAAATCAAAGGCCAAAACATGCTGAAATGATAGCCCAAAAGCTTAGACAAGCATGCATACGTATTGGCTCACAAACAAAGCATGAGACAGATCTCTCAAAAGCATTGAAAGAGTGGAACATGTGAGAGTGTGACTATGGTATATATACTGAAATCATGTGAGGAATGAGGCTAAGGCATGCAATCATCACATTCAAAGCATGCTAGGGGCCTCAAACACAAAGCTAGTGAAGCCCAACTACACTATAGCTATACAAAGCTAAACATATATGACCAAGACCACTTAAAACAAACCTCAAGCATGTTAAATCAGTGGCAAAAATATGTTGGAGTAAAGCTAGCACATGCTAGAATGATGAACTAAAGCATGAAGTATGTTAGGCCAACAAGCATGATTGCACTACAAGTACCAAAAGCAAGTAAGAGGTGATCCAAACACCCAAAAATATAGTTAAGGCATGTCAAAACAAAGCCAAAAACATTCTTGAACTAAGTCACAAAAGAGTAGAAACAGATGCTCATTTGATAGGCAAACAACACAAGCAAACAAGACAAGAGGAGAGTGGACCACCCCCTCCCATTTTGGACCTCAAAACCACATTTCCACCACTAAAATTCCTTTGAGTTTCAGTGGTAGAAAGGCCATGCAAAGGCTATTACAAAAGCTTCAAAGGATGACTTAAAAGCTTAACAAATAAGCAAAGAAAGAGGGTAGACCACCCCTAACTCTAACAAGGACTCAAACCAACATTTTTAACACTTAAAATCAGAGATTTTTGTAGTTGAAAACTAGGCCCAAAACAACATGCAAAGCTGGCTAAGATGGTATGCAAAAATAAGCTTAAAAGGGGAATATACTCACCCTTGAAGAACAGCAGCAAGGCAGGTCTTCCTCTGAGCCAAAACCAGCTTTTTGAGTTCCAAACAAACCTTCAAGAACCTCATCTTCGAGGTAGTGGTGTTTGACTAGGTGTTCCTTTGCAAAAATGTGAAGAAAACACATTTCAAGGCACTATTGAGCACAATATAGAGAGAAAGTGTGAGAATATTCTAGAGAGAGAGATATATTTTGTCTCTAAATTTTTTTGAACGTCTCGAGAGGGAGAGGGGCCTCCCCTTATATAAGCAATGCAAGCAAAAGCTTGCTTGACAAGCTTGAAACTTGTCTTCATCCCTCCATATACGTTTATGGATGATGGCTTAGTGAGCCACAGCTGGCTCAAAAGATCTAAAATAATATCTGTTAAAACATGGTGGCTGGCTGGGCATCAGTGGTGGCCGGCAGTGCCTCATCAATGGTTGGCAGGGCTAAATTGATAGCTGACAATGCCAAAAAAAGGTCGACAGTGCATCACAAGAATCATGCTGAAAGGACTAACACATGGTCCAAAAATGAAGCAGAAATGATACAGGGTTTGGAAAGCTCAAACCTGTGACGTTCTGCTGTGAAATTCAAGTACTCGATGAGCAATCAAACTTGTCACCGGATGTACTTGCAAGCATATCCAAGTCTTGAGGATGGTCAAAAATGAGGTGTCTACAGAATAACGTCCCATAAATAAATTCGTACATAGAACCAATTCATATTCGTGTTCTCATTCAATACGTATACAAAATTTAGAAATCATGTTTGATCATTCATAATTCATCTGTTAGCGCTAACAGATCATATACAGAACATCATAGATCATACTTGTTAGTTCCATAGAGGAACCTCCAACCGAGTACGGATAACTTACCAGTTCTATAAAAAAACCTCTAAACTGGGTATGGATAACTTGTTAGTTCCATAAAGGAACCTCCAGTCGGGTACAGATAACTTGCCAGTTCCATTAAGGAACCTCCGGTCTGGGTACAGATAGCATACTTGAATCTTAACATTAATGTCATAAATGTTTGCCAAAAGCGGACAGTCATCTATAGTGTGAACATAACATTTCATAAAACAGATCTTATCTCATATACAGAAAATAATTTAACTTGAACATAGCTTTACTAAGTCATTACTCACAAATAACCGGTGGCTCCAGATAGATGAGTAGAGTAGGCAATTCACTTAACTTGAGGCGCGTGACCTATATACCATGACAGATACATACATTGGAACACATACTAGGTTTGTATACAACTTATTTCATTTGTTCTTAGTGTGTTTCTAGCCTTTATCCTCATCATAGTGTCTTAATCTTGGCCTAGGAGTGTCTAGGATAAAATGCGGATGCAAAAAGTACTTGAAAACATTTTTCCAAAACTTGCTGAAAACAGGGTACATGCTCGAGCGTGGCTTTCCTCACTCAAGCGGATATACAAAATGTGAGGGTCTGCTTGAGCGGTTTGCAAACTTTGAAAAAGTACTGGTTGCTTGTTTTTCCCACTCGACGCTCGCTCGAATGTGAGAGACATGCCGTCGCCGAAAGTGAAATCAAGTCGCCGAGTGTAGAAACAAAATTCTGGAATTTCCAGAATTACTTCCAAGCTTCAAAAATCAATCTTAAAGCATTAAACTCGATTTTTCTGGGCCAAGACTTGAGGAAACATTGAGAAACTCATAAAACATCATAAATTAAGGTTCATTTCAAGAAATCATGGCCCATTAGCTTGCCAATTGTGCAAAAATCCAACGTAAAATTTATGAATGTTTCATGAACATGACATGCATGAATTTCTTTAAACTTAATCTTCTCAAAACATGATCAAATGCTACAAAAACAACATGAAACTTGATGATTTTCCAAAATTAAGGTGAATTCAAGACATGCATGAGGGAATTCTTGGAAATTAAACTCAAAATATGAGAAAATATGCATACATGCATGCATGGTATTGCTCAATACTTTTCATTTCTAACTCAATTCTTACATTAATCATCTTAATTCTTTAGAGTTCATGTCTTACACTTCATAGTTGCTCAAACAAAGGGTTGAATTCTTACCTAAACTTGTCAAGATGAGCGCTAGGAGTTTGATCCTTGAGTACCTAAATCCAAATTCACAAGTTCTCTAGCAACCCTTATAATTGAGCTCAACTTCTCTTCTTTCTTCCTCTCTCACGTTTTGTTGTTCAATTAAGAGGAAATGGAAGTGTAAAAACAATGTGTAGGAGTCAATGAAATGGCCTTATATAGGCTTGACTAATAAATTCATTAACTTAGGCTTAATTGAGCATTAATCATTCTAATTATTTCATTCTGAATCGAATTTTAATTAAACTTACCATAATGTTCTAAAAATTCCAAATAATACATAAATTAAGGCCTCGTTTGGGGAGTGGCTATTTTAGCCAAAAAGCCAACTAAAACTAGTCACATCACCTCTCTACTTTTCTGCACATCTTTTCGTAAAAAGCCAAAGAGTTACTAAAATAGCCTGTTCCCAAACGAGGCCTAAGTCAATTTTTTAATCGGATGCCAATAAGGCCTTCAATTCGCAAACTGAATAAAAACATGAACAGATCTTTCTAAGTTAAACAGATATAAACACAAAATAATGCAATGCACATGTAATTAACTTAGGATTTCTTCTTAATTACTTGTTAGGCATACTTAAGCATGAATTAGCGCTAATCATGGGTCGGGGTTATTATACGCATATTGTGTCAAAAAATCACCATCTGTTATATACACATCCAGCAAGTTAATTCTAGCCATTAGATTACATCTATCATATATATACTCATATACACATGATAATTCCTCGATTAAACCTAATTGACACCCACATTTCATCTCATTCATTATCGATTCATTGACGCTAGGGCTATGCACAACATTTGATTTCATTCCTTTTTCTTACCTTGCAGATTAGCGCTGTCTACTGGTCGGTAGCCTTACTGTCACTGCCGTTAGCTTCTCTTTATCGCCGTCACTGCTTTCTCTTTGCCTTGCCAATCGAGGTTACCTACTCGTCGACGTACATGGCTTTTTCTCTTTTTTTTCTTTTCTCTCTCTCTCTCTCTCTCTGTTGTCTCTCTCTGTTCTTTTCTCTCTCTCTCTCTATATATATATATATAACAACTCACTACTCACTGATAATTTTTATTTATATGTAAAGTTATATTAGTAATTTTTATTTATTACTTATCATCATTGTAAATTTTTTATTTTGTAATAGAGAATGAATGAGGGAAATATAAATGATGGCTGCTTTGCTGGTGGAAATCCTTATACACCAATTACAGAATCAACTACTGTTGCTAGTTCTACCACTACCACAATGCCTGCCAAAAATTTTGGTAAAACTCGTCCATGCCCTAGTATTAATTTAGATGAAAAGAAATTTGAGGTTTGGGAACACTTTACCTTACTTGATGATTGTGAGCCCGATAAACCTAGGGATGCTTGTAATTATTTTTGTTAATTTATATATTAGATATTTTTACTCTTTGATTCAAGTTCTGTAATTTGAATTATATTTTTTATAAACCGCTAATCCGTCCGAATCGCCAAGGCAAATCCACCATTATTTGCCAACCGAATCGCCAATTTTGGTAAGAAAAATGACAAGTTCTAATGACACTTTTATCAATCCACCACCCACCATATGATTTTTATTTTACTTCTAAACTGCACCGACTCGTATCTCGCACACCCCTAATCACGGGTATATAAATCACTTATTTAATGAATTGGGGGCCACTTTGACATGTGTTGCTTTTAAGAAAAATATAGGGAAAATTACATGCAAATGGGAGTTAGGAAAAAAAAAGACCAACACATAGAAGAGTGCAATTGACACTTGCACCCCCACAGACACACTTGCACCTTTTATGTGTTTGTAATTTTTTTTCTTAACTCCCACTTACATGTAGTTCGCCCAAAAATATTAGATAGTCCAACACTTTTGTATCACACCCCTCCCCTAAAATAGAATAGTCCCATATATAGGAGACTTACAAATTTTAACCAAACAATAAATTAGGTAAAATATTATATATGAAATCCAATCTCATCCTTCAATCCTTCTAAATAAACATCCCTAAGTGCTTTCATAAGGATATGTCACGGGTCTATAAATTATTTATTTAATGGATTGGGGGCCACTTTGACATGTGTTGCTTTTAAGAAAAATATAGGGAAAATTACATACAGGCGAGAGTTGGGAAAAAAATTATCAACACATGGAAGAATACAAGTGACACTTGCAGCTTCACAATTTTTCATTTGTACCCCACCACAGACACACTTACACTCTTCATGTGTTTGTAATTTTTTTCTCCAACTCTTACCTGCATGTTGTTCTCCCAAAAATATATGTATGCAACTAGTAGTAATGGCATTGGAGGTCACTACGGGTGGTTTATGGTGGGTGTGGCTAATGGAAGAAGTTAGTGGTTGGTCTAGGAACAACGTCATGTGGTGCTTTATGTACATTATGATTAGTGAAGAAGATAAGCCTCACGATTTTGTATTGAGTGATTGAGAAACATAAAGAAACATGATGATTTGTGATTGGCTAAGAACATAGTCAGGTGATGCCTTTGGACAAACTAATAATTTTTTGGCTAATGGTGGAGGTTGAGGTGTGACCAATGGCAAAACTACGTAGGGGATGGGGATGCGATGGCCCCCAAGTTTTTGAAAATTACACTAGTACTTTTATATTTTATGGTATTTATAAAATGTATATTAAGATTATCTCTTGATTTTTTAGAAATTATTTTATTAATTATCTATTTCATTAATTTTTCACAATGTATAATGATGTGATTTTCAACTATTTATCATGCTATTTAATAGTATCAATATAATCTAGTCATTTTTATTTATAGAAGAGGTGCATGCCACCATTTTTTTGGTTTTTTATTTTAAAAAATCAAAGAAACATGTGTCCTTTTAATTTACTAAATATTGTCAATCAACAAAATAGTTTTATTAATAATTCAAAACTTTAGAAAAGAATTTATAAGAAAAAGAAATTTGTTAGATTTATTTTTATCCTCATAAATTATTGTCTTTTTCACAACTATTATGTAAGAAATTATCTTCTATTAGTAATTTATCAAAATTATATATTTTTTTTATGCATACACCTTGGCCCCCTTATCATAAATCATGATTCCGCCCCTGGGTGTGACTGAGGTTAATTAAGGTGAGTTCAAGCTTCAGGATATTGATCATTTTCATTGGATTTTTCAGATTTTTCTCCAAAACATTGTCAATTTAGTGTTGGGCTAGTCCAAAGTTTAATGAAAGAATTGAAGAGAGAGAGAAAGATGATTATAAGGAAAATTTTGTATTTTAAGTTTCATTTGTGCTGATGTCATTACACTTTGTTTGGTCAACTAACACTCAACTATTACACATTTTTACAAAGTAAGGGAGGATAATGATATTTCAAGGAATAGAAGGGGGTGCAAATATGATTTCAAAGGAACAGAAGGAGTGTCAGTGTAACTTACCCTTTAAGTTATTGATTTAAAAAAATTCATATATATTGTTTTTTTTTTAAGTCCATTTGATGGTGGTAACCTTCTCATTTTATCGTGTTTATTTAAAAAATATGAATAATAGATGTATTTTTAAAACAAACCATTCAATTTTAAAAAAATAAATAAATAAACAAACAAATACGATAAAATAAAGAAGTTACAATATCAAATCAATTTACTTTTTTTTTATAAATAACATATATATATATATATATAAATAATTCTAAGAAATGAATAATTTAAATTATCGAAATAAGACTTGTGATAAAACTCCACAAAATAATGGAGTGCAAATTTTCTCCTAGACTGAACTATCCTATTTATCTCTTGAACTAACATGATTATGATTATCAAATAAATTTGATTTTGTGTAAACATGTACATATTGTAATTTAAAAAATAAAGGATTCTAATTATAAAGACTAGACTTGCCTTGTTTGGAAACAAGTTTTTTTTATTAACTTTTTAACTTTTTGGTTAAAATATGAGATAAAAAAAACTTGTATATTTGTAATGACTTTTTAATTTTTTACAAAAAAATATGTAAAAAGTAAAGAAAAAAAAAATTTACCTTTTTGATATAAATTATAAAATTTTTAATTTTTTTTAATAACTTTTTAATTTTTAAACTAAAACTATTACTTTCTAAATCTCACATGTTAAAATAACACAATCTAATCTACAGTGGACGGGACACAAGCTGAATCCAAAATAATATGGGAGTCACTTTTTCTTTAATTGATGGATCTTGAGTGGATTTTGTATCAACACTTAAGTTGTGATGGGTGGAGATGGATTCAGATTATGATTTTTGGAGTTATTTTATAATTTAAAAAATTAGAAGTTACTTTATATATTTTTGAAATTATTGTAAAAAAAATTTAGGAATGCGAACTCTTATAATTATTTTTTTTTTAATTTCTCATATAAATATGATATTTTTAAAAATTTTGGAGGTGTCATCGCCCCCTAACCCCCCAATTTTGTATCAACACTTAAGTTGTGATGGGCGGGGACGAATCCAAGATTATTATTTTGAAAAGCTACTCTACAGTTTAAAAAATTAAGAGACTACTCTATATAATTTTAAAATTATTTTTAAAAAAAATACGAGGCGACTGCCCCCTAACCCACCCACCCCTGATCCATCATTGGTGATGGGGGCACCCTATAATTATTCCCTCTTTCTAGGGCTGAGCAAGGAATCTGTGAAATTCGTAATCCGATCCAGTCCAGTCCAATCCGATAGGTTTGGATTGATTTTTTGAATCCGCGGTTCGATTCCGGATTGAAGAATTAAAAATCCGTAGTCCACGGATTGGTTCCGGATTGAACCCCACAGTTCCAGATTGAAACCAATCCGGACCGTATACAAATAGTCTATATTTTTATTATACATTCTCCCCCATAGTATCTTTTCTTATTCTATATAAAATCTAAATTCAAACCTAAACCGTATAATATCTTCTTTTATTACTTTTGTTTGTTAGTTTTTAGTTTTAATGTGTAATGGTCTAAACACTTATGGTGAAACTAATTTTTTTATGGTTGTTTAAATTCTAGAACAGTATATCGCTATTATAGAAAAAACATGTTTCTATTGTGGAACTAATATAGCGTTATATTTATATTTTTATGAAATTAAATTGTTATATATATATATATATATTTGTTATTTAATTATGTGAATTCGTAGTCCTAAACCGATCCAATCCGTATTTAAATGGATTAGTTCGGATTGGTTCCATGATTTAAACGGATTAGATTGGTTCCAATTTTTCAGAAACCGTAAATAACAGATTGATCTTGATTTTACCCCAATTCAGTCCAATTCGGACCATGCTCACCCCTACCTCTTTCAATTCCAAATCTTTGATTGCAAAAAAGTGTCGGCCGAAATTTCTATCATCATGCTATTCATTAAAAAAAAAAAATTATAAAATATTTTGAAATACAAAAATATTAGAAATTTCAACTCCTATAATTTAAATTTTTAAAATTTTTTTTAATATAATATATGATATTTATCAATTTTTTTTTAGAGGTGCGACCCACCCTCCACGATCCATCATCGGTGATGGGGGCACCTTATAACTACTCCCTCTTTCAATTCCAAATCTTTGATTGCAAAAAAGTGTCGGCCAAAATTTCTATGTTCATGCTATTCATTAAAAAACCAAAAACTTTATAAAATATTTTGAAATATAAAAATATTAAAAATTTTATGAAACTTACATGGGGCTCATAGTTTGAAACTCACATGGTATAAGACTTACATAATGTAAACCATACAATCATATAAAATATTTGATGATTTAAAAGTCCAATCATTACCCTTCGAAATAACCACTATCATCACGTGATATTCATCAACTTTTACAACTTTGATTGGTAGCTCAAAATTCACTCCCCCTAATCCCTCTAATTTCCATTTTCAGTAAATTATTTTTTTTTTTTTTTTTTAACTTGCCTTGCATTTTTTTTTTTTTTTTGCCAAAAATGGCAATTTCGGGGCATTCGGGGGCGGAGCTTTCGAGCTCCCCCGCTTTTCTCCAACTTTTATGTGAAATTTTTGGATGCACATCAATCATCACGTGGTATTGATTTTTACTTTTTTGAAGAAAAATAATCATCTTTGATTAAGTTTTCAGTATTTGTTTATTATTATTTATAATTACAAAAATTCTATTAAAAAACTCTTCAAATTCGAGTCTTTTCAACAAAATAAATTTTGAATTTTTTATTTTATCAATTTAAATATTATTTTTTGAAAATTTTTTCCCAATCTACACTATTTACTTATTTTTGTTAATTAAAATTAACAAAAAAATAATATTTTAATCATTATACTCAATATAAGTGTATAAAAAATATATAAAGTATTAATTTATTATTAAATTTAATGATTAAAATATTATTTCTCTATCAATTTTACTGAATAAAACTAGACAAACAATTTAAATTGAAAACAAATTAAAAGATTATGATTTAATTTGACAAAATAAAAAAATTATTTTGTTATAAGACCCAAACTTTGGATTTTTTTTTTAATTTATAATTTTTCCAAAATAATTTGATGAAAATATATGAAAATAATGAGTATTTTTTTAGTTGTTTATAAACTTTGAAACCTAAACAGAAAATTTATTTTATAGATTTTTAATAATCAAATGTTAGTTTAATAGATTTTTAGTTTTTCAAATTATAAAATTTCAATAAAATCACATTATTTTACGTTAATAATTTGATTTGAAAGGTGGGGTTGCGAATAAAGAAAGATGGGAAATGTCTTGTAGTGTTTGGCTTTTTTTTCCACGTGGAACAATAAATAACCTTGGGAGCCTTGGAGGATAGTACCTTGTTTTCGGATCATTTTTGTCCTACAATAATTACTTTTAGGTAGATCTGGATAGGAGAAATAACTGCACAGTGCAGCAAAATATATATATATATATATATATAAAATGATATAATATTTGAGGAGAAATTTTTTTAAGACCACTCTTATTAAGATTTTATAAAATAAAAGATATATAATATTTTTATAATAATTGAGATCTCTTAATATTTTTATAAAGAAAATTTGATTTAGAAAAATTTGTACCAAACTTAGAGAAATTCTAACTTGACTCAGAGAAATTTCGACCTCAATATAGAGAAATTTTAATTTTCACAGGGAAATTTTATCGAGGGATCAGTTAATAAAAAAAAAATTTTTAATTTTTCCTACTACACAAAATTAGAGAGAAACATTTCAGTAATTTTTTTAATATTTTAATTATTAAAATATATACATTTTTCTATTGATTTATAATTTATTTTTTGCTGCACTACTATGCAATTATTTTCCCATCTGGATATCCATGTCCTCGTGTCCGTTGGTCAAACTTAGGTGAGCCCATGCCCCACACATTTTTTTTAAAAAGTAAATTATAATAAATCATCTTAAATTATACTAATTCATTTGTAATTTGTCTCATCGAACTTCAAAATATAACAGGTAATCATATCGAATTATTATCTTACAACATTTAACATCTTCCGTTAAGATTATGTCTCAAAATTTAAACAGAATTAGGTCATGTATAAACTACATGACATACTTAATATTTTTAGTATAATAACACTTGTTATTAATTTTTTTAGTACAATAACACCCTTATCTAGTGATCTCATTTGAACTTTGGCTCCCTTATTTTAGTGGCAACGTACAAACCAGATTAAGGATTATTGCTCTAAAATTCAATAAATGTGTCATGTGCTTTGCAGATGACATGATTTTGTGTAAATTTTTAATAGAAGAGATTAATCGTAATAAGATAATACTTTAAAATGGTTAACAGTTGAGTTTTGAAGTTAAGTGGGGCAAAATGCAAGTGAGTCATAATTTAAAGAGGTTTACTGTAATTTATCTTGTTTTTTTAAATACTAGAAAATGATTTGTAAATAATAAATAAATAAATTACACTAATTCTAAAGAAAAATTCATTTTTATCCCTATACATTGCTTGAATTTTCAATTACACCCTCAGATTTCGAATAATTTCAATTTTGCCTCTGCCGTCACATTTGAAACAAAAAAAGTTTCAAAAAAAATTACATTTTAACCCCAAATTTTAAAAGAAAGATGCTGACCTACCCTCACCTACTAACAAACTACCGCTACCAACCACCACTTCAAGCCCTTCTATCTCCTTTGTCATAATTCTGTTTTACCTCATTTTTACATCGTTAGATTCACCTCACGGCTTAATTTTCATATCACCTCTCACAGGTCTCGTTCTTCCTCTTCTTCGAAAGTTTATAAAAATAAAAAATAAGACTTTTCTTCAAGTCATCTTTCAGGCTTCATATCTTTCTTGATTCTTAACGGTTCTACTTCATTCTTTCACCATTCTCTTCACATTACTTCCTACTTTGTCCTACACTATCTCGCTTTCTCACTTCTTCATGTAATGAAATTTTGTTTTGATGTCGAAAGTTATCTGAAAACTAACTTTGAAAATTCTGAAACATTCATCTTTTGTTTCTTTCTCCTTCATCTTTCTCATTCTTTTTCTTCTTCTTCACTTATAACATTATGTGGAGCATGGTTTTAGTTGGTAACAGAGATGGTGATGGTGGTGGTAGTGGTGGCGGTTTGGCGATACCGGTAGAGCTTACGGTAATGGTGGCCGTGGAGTTTGATGGTAGTGGTAATGGAATTTGGTTGTGAAGAAAGTGGGTTTGGTGTTGTAAGATGATGGTGATGGTGATACTCATAGCGGTGGTAATGGAGTTCGGTGATAGTGAAGTTGGTGGTTCTAGTGGTAATGTTGGTGAAGAGATAATATGTATAAATATATCATCTGTCTATATATATACATATTAATTATATATCTATCTATAGCATCTGTCTATATATATACATATCAATTATCTATCTATCTATCTATCTATCTATCTATCTATAATCTCTTCGTCAACTTCATCACTTTCATCAACTTCACCAAAATCACCACCCGAACTACCAATTTCATTGCCACTGAACTCCATTATCGTCACCATTAGCATCGCCATCACCACCACCTTTCAACACGAAACCCACCCCCTTCATAGCCAAGTTTCATTTCCATTACCATCAAACTCCATGACCACTATCACCGTGAGCTCCACTACCATCGCCAGACCGCCACCACCACTATCACCCCTATTATACCTAGAACTATGTTCCACATCATGTTATAAGTAAAGAAGAAGAAGAAGAATGAGGAAGATTAAGGAAAAAGAAACACAAGATGAATGTTTTGGAATTTCAAAATTAGTTTTTGAACAACTTTCGGCATACCGAAACCACCAATTACACGAAAAAGTCAAAAAGTAAGGTAGTGTAGGACAACGTAAGAAGTGAGGTGAAGAGAATGATAAAAGAATGAAGTAGAACTGTTAAGAATTGAAAAAGATATGAAATTCAAAATATGGCTCGAAGAAAAATCTTCTTTTTTTTTTTAATCTACTTTTGAAGCTCCAACAGCATATAAAAACAGAAAGAACGAGACATGTGAGAGGTAATACGAAAACTAGATTGTGGGGTGAATCTAATGACATAAAAAATAGGCAAAACGAAATTATGACAAAGGCGATAGAATGGCTTGAAATGGTGATTGGTAGTGGTGGTTTGTTGACAGGAGATAGTGAGTCTATATATTTCTTTTGAAATTTGGGGTCAAAATATAATTTTTTTTTAACTTTTTCCATTTCAAATGTGACGACAAGGGGCAAAAGTGATATGATTTCCAAAAACTTTGAGGGTAAAATTGAAATTATTTGAAATCTAGGGTGTAACTAAAAATCAAGACAAAGTATAGGGGTAAAAATGAAATTTTCTCCTAATTCTTTTTGAAATTTAGAGAAAATACATTGTGTTTTATAATTTTGACATAATTACATTAATTTTTTTTTTTTTAAGACCGTTTGTTTGGCAATCTTTCTTTTTTCCCTTTCCAAATTCTTATCCAAATACATTAACCAAACACAACCTCAAACAAACATGGCGAAGATAACTACTCATTCAATTGTCCTCTGAAAACCTCCAAACAAACAGACATTTACAAAACATAAAGCCTATTGTTTTTCAAGGATTTATTACACTTTTTACCCTTAAACTATCGTTGAATTGTCTATTTAGTTCCAGAACTATTGATTATATGCCCAAACTATATAAATCAAAGTTTATTTATTCCATAAAAAGAATACAAAAATAAAATATATACTCATACGTATTATGAATTAAAAAATGACCCTTCCCAATTAAGATTTTATTACAAAAAGATCTTTTAAATTTTCATTTTGTCTTTAAAAGATATTTTATTTCCTTGTGTCTTTAAATTAATATTGAAGTATGATTTTTTAGTCTTACCTATAAATTATATGAATATTATATATACTAAAGGAATAGAATTAGATAATTTAAACAATAACACTTTTCTACAAATAATAATAGAACAAAATAATACATTAATTAAGTAATAAAAAGAACTGAGCGAAAAATTTAAAAACAATCAATTAGAAATTATAAACGAAATTTGACATATAATATTAGATAAAAGCAAGCACATATCCATTGTAAAAAATAAGTACTATAAATAATTACTCTTATCCTTATAAAAAAAAATTCAATATATGAATTGATACCCACTTTTTTAAAAAAGAATAAAAATATAAGATTTTTTACTAATTAAATAAATTTGAATTAAATACTTTAGAGACTTAATGGATTCAATCGATAGTTTAGAGACTTAATAGATTTTGACATATATACTTTAAGGACTCATATACTTTAAGGACCTAGTAGATACAATCGATAGTTCATGGACTAAATAGACAATTTGATGAGAATTTAGAAATGTAAAGTCTAATTAATCCTTTTTTTAATAATTCGTTAGTTGTAATAGAGAAAATATCATTTCACCTCCCAAACTTTCACGTGTTTTTCATTTTGAGCCCCAGATTTCGATTGATATCAATTTTACACCTAAATTTTCAAAATTTTGATCAATTTGGCCATTGCTGTCACATTCTATCTACAATTGGACGGAATGTGCTGACGTGGGGGCAAAATTGATTTTTAAGATATAGTTTGAGGAGCAAATTGATTTTAAAGGTATAATTTGGGGGGTAAAATGAAATTTCTAATGAACTTTGGTGCCACGTCAGCATACTCCGTCCAATTGTAGACAAAATGTGGTGACAGGAGCCAAATTTATCAAAATTTCAAAAGTTTAGGTGTAAAATTGATATTAATCGAAGTCTAGAGATCAAATTAAAAAACGAGTGAAAGTTTGGAGGGTAAAATAATATTTTCTCGTTGTAATAATAATAATAATAAATAACTTTATCACTTTTACATTAAAAGTGTATTTTTTCTTATTTATTCTTTTACCTACATATTATTTATATTAATTTTAGTTGTTTTAGCTTAACTAAAAAAGAATTTGGTATACTTATGCCAAACTTCTTCTAGTGTTTGTTATATTTCTGAGGAAATATCATTTTACCCCTCAAACTATTATACAAAAATCAATTTGGTACCCAGATTTTGTATTATTTTAATTTGACATCTTGACTTTTTAAAATTTGATCATTTACCCCTTGCTGTCTGTTTTCATCTACAATCAAATGGAATGTGTTGAGCTGTCCCCCTAAACTATTATTTGGAGAGAAAATAATGGTTTTCCCACCATTTCCAAGTATTCCCCTTTAGATATTTAATACAAAAATAGAGAAAAGAAAATAGAGTATGTTTGCCTTATAGTTTGAGAGAGAAAATGAGGGACAATCGAGGGTCAATAAATAACAAAAGATGATACTCAATTATAGGAAGATAGAGCTCAAGTGGCATAGAAGACATGATATTGTTGGTTGTATAAGTTGTATAAGCCAATCATGATTCAACACGTGGCATGAGAAGGGCAATTTAGGAAAGTGATATAAATCGCCAACCATAGTCAGACACATGTCAATCCATGCTGATAATAATGGGTCTGCGTAGCACTGGAATGATCGAAGGATATAAGGTGATGTGGCCTAACGGTTACTTACAAGGTTCAAATTCAAAATCAGGAGGGAAATATCACGACCCAAACCCGCCCTATGGGTTTAGCATCAGAATGTAGGCGATGTCTGAGATTATCAAGGCTTGCTTAATATGAAAAGCAATATCAGTGTCGGTGGCGGAAGCCAAAACAGTAATTAAAAGATGTCCAATGAGCTGTGACAGTCTGTATGCAAAAAGACCTTTTATAACATATGCACATTCAGAACAAAAACGGTATATACATACATCACTTACAGGCATACAGGTTAGGGACCAAAGCCCCACCATAACAATACAGTACAAAAGATCACTCAGTCTATACATAACAGAGATAGTTAGGGTGAATCTGAGACACCCCAAGATGTCCGCATAGAACTTGCCTTAAAGTCCAGTCACAAATAGCAACCCGATGGTCGTAATTAATTCCTGCAGGCGCTTCGCTTTATCAACCAAAGGGTAAATCATGGAAGCGAAAAAACGAAAAAATAGTCAAGAATTGTGCAACATGTTGTCACGCCCGAACTTGCCCTCAAAGTCAAACTAACGTGTGAATCGCCAAGACCAGAAATTACTCTACCTCGCATAAAAAAACGAATAAACGGGCTCATGGAAGCTTAAAAAAAACCTAATAGTCCAAGAGCTGTGCATTTATATGAACATACATTACATGCCAAAAATAATGTTAATTACCCACATTCAGTTACAAGACAAGCGACAAAAGATCATGCGTATAAATACATATATAAAAACAAAAGCTAAAACCGACAAAAAAAGAAAGAAAAGGGGGGGTTAATGATGAAGTCCCATTTTTTATATAAAACCGTAATAAAACATTCATAAACGTAGTCGGTATCAGTTCATCATATAGAACATACTGTGTGGCGTTACTCCTAGATCATAACATAACATATCATAACATGTGTCGACAAACGACTAGAGTAGTAACGGTCGGGACGACAATTTAAAGCACATAAGATCTAATAAAAATGGTCATGGGCCTACATATCGTCGCCCCATGACTCAAGCGACTCAAAGCGCGCCTACCCGCCTATCTCCCCCCCACAACTAAAAACTATCTATGGACACCATACTAGATTCGCAATCAAGACATTCATTCACGTAAAACATTATCATTTAAACATATCATAACATTTATCATTGAACATAATTCATAATAACATATCTTCTGAAAAAATGTTACTTTAGGGAGGGTTTCCAAACCGATGGCACGGTTTTCTTCTTGACAACAACCAATAAATAATATTACATTCTCTTCTCAATATACATTATCCTTAATCATACACTTCATTCCTTACTTCCTATCATACTCATTTCATATTCATTCTCTTCCTTCATTACATTCATTCATGTCCATTTCATAATCATAAGATGCGAAATAATGCAAGGTAACATAAGAAAATCATGAAGAATAACTTCCCAAACTTTTCTCAAAATAGTTTTCCGCCGAGCCCCCTTTGTCTCCCGAGTGAGTTGAAACTTGTCAGTCCCTTTGGAAGGAGATTTTTTCACGCCCTTCGGGCTTCTCCGCCAGACGAAATAAAAAAAAAAAAAAAAATCTCTGGAAAAACTCTTCTTGAACTTCCAGCTTCTTCTTCCTTTACAAAATCCATTCCCAATACATGAAATCCAAGTCTCAAAACCATTTAAAACCAATTTGCTTTAATCCATGTGAATCATATACAAAATTGAACCCATAACTAAGATGAAAAATCACAATCATGCATATACAAACTTCATGTCTCTACATCCATGGAGGTTTCTTCCTCAACTTGCCAAATAAATATGAATTAACCATTTAAAAGCCATGCTTTGAGCCAAACTTACTAAATGCCAAGGATCAACTATCATTTTCATGCAATTAGAGAAGATGCTTACCTTAATCACTTAATCAAGCTTGATTTTCCCCTTTTCTCTTCTTCTTCCTCTTTGGTCTCTCTCTCTCCCACGACTTCTCTCTTCTCTCTCTTTTTTTATCCCACGTTTTCTTTCTCTTGGTTTGAGTCAAATGAGTCAAAGCCTTATCTTATCATATATATCAAATAAATGAACATTTGTGCCATAAACTCAAGCCAAACAAGACTTAGCGATTGAGGCGAAAATTCATCGATTAGGCTCAATTTATCGTTTCGAATGGTTCTAAAAATTCCCGGTATCACATAGACATTTTCAATTTCATTTTCTGAATCCATTTCAGTCATCGATTTCAGTCCCGTAGTTGTCATTACAACAGATATTATTACCAATCAAACAGATAATGCCCAATTAAATCATACTAAAGCATAATTAATTACTGATAATTCCGATTTACGATTCCGGGTCGTTACAAACAGCCTTAGCTTGAACAGATCTGGAACCTCAAAGTGAGGCACAAAGGTTGGCTTGACAAAAGGGAGTTTGACCCAACGCTTCTAGCTTCGTTCCGGTGCCTGTACACCTACATATATATATGAGCAGTGAGCTAAAGCCCAATGAATAACATATGCATAAAGAGGTTAAGAATGAATGTCCTTTCAGTATTGAAAACAACCATTTATCAGTATAACAGTTATTCGATCATAGTAGTCATAAGTAGTACATCCAATAGCAAACAGTACAGTAGGTCTTAACAGACCGAACAGTCAGTTGATGGCCATCATATTAGTAAACAGTAGTGGTTTCAAACATGGGAACCGACAGAGATCTCTGTGATGAAGATGCAAGACTGATAAGAATGAAATTGCTATGGATGTCACGAATACAGTTCGCAAATAGGACAAACATTCATTCAGTAAGAAATACCATTTTAGAAAGACAGTACAGTAGATCATTTAGCAAATATTCATGTTTGAATATATCTTTACAACAATGTTAAGCTAGTGCGCGTCTTCGGATGCCAACCCTACACAGTTACAGGATGAACACACACTAAGTTACACATTTGGGAAACAATAACTTAGTCCCTATCTTGACTCAGTGTGGTTCTATAGCATTATCCTCATTAAGATGTCTTAAACTAGGCCTATGAATGCCTAGAATGGAATAAGGATGCAAAGATGCACTTTAAAACACTTTTCAAAATTTTCAAAAAATAGGGGTCTCGCTCGAGTGGACATCTTGACAAAGGGGCTCTTGCCGGCGTGACTTTCATCGCTCAGCGGATACTAAGCTCTGATAAAAATCGATGCTCAAAATTCATGTTCGATGGGCACTCGATCCCCGCTCGAGCGTGAGACACAAGTTCTCGCTCGAGCGTGAACTATCTCACTCGAGCGGACTGTAAACTCATGCAAAGTACTAGATACATGCATTTCACGCTCGAGCGTCACTTTCCTCGCTCGAGCGGACGGCATGATCTCAGATTGTACGCTCCAGCGTGGAGTTCCTCGCTCGAGCGTGGGTCCAATATCTGGAAATTCCATATTTGAACCTCAAGCTCAAAATCAAGTTTCAATACACCAAATTCGATCCTTTTGGGCTAATTTTTTGGAAAACACTCTAAAACTCATAATATAACATGATTCAAAGCTCAATTTGTAAAATCAAGGCCTAAAGGTGAGTCAATTAAACCCAATTTCTAACCAAACTTAAAGAACATACTTCAAATGTAACATGCATGTGTTCAATCAAATTCAAAGCTTCAATTACTTGCTCAAATGAGCTCAATTGCCTCAAAAACAAGATGAATTCATGGACTAAGCTCAAGATATGAACATGCATGTGGAATTTCATGAAGAACAACCTCAAAATGCAAGACCATGCATATGCATGCATGGATTAAGCTCCAATTCAACATTATTAGACTAAACCAAGACTCAATTCATCCGTAAATCAAGAACCATGCAAGAACTAACTTGAATACATTAATGAGAGGTTGAATATCCTACCTTGAGTTCTTAATTACAAGTCTAGAAGCTCAATTTGCCAATTATCTTCCAAAATCCCTAAGCCTCCAAGCAAATCAAGATGAAACCAAGTTTTTCTCCTAGCTCTCTCTCTCTCTCTAGTCGATTTGGTGCAAGCAAATGGCTGAAGAAGTGTTGATTCTAAGTCTTAAAATATGATATGAAGTGGGTCACTAAGTGGCAAGGTTGTAAATAATGCCAAATCTTGTAATTT
This sequence comes from Camellia lanceoleosa, assembly GCA_025200525.1. Classification (NCBI taxonomy): domain Eukaryota; kingdom Viridiplantae; phylum Streptophyta; class Magnoliopsida; order Ericales; family Theaceae; genus Camellia; species Camellia lanceoleosa. Next base: position 32,105,835 of record CM045761.1, read on the forward strand.
ATCAATATTTAATCTAATTTAATCATACCAAATCACATTTCAATTAAATATACCATAAAATCATATAAATCTTAATTAGCACAAAACATCAATCAATTTCAGATTCGGCCGCCGATAAGGCCTTCAATTTGCAGTTTAAAGCATAAAACATGAACATATAATTTAACAGTCGAACAGATAGACACGAAATTAAACTAATACTCTCAATCAATCCGTTCAGAATTTCAGTCAATCAGTCAATTAACATGCTTAATCATAGATTAGCACTAATTAGTGGTATTATCAGTAAACAGTGGTAAGGGTTGTCACAGGAAGTCTAACTGCAGACATGGCGTAGTGGAGCGAACTGTGAGGAAGCATGATCAGCGATCATGGAGGAATGTTTCGACGGTTAGAAGTTCATTTCGACAGTTATCATTAAGAAGTATAAATAGCAGAGAATGCCCCAGAAAGAAGCCTCGGACTCAAATCCAGAAACTAGTTTTTATCTACTTTATTTTCCTTCCAGTTTTTACATTTCTTGTTTTTTACATTTCTGCACTTCAAATTCTTATATTGCACTTTATTCATAGGAGTAGTTTCGAATAGTTTGTTGCTGGAAACCTCTATGAGGCTGGATCAAATCATTGTAAGTTTTTCATTTTTACTTAATGAAATGTTGTAATTGTTCTTCATTTAATTGTTGTTTACTAAATTCTCCTAAATAAGCTACTAGTAAAAGTCCTCTTCATTAAGGCTGAAAGAACGGAAACATAATCGTCTGATAATTGGTTGGCAATTAATCTTTTGTAAGGACTGATTGATCTTTGCGGGCACGTTTAAAATTACAATACTAACCTTCGAAAGTTAAAAAAGCCGACATATATTTTTGGCATGCCCAGTGTGACAAATTGAAATGGTTAGACGTAGGAAACAAGGAGAAAATGAACACCAGGAAGAAGGTGTGAAAGGAAAGGTAGAGATACCTGATCCAGAGGATAATGTGATAACACATCCTATGGAAGCACCTATCTCATCAAAACCTATGGTCGAACAGACCAGTAACGCAGAATATGCACCACGTGTCCAAAATAGTGGACGAGACCATGGAATTGGACCATCCACTGTTCCATCTACTCAATGAATCCGTGGGGAGACCTAATAGATGCCATGGGATAGCAGTTAATGAACACAATGGAAAGATGGGCAATATCCTTTATGGATCGGATGAATACTCATTAACCAACTAACACAAGGCATATAGAGGAGATTTCAAATGTTCCTTAGCAAAGATTGGCTAGAGACAAATAACCTATGCAAAGTAATAGACATATTAATGGTCAAACTAGTAATCAAAACTATGAAAGACCATCACCTTAGTCTTGGTACGAGCCTTTTTCGAGGCCTATGATAAATCAAAATGCCTCATTACTTAATAGTGAAGCCATGCAAATTGGTGGATCTGGGCTAATACAAGAAAATGGCACGATGATGTTTCCAAATCCCATGTTCGAAGCCATACGTGGCACAAAGGGGTTCACTAATCTTTTGTTTGAGTTTGTACCCGGGGGGTTGGAAGGGTTTCCTGCAGCTGGAAGAGACACAACACCTGCCCCTCCTGTTACAGCACCTTTTGCAAGTCCCTTCGCAGGGCAGGCTCAAAGAGGTCAACTATACCCTCAACAACAGCCAGCACCACAGGGACAACCAGTCCCAAATATACCTCCCTATGGACCAAGAGGATCTCAGGCACAAGGTTTTCCACCAAATCCTGTGTTTGTTCCTCCAGTGGTGGTTCAACAAGCACAAAATATGGTTCTTAGGGACCAAATTGTTAATATTGTTAGAGAAATGTGTGGACCTATGGCTCGGGGGGTTCAAACTCCTATGTACAGGAAACCATATCCAGAATGGGTGGGTAGGGTACATGAATACCCAAGAGGGTTTAGAATACCAGACTTTGCTCTTTTTTATGGAAATGGAAACTAGTCAACAGTAGAACATATTACTAGGTTTGTTGCCCAATGTGGTGAATTTACCAATAATGATTATATGAAGTTAAGACTTTTTTCAAATTCTCTAACTGGGGCAACTTTTGTATGGTATATTAACCTTACACCTGGCTCTATCCAAACTTGGCAACAAATAGAGGAGGCCTTTCATGCCCAATTCTTCCAAACGGAGCTAGAAATTTCTATGGCAGATTTGGCAAGGCTGAGTCAAAGGCTTGATGAGAAGGCTGTTCAATTTATTGCCAAATTCAAAAGAGCACGAAACAAATGTAGGATCATTCTACCAGAGCCTAAATTTGTGAGATTGGCTCAAAATGGTTTAGAGTTTAGGCTTCGAAAGAAGTTTGACTCAACTGAGTTTCAAGACTTAGTGGAATTAACCTATAAGGTGTCCAGATATGAATCATTACATGAAGAAGAACAAGACCGAAGTAATGCATCACACAAGACATGTTATAGAAATCCTAATTATGAGATTGATGCATCAGAGATCGTCAAAAAAGTGCCTGTGATCTATGAGGCATTAATTCATAAAGACACCACAATAGATCAGTAGTTTAAGAAGAAAGACCTTCATAGGAAATATTTTTTTGATTTAACAAAGGCCGATGACATTTCTTATCATTTGCTTGTAGCAAATTTTCTAAAGTTACCAAAAGGAGTCAAAATTCCATCTCCAGAAGAACTTAAAAGAAAAATTATTGTAAATGGCACAATTCTTGGTCTTACTCAACTAAAAACTGTATTGTTTTTGGGAACAGGATCCAAGAACAGATTCGAAAAGGGAGTCTAAAATTCCCAGCTAAAGTAGAGAAAGCTATGGGGATTGACACTAATCCATTCCCAGAAATTGGAGAAGTTACGGCCAATGTTATTGTGCCAGACTTCCAAAACTTATCCCTGAAGGAATTGGAAGAGGTTAATGTGCAGAAGCATGTTGCCAATCATACTGCTATTAAGAAAGATGCTAGAAGTTCACCAGCGAATGAGCAGAGCTTTACAGACCAAAGGGAAGACTCTAATGAGAAGGCGCTAGATGATGACTCTTTAGAGGCAGCTATCATGCAAAGAATGTGTCTCAGATGCAGGTTAAGCTACAAATGGTTGAAAGGGATCCTGATTGACGGGAAGCAGTATTACAAGGATGTGCAAAGACACCCTAAACTAACTAGTACCTACAACAAAAGGCCATATCCAACTGGTCCTAGATAGCAGCTATTCTTGGCTGGACCAACAGCCACTAGAGTGTATTCTAAGGACAAGAGACCCCTACATGAGTTCAGACCACCCAACTATTACAGCATGGAAGGCAATCATCTTGAGAGGAGACCTGAAGAAGGCTCAAGTTATGAGATTAGAGCCAGAGATTAGCCTCCTAGACCAACCTCACACAAGATGGAAAGTAGCCACCCTTATAGAAGGCCTGAATTAGGCCCAACAGGGCCAAGCAGTAGTCTCCACAGGCAACTTTGAAACTAGTTTCAAAGACAGAAAGAGACAATTGAACAATTGAGCTAGTGGGTTCATGGGTACCTGGGGTTCCAGATTGGTTTGTCATGCAAAACAAGCCTAAGGAAATTCCTACCCAGAGAAGTGTTGTTGGAGACCAGGGTAGGATGGTTAAACCTCCTTTAGTGACTCCAAATAATTGGGTGTTACTAAAGTATCCAAAAACAAGGAACCAAATATGGTCCTAGTGATTTCTAGATCCTAAAGGAGGAAGATCCAGCGAAGGAACACTCAGTACCAAAAGGATCTGAAAGAAAGTGAGGAAAGTTCTTCATTGGCCTAGCCAAAAGGCCAGACAGAGGGAAAGAAAAGTCCAAAGTTGGATCATAGTCCAAAATCGACTCCTCAAGACAAAAGGAGTTTCAGCAAAGAGCAGTTGGCTAAAGTTCACTCTGAACTGAAAGCCAAAGAAAGATCCAGTTTAGCAGGTCTTGAGAAGGCTTTGATGGAAAGCGACAGTGAGATAGAAGGAGAAGTTGACCTAGGACAAAGAAAAAGGATGGTTGAGGAGGAAATGTTTGAAGCCTTCATGGTTGAACAGACATTTATGATCGAAAAACCAGCAAGAACAGACCATTCGAAGAAAGTCACTAGTACTGAAGTGCCAGAATGCAGCATGGAAGATGTTTATGAAATAATTGAACAAATTGGCTTGGAAAAGGAGTAAGTACAACCAGTGGTTCAATTTGGCTCATTTCCTCCAATGTCAGTAAATATGGTGCATATACTACCTCAGGAGTTCCAGGTTGAAGATGAAAACCAAGAAGGTTAGGAGATTGACCTTATTCCAGTTTTTAGTGAAGATTCGCAGGTTAGTATGGTTCAAGATGAATCCGAAATGGCTACACTAATGGAAACTGGAAACGGGAGTGAGAAAGAGGTGAGTATTAATCTCTTATATCCTTTTGAGTATCTTACAACATCCATGACACAGAATGTCAAGCCCTTGTATATCAAGACTTTTTTCGATGGGATACAGATGAATAGGGTATTAGTAGATAATGGGGGCAGCGGTAAATCTGCTTCTGAAATCTTCTTTGAAAAAACTAGGGAAAAGGAACCCCAAATTAATCCCAACCAGCATAACCATTGCTGGTTTTGCTGGAGATAAACAGATAGCTCAAGGTATTTTGCCTATCAACCTGAGTGTAGGAACCAGAGATTGCATGACGACATTCTTTGTTATTGACAGCAATGCTAAGTATAATGCTCTACTTGGTAGGGACTGGATTCACACTAACAAATGTGTGTCTTCCTCTCTACATCAAAAGATAATGATGGCCTTGTGCAATGGAGAGACAGAGGAGATCAATGCAGACCCTCAACCCTTTGTCGCTTGTGCTGATTTTACGGAGGCCAAGTTGTATGCTGAAGGAGTAACACCACTTAGTATATTGAGAAAACCTGATGGTTCAGCCAAAGTGGTGACTAATGAAGAAGTAGCACACCTGAAGCACATGGTACAGGAGAGTGCTAATGAAGAATTCATTGTCAAAGATGATAATCATGTCTAGTTGTAGACAGGAAGATGAAACCCAAAAGCCAGACCTTTGGCTTTAGTTAAGTTCATAGGATTGGACTTAAAGGCAATAGTTCAAAAGGTTTAGGAACAAGAGAAGGAAGCCATGATAGTTGGCGGTAAGCATAAACAACAATAGGTCAGACCTTTAACCTTTGATAAATACTGTGCATTGGACATCGAAACAAAAGTCTAGGAAATACAGGAGGAAGAAGCCTTATGGACAGACTTTGTCTATGAGGAGGAGGGTAAAGATATTGAATCAAAGAAACTAGGAGCAAAACAAAGCAAAGAAATTGCTTCGAAGATAGAAGAAGTCAAAAAAGAAGCATTAGTGAATTCTCAGATACAAGACCCCTTGGAAGAGGTTAACTTAAGGGAAGGTTCTACACAGAAATCCATCTACATTAGTGCTTGGTTAAGTGCTCTCAACAGAGACCAGTTGTTGGTGGTATTAAAGAGATATAAAGATTATTTTGTATGGTCTTATAATGAACTGCCAGGATTAGATAGGTCATTAGTAAAACATAGGCTCCCTAAGAAGCCTAATTTCAAGCCATACAAGCAAAAACCAAGAAGAATGAGTCCTGAAGTGATTCAGAAGTCAAGGAGGAAATTCCTAGGCTCCTTAAGGCAGGCTTTATTAGGACAACCAGGTATATTGAATGGTTATCCAATATTATGCCTGTAATTAAGAAGAATGGTGAAATTAGGGCATGCATCGATTTTAGAAACCTGAATTTAGCAACTCCAAAAGATGAGTACCCCATGCCCATAGTAGATTTATTGGTGGATAGTTTAGCAGGGCACAAGATTTTATCAATGATGGATGGGCACTCTGGTTATAACCAAATCTACATTGTAGAAGAGGATATCCATAAGACAGCATTCAAATGTCCTGGGAACATTGGCACCTTCGAATGGGTTAAAATGCCATTTGGCCTGAAGAATGCTGGGGCCACATATCAAAGGGCTATGAACACTATCTTTCATGATCTCATTGGACGATACTTAGAGTGTTACATTGATGACATTGTAGTGAAGTCCCAGTTCATGGAGGAACATTTGTTTCACTTGGAAGTAGCTTTTAAAAGAATTAGAAAGTTCAAGTTGAAGCTTAATCCTCTTAAATGTGCTTTTGACGTATCAGCTGGAAACTTCTTGGGCTATGTAGTACATAATAAGGGAATACAAATTGATCAAAACAAAACCAAAGCTATCATTGAAGCCATACCTCCATCAAGTAAGAAAGAAGTACAAAAATTCCTTGCACATGTTAATTTTCTTCGAAGATTTATTTCTAATACTGCAGGGAAAACTAAAGTGTTTTCTTCCTTATTAAGGTTGAAAAATGAAGAGGAGTTTGTGTGGATAGCAGAGCATCAAATTGCTTTTGATGGAATCAAAGCCTACTTGACCAAGCCTACAGTGCTTATGCCAGCAAAGGGTGATAAGCCTTTGAAATTGTATATTACTACAGCAGAAGATTCACTAGGAGTTTTCTTAGCCCAAGACAATGAAGAAGGCAAAAAGCAAGCAGTTTATTACCTTAGTAGGTTCTTAAATTCTGGTGAATGTAAATATTCAGCTGTAGAAAAGATGTGCCTTGTATTGTATTTTGCTGCAATGAAACTAAGATACTATCTTTTGCCGACAACTGTCTTGGTAATTGCAACCACATATTTGATTAAATATGTGTTGTTTAGACCTATGTTGAGAGGAAGAATTAGCATATGGATACTAGCTTTATCAGAATTTTATCTAGAATATGTCCCTCAAAAAGCAGTAAAAGGATAAATTTTAGCTAATTTTTTGGCAGATCATCCATGTCAGACAGAAAGCCAGCAGATAATGGATCTTGGCATGGTTAGTATTGAACCATGGCAAATGTGGTTCGATGGATCAAAAGCCAACGATCTAACTAGAATTGGTGTGGTGATTAAGTCACCATAGGGGGGTAGAAACTACACATGGTTTTAGAGTGGATGAAATTACTTGTTCCAATAATCAAGCTGAATATGAAGCTTTAATAATGGGCTGGAAATACTTATTAGATTACAAGCTCATGCAGTTGCTATATTTGAGGATTCTCAATTGGTGGTTAACCAAGTGAAAAGAATTTTCAAATGTCAAAGTGCAAGCATGTTACCATACTATGTTGTTGCATTACATTTGCTTTCTCAATTCCAGATAGCAAATGTGACTTATATCCCAAAATTCATGAATAACAAAGCTAATGATATGGCTCATAAAGTTTCGAATTTCAGGAGAAGGGATAACACTCAAATGAACATAAGCCAAACAATATATCAAAAAGTAATATCACCCTTAACTAAAAGAAATGTGGTGTTGGAAGTCAATCATAATGACTCACAAGAACAAGATTAGAGGTATCCAATAATGCGGTACCTAACTGGCCCATCTTCGAAGGCTAGCAGAAAAATCAAATTACAATCCATGCAATACATATTGTATGGTAATGCTCTTTACAAAAGGAAAGAAGATGGGTTATTATTGGACTGTTTGGGGCCAAAGGAGGCATTGACAACTATAGCTAAGGTTCATGAAGGCATTTGTGGTGCTCATCAGCCTGGTGTGAAAATGAGATGGCTACTTCGAAGACATTTCTACTATTGGCCAACCATCTTTAACGATTGCATAGAATATGCTAGAGGTTGCCAGGCATGCCAAAAGTAGGGTACGATAAGACATGTGCCAATAACTGATCTACATGCGATTGTGAAGCCTTGGCCGTTTAGAAGATGGGCTGTGGATATGATAGGAAAGATCTATCCACCCTCTTCGAAGCATCATTGTTTCATCTTTGTAGCCACAAATTACTTCACTAAGTGGGTCGAAGCTAAGCCATATAAGGCGGTAGACTAGACTGAAGTTGTTGGATTCATTAAAAATCTGATCCATAGATTTGGCATCCTACAGATCATAACTATTGATAATGGGACTGTATTTGATGAGAAGATGGTAAAGTCTTTTGTGGTAGAGTTTGGAATTAGCCTTATCAATTCTACCTCCTGTTATGCACAGGCAAATGGTCAAACAAAATTATCCAATAAATCCTTGAAAAAAGGAATACAGAGAGTTGTGGAAGACAATCCCAGGAATTGACATAACTTACTGTTGGATGTATTATGGGCTTATAAGACTTCTCCAATATCAAGTACAGGAGTTACTTTTATGCCTTAGTATATGGACATGATGCAGTATTGCCTGTAGAAATTAACATCAAGTTCTTAAGGGTGAGATGCCAAGATCAGTTAGTTCCTGGGCAGTACCATCAGAGTATGTGCTTGGAATTAGAGAATGTGGATGAAGCTAGAATTTTGGCATTAAATAACATTCTTTTCCAAAAAAAGAAAGTAGCCAAAAACTATAATAAGAAAGTCAATCACATTAGCTTTGATGAAGGTGATTTGGTATGGAAGACAATACTTCCAATAGGGATTAAAAGCCATAAGTTTGGTAAATGGCCATCTAATTAGAAAGGACCATATCAAGTTCATAGAGTTTTGTCTTGGGGAACATATCATTTGAGAAATTTGAATCGATATGTGCACCCTAAGAAAATTAATGGCAGATATTTAAAGCCTTGTTATCCAATTGTGTGGGAAACACAAGGAATATAATAAGTGCTAAACAAAAGAAGCAAGAATACACTCAAATAACAAATAAAAATTTTATTTCATAAGGAGTTGAATACATGCAGCCATAGATTGGCCCAAAAGTTAGTACAATGTTTCAATTGTTCCTTTACAATTGACTCTCTACTCTTAAAAGATGGGAACAACTGAATAGCCGTAGTCATCTCCTGTTATCGATTAGCCAGTCCTTGGTTGGTAATTTGCAACTTGGTGGCAGTACGATCCAAAGCCAGGTTGACTACTAATAACTCTTCCTCTAGCTGAGCTTTTTTCTCCAACAGTTGAGCTCGAAATTGGGAGACAGAGAAATGTTGTTCTTTCAATTCAGATACTTCAGCATGTATCTGGGAAACAAATTTCTGGTCTTTCAACAATTTCTCATTTGCAACTTTGGCAACATGACAGATGTTGATATAAAAGTCAATGGTAGTTGCTGCCTGAGATAAGTGACTTGAAATAGTCATGTTTGATTGTTCAACAACTTTGCAGCACTTGAGGAAACCATTATTGATAATAGGCCTTGGCAAGGCTTCGAAGGGGATCCTCGAGAAAAATGTCAGCAACTCCAAACAGCTGTCCAAATCTAATGAAGGCAAGGAAGTCTTACTAGTGGAAGAAGAGCTCTCAAAAATTTCTAAGAGAGAATCAGCCAAAACTAATGGCTCAGTTTCATTGCTAGCTGTTGGAATGGTAGAAGGTATGTCAAAAAGGCTAGCTAGTCTAACTTCGAAAATGTCCACCTCTTCCGTTGACATGGTTGGTGCAGAAAGGGCTCTGGTAAAAAGAAGAGATGGCTACATAGAGATAAGAGAGGAAGATGAAGTATCCCTAGCAGTTTCCATGGTCTTGGCTATAGGTAAATCAAGAGAAGAGGGACTGAAGCTAGGTAGGGATAGTGGACAAGGAACTGGTGAGCTACCAGTGTCTTCTTTGAGGGAATCAGCTATCACTGGAGATGAAGTAATAACTGGAATTTTCTCAGTAGGAGAAGAATCAGCAAGGCTTGAAGGGAGAATAAATTGGGCAGAGTTAAAGGATAGAAGAGGAAAGTATGGAGTTAAGCCAAAGGATAGGGATGCAGGAATGCTTTGCCTCAAGAAAGGTATGAAAAGTGTAGAACCAGGGAGTGGGAGTATTGCTTTAATAGGCTCCACATTTCAAGGTCTTTCAACTTCAGATGAAACTGAAGTAGTCCTTATTGAAGGAGAAGATAGAGTAGTGGTTGCTGCAAAAGAAGAAATACAAAGCAATGTTAAGTTTCACTATCAAGAACTTGATAAAGGAAATTAGAGACACGAAAGAAAATTATTTGTTTCAGAGGTGGTAGCAATGGTTAGAGAGCTGCGAAGGGTATAATGTTCAGCAATTTGTTGTTTCCTTGCAGCTTCTCTTTGGAGTTCATTAGCAGCAGCAGCTTCATCCCTAAGCATTTGTTGTTGCCTCCTCTTCTCAGCCCTTTGGAACACAATGATTTCTTTAGAATGTTCCGCTTTCACTGCTTTAACAGATGCTTCATAAATGGGGTCCCTAGTGAAATTAGAGAGAGTGACTATCATTTTCTTCTTCCTTTTTAAAGGAGCCTCTTACTCTTTTTCTGCTTCCTTTTCCTCCACGTGAGCCTCAGGTACCTTTTCCTTAGGATCAAGCAAAAGTTTCCTTTCCTTTGTTACTTCTACTTGCTCTTAAGGAGATTTAAAGCTTGAGCTCTTTGAGGAGAGTCTCCCTATGAGTCGCTTACGCCACCTACACCAAAGAAGGAACTATAAGTAAAAGGCAAATGTGTCATAAAAGGAGAAAAAAAAAAAGAAACAACATTGCACACTTTTCTTCGAAGTAGCTCGAGTAACTCTAGAAGGAGTTGAGGCAGCAGAAGCAGACTTTGTAATAGCTAGGGTAGGAATTAGGACGGCATGAGCAGTGGAGAAAATAACCACTCCAGTGCCTTTAGACTTGGATTGAGGCACGTCTAGTGCCATTAATAGACCTTGAGGAGGAATGGCCAAGTGTACTTCCATATTGGGAATCCACCAGTTCTGGTACCTTTTCAATATATTGCTTTGAGTAGGTACTCAAAGTCAATTAGATCTTGGATAAATTTGGAAGTTGTTTCTTCCAATCTGGATCTTCAAATCTTCAAATCTCTGCTGGTAAGGATTAAATTGGACTGACTACAGAGAGGGATAGGGACCCCTTGTGAAAGTCCAAATTGCCTAGCAAATTGAACAGGACAATAGGGCTCAGAGATACACTTATAAGCTCGGGGGTCGTGGTACCAATGAACAGTTCCCTGGGGATCAGAATAGAGGCCCACATATTTTTGTGCTGGGGCGTAAAACAGGACCTATCACTTAAAAAGGTCCTCAGCCAAGCTGGGCCAATATTGGTAGCTTCAAAGGGGCGGAAAGTGTGAGAATAAGGGGAAGCTGAGAGTTGGTGAAGAAAGAAAAGTAGAAGGCAAAGTTGGAAGGGTAAAGTGAAACGTTGGCTAACTTCATACCATGAGTGGTAGGGTTTGGCTCCAAAAACTTTATGCATTTAGACTGCAAATTAGTGAAATATGCAAAAAACCAAAGTTGGAGTATCCAAAATGGGCCTCCTTGGTTGGCATCCATGGATTTTTCACAAAAAATGGAACAAGCTCTATAAAGATGACCCAAAACGTATGGAGCTAAGGCCACTTTTCTTTGTAAAATAAGGGCTTTGGCAAGAGGGGCAAACTGGTACAGAAGAGGAATTTGCAAAGCTAATACAATAAAAAAGAGAAAAATTCTCTATCAGTCATAGGGCCTTCTCTTTTGTTCTCAACCTTGACAAAGTCACTATAGGATGAGTTCAAATGGGGGAGAGAAAAAGGGGTTTTGAGGTTAGGATAGTTTGGACCAATGGGGGTACCAATAGGGGATAATCCCAATAGATAGCAGATGTCAAGAACAGTAGGAGACATCATCCCACATCTAAATTGAAAGAAATTGAAAGTAGAATTCCAAAAACAAAGAGCAGTATGTATTAAAAATGGGTCCTCTGAAATGGTGAACCTGGACAATTGAAGGGCGTCGAAGAGGCAAAGCTTCTGAAGATCCAGTGTCCTATCAGGGACGATCCGATCATATCATTTTTCCCATTCTGGTCTTACTGTGGACCAGTAGCGATGGGGTCGGTTCATCCTCCAGCTTCCCCAATCAAGACCGCCTTCATAAAGGAGGCAATGATCTTCCAGATGTGGATATAGAGCTGGAAGCTCAGTGGAAATCTCCTTAAAAATGGGCCCAAGCATGTATTCTTGTTGTTCATGGCGACGGGGAATGAAGATGCGCCCGTCAATAGCACTTCTCTCACCAGCCTTGTATTTCTCACACTCTTCATCAATGATCCTTTTTAAGGCTACAGACGGACTCACACGTTTCACAATCGATATTTTTAAGGAGGAAGAAGCTATTGACAGGAGTTTTTTCAGAAGACAAAGTTAGGAAAGAGGACAAATGAAAGAGGAAGTCAATAGAGATGAAGGGTTTGTGTATTAGGCAAACAAGTGAATTGGAAGCACGAAATAAAAGGAGTTTTTAAACCTTTCTGTCTGAAAAATACCAAATCATTTTAAGTGGATAGAATTCATAAAGAAGTGCTAAAGGTACGCATGCGAAAAGTTTCTTTCAATGTTGATAATTTGGGAGGGAAACGTATCTCAAATACTAATATTGGCTTCGAAATCAAATGTTTGGCTTCGAAGCCAAGCTTTGGCGCTAAAATCAAGTGACAAACAGCTTCAAAAGCAGGAAGTTGACTTCGAAGAACATTTCACACCTAAGAGTATAGGAGTGCCCAGGTATTTGTTTACTTCAAAAGGATTAAAGACCTGCTTTTGGGTTTCTTGGTGAAAGTAAAATCCTTCGAAGTAATGTTTGAAATACCCTGTGATTAGAATTTGTTTGTTCTAGGCTTCAAAGTGATGTAAAACCAATAGTTGGTTAAGAAATATACAAAAGGAATCACTCTTTTAGAATAAAACAGTGTAGTCCTTAAAGGAAGTTTCCATACTTCGGAAAATGTAGACTGTTTGTTCGAAGCAAAAATAGTTGATTCGAAATTGTTGTTTGTATTAACCATATGATTGGGAAAAGAAGACCTAAGGCAGAGGTTGTCAATTACACTCCATATATTAGTAAAGTTCAAATTAGGTCTTCGGTATTCCATTGGATATGTTTAAATTAGGTTTCAAAGGACAAAATTGGTGAATTCGAAGCTCTGATTTTCTTTATCTTGGATAAAGAGAATGAAATCAGACCATGCCGAATAAAGAAAGGAAAGCCTAGCTTTATTAAGGTAAAAGTAATTACATTAGAAAGCCCTTTTGGTTACATATTCAATTTCATAAAAATAAGGAATAGAGAAAATGACAAGGTCATGGAACTTGTTCCAACAATGGTCAATGAATTTATGTTCCTTTTTTATTCTGTCTTCTATCTTCTCCAAGCTAGGTTACTGAAGCTGATATGCTTGTATTTGATAAAAAAAGTTGTTCGGCTTTTATTTCAAATTTTTTTTGCTTCAATCCTTGTTCTATCTCATCCATATCCAAGTCATCCCAGTATGCAAAGTCTTTATTCTTGAAGTCATTATATTCATCGATAAGGTTCTCTGCTTCATACTAGGTGTGAATTCAATGAATGAAATGTTGTCCAAAGATTGAGTGGTGGCTACAGAAGTTTGGTGCCAATGAAGAAGCAGTGGGAGTTGATCCAAAAACATCTGAAGCTTTGCTTGGGCAATAGGATTGAGGACATGACTTCGAGTCATAAGGTCACAAGCCCATCGAAGGTTCTTAAGAGGAACATCACCCTCAAGAACATTGAAGAGCAAATGAGAAAAGGCCGCAATTGAGCTTGATATCTCTCAAATATAGTAGGGAAAATTGGAGGTTGATAGGAAGGAAGAAATTGATTCTCAAAGAGAGTAAGTCTCAGTTCTTCCACCCAATGAGGGTTTTGCGGAAGAGGATGTGTAGCAGGATCCATCTCGAAGGAATGAGGGAACTGGGGATTGTTTATACAGTCAAGCCAGTCAGAAGAGCAAAATTTTGCCCTCTGGGCTAAGCATGACGGGTTGTACCCTTGTGTTTCCTCTGGACGACGAGTGGCTGGCATAATCTTTGTAGGCATAGAGGACGTGTACTAAGCTATGAGTAAATTGTCTTCCAAACTGCGTCGACGATCGATGGATACATATGGGTAAACTACCGAGCTCCGAACAAAATGAGGGAAAAATGGAAGACCAGCAAATTCGATGAAGTGATGATTAATGCGCTCTCTCAGCTTGGATTCCTCAAGTTTTGGCCAGCCTCCTCAGCCAGAAGTCTTAGAAGAAGAGGAAGAAGTTGCAGCCTCATCCCACGCAGAAGGTTTTGGGTTAGAAGAAGAGCTTCCAATATCCATGTTTGCGAAGTTTTGGGCTAGAGAATTATGAACAATAGGTTTGTAATCTAAAGATTGATAGTTTGCAAAAACTTCCATGACTTAAATATAGAGAGATGGATAGGAGTGGCTAATAAATGCATGAAAATTCTTTCGAGGGCAAACATTATTATCTAACAACTCCTCATATGCTTGATCTATGTCAAAATAAGTTTGTTTGGTCATGCGAGCTGTATCAGACCTTTCGAATGCTCAGATAATGGGAAATGTTCAAGGTGTGGAAAAGAATTTAATGCAGGCGGTTGCAGTTTTAAGAAGATGTAAACCCTATGCACGTCTTAGGACGTGGGTGAAGTTTTTTGATCCACTAATATCACCAAGTGTTGGATATATTAGTGCGGGGGGTAATGTTGGCTGTATAAATTGTATAAGCCAATCATGATTCAACACGTGGCATGAGAAGAACAATTTAGGAAAGTAATATAAATAGCCAACCACAGTCAGATACGTGTCAACCCATTCTGATAATAATGGGTTTGCGTAGCACTGGAATGACGAGGGATATAAGATGATGTGGCCTAACGATTGCTTACAAGGTTCAAATTCAAAATCAGGAGGGAAGCTTAACTGCAAACATGGCGTAATGGAGCTAACTATGAGGAAGCATGATCAGCGATCATGGAGGAATGTTTCGACGGTTAGAAGTTCATTTCGAAAGTTATCATTGAGAAGTATAAATAGCAGAGAATGCCTCAGAAAGAAGCCTCGGACTCAAATCCAGAAACTAGTTTTTATCTATTTTATTTTCCTTTCAGTTTTTATATTTCTTGTTCTTTACATTTCTGCACTTCAAATTCTTGTATTGCACTTTATTCATAGGAGTAGTTTTGAATAGTTTGTTACTGTAAACCTCTACGAAGCTGGATCAGATCATTGTAAGTTTTTTATTTTTACTTAATAAAATGTTGTTTATTTAATTGTTGTTTACTAAATTCTCCTAAACAAGCCACCAGTAAAAGTCCTCTTCATTGAGGCTGAAAGAACTAAAACACGATCGTCTGATAATTGGTTGGCAATTAATCTTCTGTAAGGACTGATTGATCTTTGCTGGCACGCTTAAAATTACAATACTAACCTTCGAAAGCCAAAAAAGCCAACAGATATACATCTCTTGTGAAAGATGGATGGTAATACAAACATCTTGGACCGATGCAAATCTTGGTAGGATGTTGTTCAACAGTCTCAATAGTGGTTGCAATCACTTTACCTAAGTAGACTTGGCTATGTGCTCACAGGCAATGCATATCATCCTAGCTATGTGCTCACATTCTGTTTGATTGTAAACGGAAACAAACGACAGATGTTAAATTGATCAAATTTTTAAAAAATTAGGTATTAAATTAAAATAACACGAAGTTTGGGTGTCATTGATTTTCGAATAATAATTTGGAGGGAAAAATGATGGTGTTTTATTTTTAAAATGGATTAACTACACGTAGCATATCATATCTCTATTGTACTATAATCTTATTTAGTTTTTTTTATTTTTAATTATGACAATTAATTCCTCACACTTTTAAATCAAGTTGTAATGTTATTACATTCATCCAATGTTAACAAGGTTAATGAAAATTAAAAATGAAGAGATTAAAGTGAGATTTTAATAAAATTACAAGAATTAAAGTGAGATTTCGATAGAAGTGTGAGACACTAATGAAAAAAATGTCACACTTAGCTCATATGACAAATTCCGTTAGCGTTATTAATCATATATAGACAGAAGAATAACATTGTAACTTATTTATACTGTAAGGGACTATCTGTCACAATTTAAAGTAAAGGGATCAAAATGAAATTACACTAAAAGTGTATGGTTCCAATTGTGATTAACCCTTTTTAAAACCATGGGACCCAAAACTATTTCATTATTCTCAATGGATATTCTGTTTGTACGATGATATATATTAACCCTTTTTAAAATGAAAATTTAATCAAAATTCTCTCATAATAAAATTTTAATATATTAAGAATAAGTATAATTTTTTTTAAAAAAATCTAACACATATCATTATTATCAAAATATTAAATTTTAAAATAATATAACTTTTGATCTAGATGTCGATTTTTAATAAAATTAGTATTTTTAAAATTTTTTCATCAAAATTTATTAAATAAGAATTACGTTGACTAAGAAATTCTTAAAAGAAAAAAATTATTACAGCTAAAATTAATATAAACAATAACATGTTATACCATGTGAGAAACGTGTAGTTTACTTTACTATACATTATTTGACTTTTCTTATAAAGTTATTGAAATAATTTGTGATCTAACAAGAAACATATAATAATATCATATATTGTGAGTTGATTTGAAGTTTTTGCTCCTTAATAATCTTTTTAATTCAATACGTTTATTTATTTATTTATTATTTTTTTTAAACTTGGTTCGAAACTTGTGGTGTGAAAACAAGGGGCTCACAAATAATATGTTTTGATCTAAAAATTATTTTTGAGATATTTACACACAAATCTTAATTTATAAATTTATATTTTATTAAATTATAACTAAAATTTTTTTAGACCTTCAAGTCCCATTAAATTTTTAGTAGTCAGAATTGCCCTTCAAATAATGATTATTCATTATTTATGATTATCTATAAACGTGATGATTTAATATTTATTTTGATTTTCAAAACTTTAAAATATTAACTTTTAAATCGAAAAAACTAAAAAAAAAAAAAATTATGTGCAAAAAAAAAAAAAAATTAGTGTGTTTTGTTTCAGTTTTCTCAATTTAGTTTTCTGGAAATTGAGTTTTTTATTTTTCAAATTTTTTTAGTGAACATTTTTAAAATTTTAAGTAAATTTTTTTACTTTTTTAGATATACCTTACTTAGATGTATCTAAATAGTAAAATATTTGTGAAAAAAATATTTTTAAAATTTAATAAATACCCAAAAATGCGAAAAATATGCTAAATTTTTTTTATTTTTTTATTTTTTGTATATTTGATATTTACTGAATTTTTTAAAGATTTTTTTTCACAAATATTATACGTTTTAAGTGTATTTATGTTAAGTATGTCTAAAAAAAATTTCAAAAAATTGCTTAAAATATTTAAAAAATTGATTGAAAACAAAAAATACGAAAAATAAAAAAGTAGGATTTTCTGAAAAGTATTTTCTGGAAACCAAAACTAAACATTTTTTTTTTTGAAAAAATTAAACTATTTTTTTGTGCAAAACTGAAAATTTTGTGTCTGTAAAGGAACATGATGATGGAATATTAATGTGCAAAACTGAAAAAAATAAATAAAAAATAAATGAAAAAGCTAATAATGTTTTTGGTTTTAAAATTGGAAAAAATTGATAATGTTCTTGATTTTATTGGATAGTAAATTCAAACCAATAAGTAAAAAGGTAAAAATGTTTAATCTCATACTCTGTTTTTTTATCAGTTAGTGAAATAATTATCTGGAATATTAGTATGCAAAAGTGATAATATTCTTAATTTTAAAAATTACAAAAACTTGATAATATTTTTTATTTTTTTAAATAATACTTATTGTTTTAAAAAATCTTAAATAAATTTAAATTACCATAACATTTATAAATAAGACTTTTACATAATTAACACATTATTTTTTAAAGGGCCCATGAATCAGGCTATGAGATTTTGTAGTTGGTTATGCCTTTTTGAACAGTAAAATTGAATAAGTCAAGATTACAAAGGCCTCATGGTAGAGTCTGAAATTGAGAAATTATAGTTTATGCCCAAACAAATTATAAACCTATAACTTTCAAGCAAGTGATTTCCAACTTATTCTCAAAGCATCTCCTGCCTCACTTAAAGAATAAGCTGATTTCTGACTTCCACAAAGTTATAAGTTATAAGTATAGCTAAACCAAACATATCAAAAACAATTAAATTATTAAGAAAAAAAAAAAAAAAAACAAAAACAAACAAAACAAACTCTTAGAAAAAAAAAATTGGTCCCAAAAATGAATTTCCATGCTACGAATATCATTTTTTAGATAATATTCTTTAAGTTATCTCCATATAATCTCGTAAATAAACACATATAATTGTATATGTCTTTCATCCATAATTTAAATTAAAGAATGTTGTATGAGAATGTGGAGCTCACTATAAATTTCATTTCTATGATGTAAACTATTTATGTTATAGGATTCGTCATGTGTATCATTTACATAAAAATTAAGTTAATCTAATAATTATAATATATTCAATTTATTATATTTGTTTTTAAAAAATTAGATAACAAGTACGTTTTTAAAAATATACTATTTATTTTTTTGATGACAAAAGTAATAAATTAAAAATGTTACGAAAATCTGATCGATCTATTTTTTTGGGGTGAAAAATACACAAAAAATTCTTTAAAATAAACATTCAAATTATCAAAACCACGACCAAGACAAAGTCTTCCACCCATCCGGATAATGAATGATTGGAAAGCAGCCTAGTCCATTATATATTAGTTTTAATAATAATAATAATAAAATACAATGCACCAATGCCTCTGGTGCATTAATTTATAGAGCAATGCTATGTACTTCGAATTTAAACTTGTCTCGAATGGCTCGAATTTTATTTTACTGGCCGGTCGTCCAGTCGGTCATTCGACAAAAAGACTGACAATTGCGGTAGACAATTGTTTCACCCTGTCGTCTAAATGGTCGTCCGGCCGTTCGACAGGTGAATACAAAATTGAACTATTCGAGACAGCTCAATTCGAGGCACCAAGAATTTTTATGATTTATATTGAGAGGTCTACCAATCCACGGCTCACACGAAATCCGCTTGTGGCCTGGTGTGGTTCGACATTAGTCTAAACCCAGGCCCAAGTCCGGTAGTCTGGCTCGAGGCCTAACTTGTCAATCTAGCCCAAAGTCTAAGTACAACTGGATCCGGACTTGAGTTTGAGCAACTATTTTATGCAAGTAGCCCGACTATGAGCCAATTCAGACCGACTCATTTTTACACCCCTAATAAAAAGTAGTTTGAAAGTAATAACAAAATGTTGAGAAGTGATATAAATCAGTTGAAGGTGTCGTAAAATTGTTATAAGTGTTGATGGTGCTGGTGGTGTTGTTTTGTTGTTTTTGTTTTTAGTTGTTTTGTTTTATTATTCTCATGTCAGAGGAGCATTTATTAGCAAGGCGTCAAAAAGTAAATAAAAGGGTATTAACATCCTAACTAGATTGGTTTGCATGAAAAGGATGAAAAATATTCTAAAAAATAGGTGTTTTTTTTTTAATTTAAAAAAATGTTATAAGATCAATAAACCTGGTAATAAAATCAGTACAAATTATTTTATGTTGTTTTATTTTTTATATTTTTCTTGTGCTTAAGGCATCTATTAGCAACACCTTTTAAAATTAGAGAAAATGTCAGAATTAGTTGTAAAGTTTCACACTGGTCCAAAATGCTGTAATGGATGTAGTATTTTATAGGCTAGTTTTGGAGCAAAACAATCAATGAAAAATATTTGAGCCCCATTACAAGAAATAAGAATTTTAATAATCAAATTTTTTTATTTTTAAAAGTAAAAATTCTGTTACAAAAAAAAAACATTTGGAGATCATGTTTTGTTACTAAGGATAGTTGCTATCAAATCGTCTCGAAAAGTGAAAATGACTTTTAGTAATAATTTTAAAAATATCACTAATAAATTCACATTTAGAGGCAAAATAATTAATTCTAAAAGGTAATAATTCATCACTAAATATTTAATTTCATTACTAAAAATATTATGGTAATAAAATATTTTGTTCCAAAAAAGTGATTTTGTCCCTTATTTTTTTTTTTTTTCTAAAATCTTAATTTGTTGTAGTGCAAGTTAAATGAAATTAAAACAGCAAAACACAAAAATGATATATTTCTAGAGGTGACAAATGGATTGGTTTAAAATGAGTGATACATGTATAAAACAATTCAACTCAAATGCTAACTAGTGCTCCGGGGCATTAGTTTGCGTAAAAAAAGTTCCGAGAAAAGGCAGAAGAATTTTTTTTAAAAATGTACTAAAATTCATCAAGGTTGTTTCAAAAGCCACCAAAAATGTTTTGTATTAATTTTTTGATGTCTTTTTTTTAGTGTTTGGGGCACTTATTAACAGTACTTTTATTGCACGTTTGTTTGTAACATTAAAAGAACAATTGAAAATGGGGGAAATATATATAAAGATCACTACGGAAATTTAATATCACACTACGAATTGTTGAAAAAAAATAATCTCTCAGAGATAGAAGTTTATAAAAATATAAATAAAAACTTCTTCTTATTAACCATTTTTTATTTCCATTCTTTTTCTTTTTTTTTTTTCTTTCAATATATGGCGGCCTTTCCACGCACGTATAATCACGTATTTCGAATGGCAAAAAAATAAAATACTTACCGAAAGAGATTATATTTTTTAAAAAATAAAAATCTTAAGAGATTATTTTTTTTTTTCTTCATCTTTCACACTCTTTCGATTTTTAATCTAGCTGTAGGATAAGTACAAAGGAACTCGAGGTACGAAATATACGGGTCCCACAACTTTTTTTTGTTCTTTCTTCGTAGTTTACCACAATTATTACGGTATTAAGAGAATAACAATGATTAAAGGGTTATTTGGAATGTCCTAAATAAGTGTATTTTTTGTCTTTTTAGACTAAAAGGTTAAGGATAAAAATATGATTGTTTGGGTTAACTTTTTGACTTTTTATGAAAAAATGTGTATTAAAAAATTATATAAATTAATGTGTAAAGAAAAATTAAGATTGAGAGTTGTGCAGCCATAATTTTTGACTTTTAGTGAATAGTGATAATTTTTTAACTTTTTGAGTAATTTGACATTTTGACTTTTTGGCAACTTTCCAAACTTGGCCTAAGACTCCCTTTTTTGAGACCTTACAATCTCTTTGAATCTCAACCATGGATGATATATGTCTCACACATACATAAGTGTGTCTCACACATACATTAATAATTGAGGTACAAAATAAGTTATAAAAATTCCAAAAAAAAAAAAAAAAAGTCCCAAACATTTTTCTTAACAGAATTGATACCACTTCTATTAAACCTCTCCGGATTATTTATTTATTTATTTATTTATTTATTTATTCTTATGGTACCTCAGTGCCTCTATTCAATCATTTACTCATCAATTAACTTATCATTTATAATTATATCCATAATTCTAATATTATCATTTATAATTATATCCATAATTCTAATATATATCTAATTATTCATTCTATCAATCTCACAATATAATTTGACACATAAGGCATGTTTGATGTAGCTTAGGTGAGTTGCTTATAACTTTTTTATCATAGAAATTTATATTAGACTGTTTGGTGTAATTTTTATATATAATTTATTAGATAAAAATAATTTGAGTAAGTTGATTTTTGAAAGTTATGAGGGGGTGTTTTTAGCTTTTATTTTTAGATTATTAATTTTTAACTTACAACAAATTGTACAAAACAACACCATAATTCTATCAATAATGCTATCACATTTAATCTCGTAAAAAAATAATACCATACTCAAACATGGCCTTAAAAATAAGAAGAAAAAAAAAGAAGTCAAAAACTAATTGTAGTTGGCTTGAAAGTAGGGTAGAGTTTAGAGGCTATTTATAGGCCACCTTTGGAGCAAAACAATCAAGCAACACTTTGAGCAGCTCATGAAGCTGAGAAGTGAATAACAATGTCCAATGTATGATTTCTTTCCGATAGAGAGTACTAGTACTAGTACTACTGGATTCTAGAGGAGCTCGATCTACATTCTGATTAGAGGTGGCAAAGGAACGAGTTTGAACAAATCAAAACGGGTTGTGATGTATATATATACACAACGTTCCTCTGTAAGTTCTTGAATTCGAATATCAACCTCAGAGCTTCATAGCTAGCATGGCTTCCACTCAGAGAATACAAGGTACCCATTTCATACTAGTAGCTTCCAATAACCTCTCTTTACGCTACTATTCAGTTTGTTTGGTTCCAATTTTCACTTTTTAAGAAAATTAAATTTTTTTATTTTTTGTATTTTTTTTATTAAATTTTTTTAATTTTTAGATACACTTAACAAAAATACGTTATCTTATATATTCGTATTTAACACTATTTTAGATGTATCATTTATTGTATAATTGTTATAAAATATTTTTTGAACGTTGTATGTTATATATAATACCATTTTATTACACATAATAAATATAAAATATAAAAATATAAAAAAAATTTACCGAGTTCACGTATTCTCAAATTTGAGATTTGATAAGACATTTAAATAAGGGTGTGCCCAACCCGTAACGGAGTACATGTAACATATGTAACTAAACTTGAGAGCGTAGATCTTGTGTGTCTCGTTCCTGGTACGATGACCATTTTGTTCTGAGTATTTCTAATTTTATAAATTTTATATTTATATGAGTTGTTTTTTTTTTGTTAATAAATTTTAAAAATGTCATTAATAAAGGTATTTTTAAAGATAAAATAATTTAGATTCAAAATATTTATTTTTTTAGATAAACAAATTTAATTCCAAAAGAATAATAATTCATTATTAAATTTTTTATTTTATTACTAAAAATATAATAATGACACTTTTAATAAATAAAAATATCTTTATTCTTAAAAAATAATTGTCTCCATAAAGTTTTGTTCCAAAAACCTTGATTTAATGTAGTGTCTCAAATCGGAGAGAGACTCAGAGTTGACAAAGATTGGGTAGTGGTGGTGACCTAATTTGCATAAATAAATCATTAGATTTGGTTAATTTAAACGGGGAAATTAAAATTCAGTTTTAACTTTAAAAAAAAAAAATACAGAATCATGAAGAAATAGAATTTTAAATATTAAATTTTACAAATTTTATCATTGATTTATAATTTTTTGGGGATAAGTTATAAATACACCCTCTGAGATATATTTAAAATATGAATTGCTCATTGTGATTTAAAAAATTATAAATATCCACTTGTCATATTTTTTTATTTAACAGAATTAACTAAAAAAATAAAATTTCTAACTGTTCTCTTATACAATAATAAAATTACCCGAATATTAATTGAAATAAATTTATGACATTATTAAAAATTGTTCATTAACTTAATAATTTATTAATAAAATAAGACATTTGCTATGAAATTAAAAAACTTCAGGGAGCGTGATGTAATTTTTAAAACCACATAAAACTATTCATATTTTAAGCAAATTTCAAAGGTTGTATTTGTAATTTACTTTTTCTTTTCTTTTCTAAATTTGCATTGTGCTATTATTTTCCCTTTTTAAATTAAAAATACAAATTAGTAATATTACAAATTTAGATTTAATTATCCAGAAATTATCACCTTATAATTCAAATTTATTTATTTTTTATATAAATCTCACACTATATAAATTTAATTTCTACCGCACAACTATCCTCTTAAAAATTTCTAGATGAATATAATTTCCAGCAATGCTAAGTAGCCTCAAATTCTGTGGCTCGAATGATCCGAAATTACCAAAACAAAAATAAGATCGTTTTGACAATTTCAAATCATTTGAATCACAAAAATTGTGATCAACAAACATTTATGTATAATTTCCGACTTTATCTATTCCAATGTATACGTCTAGTCCATTTTATGTGGTTGTGCTAAGCGGAGACACGGGTGAGGAATTTATGGTGGAGATTTTAATATTTTATTAATATTACTATCAAAGATATATGTGTTTTATAAAGTTAGAAAAAAAAGTTTATTTTTTTGATTTTTTTAACTTTTTTGGTGATTTTTTTGACTAAAAAATTGATTTTTTTTTTTGTGTAAAAAAGTTAAAAAATTAAAAATTTGACTTTTTTAACTTGTTGTCAAAAAATTAGTAAAAAGTTTACTTTTTGATTTTTTTTAACTTTTTTGGTATTTTTTTTGACAAAAAAATTGATTTTTTTTTTGGTGTAAAAAAGCTAAAAAACTAAAAAATTAACTTTTTTAACTTATTGTCAAAAGAGCCCGTAATGTGGGTTCTATACTCAAGTAAAATATTTGATAAAAATATTAATAAAATTTTTAATATTTTTCATTCATGACTTGGATGATTTGGTAGATAAATAGTTAGATTGATTTTGATTGTGACGGGGTTGTTATCTATCTATACTATATATTAAGTAAAAGTGAGTTTTTAATTCCAAATCTTGTGGGAGTTCTAATCTTTCAATCTAAATTTCTTGATTTTTTAATTTTAAAAAAAAAAATCTTAGCATTTATTGATTTCTCCCAACTTCCATGTCTTACCCTCATAATAACACTTTAATGTATTAAGAATAAGCATAAAAAAGAATTCTTTGAAATCCAACACATATAAATTCTTTGAAAAATTTCAACACATATGATTATTATCCCTCATAATAACACTTTAATGCATTAAGAACAAGTATAAAAAAAAATTCTTGAAAAGTCCAACACATATAATTATTATCAAAATATTAAACTTTAATATAATATAAAAAATAAAAAAAAAGAAAATATTTAAAAACAAATTAAAAATCACAATTCACATATATAAATAATTATAAACACAATCCGTACATAGTACGGGTTATAAGCTAGTATTTATAAATGTAACAATGATTCATCTCTCCTTTTTCCCTCATCCCCTTTGACCCCCTCTCACTCTCATTAATTACTTTTTCTTTTTCTTTTTTTTCCTACTCCTCCAATCACCCTCACCACGTGACAAAAGAGGTGAGAGGGTGACCCAAAAGAGGGTCCAAGCATTATTCTTATAAATAGAATGGACTGTTGCTTAGTTGTCGCTAATGGAGACATGTGGGGTTGGTGATGTGTGTAGATCTCTTAATGCACTTCTTCATTGAAGCACGTCCAACACGATTCAATGGGCTTCGTTTCGCTATCTTGATTGGGATTAAAAATAAATAAATAAATAAATAAACTAAGTTAAATAAATTAATAAAATAAAATTTTATATTTAAATTATAATTATTTTACTTTTTTTTTTTAAAGTTAAAAAAAAAATTGTCAAACGAACTTTTAGCTCAAAACTAAAAAAATCTCAATTTCAAAAATCCAATTAAATTTTTTTTTTTGCTAAATGACGATATAATTATGGAGTTTTCTTAAGTGTGCAAGTCATACATGTGCACTAAACACAAAAAAAAAAAAGTGTAGGTAGTGTATATAGAGTATAAAAGGTGTAAGTGTAGTGTGTAAAGTATAAAGTGTAGGTGAGTGTAAGGTTTAAAAAGAGAACCTAGAAAAAAAAGAGGAAGTAGTAAGGTTTTATTTTTTTTAAAAAGGTAAGGTGTAAGTGTAAGGTGTGGGTGTAAGAAAAGGTGGTGTAATAAACCACCATAACCAAATCCATTAATTATATGTGTTTGGTTTGGTTTTTAAAAATTTATTTTTAAATAATTTTTTGTACTTTTTATATGCATATAAAATAAATTAACTAAAAATATTTTTAAAAAATAATAAATGAAAATTCGAACAAAAATCAATGTGTATTTTTGTTCGGATTTTTATTTATTTTTAATTATTTTTTTTTAGAATTTTTAGATGTATATATACATTTAAAAAGTATAAAAAATTACTAAGATGTGAAAAAAACTTAGTAAAAACAAACCAAAAAAAATCATAATATTAAAAATTGTAACCAAACAATGACAGTGATTCTTGTGTTATTCTCTTTATATATCTATACTAAAGTTTGGGAAGATTGAAAAAAGACAAAAAGTTAAAAAGTCACTATCCTATTATTTATACATCACCTCCTCTCTAATCACTCAAACCCCCCCAAACCCCAAATCCATTTCATAAAAAAAAAAAAAAAACAAAAGTTAAAAAAAATTATCTATTTAAATTTTTCATCATCTCTCCCTGTCATCAAACCCCAACCCCAACCCATATTTAAAATTTTAAAAATACGTCAAGACTTATTAGTCTTCCCAAACTAGGCAAGCTGCTTTTCCTATTGCCAATTTTGCACCTCTTTTTGGTGTTATTTACATTTTTTTTTGTCTTATGCAAGGCTTGTATTTTTTATTTTCAATTTTGCCCCTCTTTTTGATGTTATTTACAGCTTTTTGGGTCTTTTATGTCTGCCTAATATATTTAAAGTAAATTATAAATACACCACCTAGGATTTGTTAAATTTGAATTATTCCCTATAGTTTTACAAATTATAAATACTTTTCTTCTCAGATTTTTAAATAATTTTCTGCTATACAATAATAAAATCACTAAAATTGTTAATTAAAATATACTTATGAAGTTATTAAAAATATTAATTAACTTAACGATTTATAAATAAAATGACTAAAATTATTTTTAGTCTTATTAGAATTTCAATGAATTTGCGTTGTTTTTTTGGAAATTATTTTTTAATTTTATATTTTAATTTTGTATTGGGATAATGAGTTGCTAGCGGTAGTGAAAGCAAAAATGGTACTTATAATGCCAATGACAATGGTAGTCCAAATAGAGTGGCAGTAGTTGTGGTGATAATAAAAGGGCAACGTAGTGTTGATGAAAATTAGGTAGCGACAGTGGTGTAATGAAGGTAGTGGAATGATGGCGATTATTATGGAGTGGAATGATGGTGGTGGTTATAACAACGGTGACAGTAATTGTGGATGTGAAAGGTTGTAATAGCTGTTGTGGTGGTGGTAATGACAATATAATAATATATGTTGATACTAATGTTATAAGGAAAATGATTTGTTCCCTTAAAAAAGTCTCCCCTAATCCCCCTAATTGTCAAAAAAATAACGTTTTTTTTTTTTTTTTTTTTTTTTTTGGATTAGGGGGTAGGGGGGGGAAGGAAAATTAAATTAGCAGATGTAAAGCTGATATATAAATATTTGTAAGTTCAATTAGAATTAAATAAGTTTTCCACCAATTAATTTTTATTTTTATTTTTATTTTTTAGCTTACATATTCAGAACCACTTAAATTTTTAGGATAAATTACAAATACACCCCCTGAGGTTTGATTAAAATATGAATCGCCCCCTGTAATTTTGAAAATTACATTCCACCACCTGAGGTTTCTAATTTCATAACAAATCACTCATTTTATTAATAAATCATCAAGTCAATTAACAGTTTTTAATAATGTTAGAAATATGTTTCAATTAATAATTTAGGTAATTTTATTATTATATAAGAGAGCAATTATGAATTTCATTTTTTTAATTAATTATCTTAAATAAAAAATACTAATAAGGAGGTATTTGCCAAACCACATGGAACAATCTGTATTTTAAGTAAACCTTAGAAGGTATATTTGTAATTTATCCAAATTTTTAAGTTATACTATTTGTGATTATCAAACAGACTTAATTAATTTTAACTTAATACAATCAAATTTAAATATTGAATTAAATTATCAAATACCACCTCAAATAATCTAATTAATTTACATTTTTTTAATAAAATTACTGCACCTTCAACCCGTACCTTGCACGGGTTTTTTCTTCACTAGTTATATTATAAAAATTACATTAGAAATTGGGGGTTTCTTCTCTGTTCACCTTTTTGTGTTTGTTGGCCTGTTGCTTCATTGGATACATGAATGTTGATATATGGCTATTGTTTAAATTTAACGCACAATACAGTTATGAATGATACGTAAATAGAATTTCGGATAAATTACGATAGTAATCTATGTATTTTAATGCTTGTGTTGTTTCAGTTTTTATAATTTCAATTGATTTGATTTTGATTATAAATTATGATTTTATTTTATTTTGGTCTAATTGATTACAATTATAAGCATTTTTTAATAGAAATTATCCACATAAGTAGCATGCGCCATGCTTTTAGGGATAAAATTATAAATTTGCTCAACTCAATATTAACATTAACTAACTCAATGATTACTTTCTGTTAAAAAAAAAAAACCCTAATAGTGTTATCAATTATTAACACAATCTAAAATTAAGAGTTAAAATTAAACTAATTGTAAGTGTAGGAATCAAAATGACATAATAAACAAAATATAAAGACTAATGATGTAATTTATTCTAAAATTTTCATACAGAATAAGATTTCTTTTTATACTCCTTTCATTTCCAATCAAAACACTAACCATTATTCTCACAATTGTACAAATGCCATTAACATTTTTTTGTATAATTTTATTTTATTTTTATTATTATTTTATTTTTGTTTACAAATCATTTTCGTACAGTTTCATAGGGACAGTTTTTTTTTTTTTTTTTTTTTTCACTGTATTTAAAATCTTAAATTTTTGGAGAAAAAAAATGTTACCCTCAAAGCATTTTCTAATGAAAAACATTTTTTACAAATTTTTTTTTTAGAAAATATTTTTTGAAAAAAATATTTTTCTATGTTTGGTGATGGTAGTGGAATGAAAGTGAAGGTGAAGGTGGAGGCGGTGGGATGGCGGTGGCTGGGATGGCAATGATGATGGTTTTGTGGTGATGGTGGCGTGGTGGTAGATGTGAGAGTAGCAGTGGTAGTGTAGTAACATTGGTAAAACTTTAGTCTAAAAAATGTTCCTAGCCTTTTAAAAGTGAAAAATATTTTCTGCGCCCATATAACCTTATTTTCTGTTGATCATGAAAAATGTTTTATGTTAACTTTCATTTTCTATTGTACCAAATACCAAAAAATATGAAAAATATCTTTTAGAAAATGTTTTTTACCCAAACAACCTGAGCAATGTCAACGGAAAGTAAATTTCTTTGGGCAAAAAATATTTTACTTCTAAAATGCGAAAACATTTTATGAATTAAAATCTTATCAATGTTATCATACTACCACTACTATTCTCACCTCCACCACCACACCACCACTGCCACCCCACCACCACGTCACCACCTCCACCTCCACCTTTGTCCCACCACCACAACCACCAAACGTGTGTCGTTTTTCGTTAGAAAACATCTTCTGTCCAAACAAACGGAGTTCAATATCTGGTCAATGAATAAAATGGATCAGAAATTGGGTTTTCTGTCTCTGTGCATTTGCCTGTTTCTATTTGAGTAATGGATAGTGAAAACAAATACAAACAAATTCAAATCTTTAGCACTAATTCATGGCCTGTGAACATTTTTTGTTTTTAGTACTAATTTATCTTTCAAAACATCTCAGAATATGAAAGTCTATCAACACCACTATTGAATGAAAAAGATGGGAATCATACAACAGATCATAAAGGTAGTCAAACAACACTAGGCCGCGCTAATTTTCTAAGCCGCTGGACATTTTCATGGATCAATCCTTTGCTGAAATTGGGTTACTCTAGACCATTGGTTCTTGAAGACATACCAACCCTTTTGCCAGAAGATGACGCATTCATAGCTTATGAGACATTTGCAGCAAAATGGGATAAACTCAGAAAAGAATGCAATACCCACGAAACCAATGCCGGAAATTTGATTATTAATGTGATGACTAAAGTTTTCGCAAAAGACATGATAATTGTAGGACTCTGTGCACTCCTTAGAACAATTGCTGTTGTGGTTTCCCCTCTTGTGCTATATGCATTTGTGCAGTACTCCAATTGTTTGGATAAAGATCTCAATCAAGGTCTCATTCTTGTTGGGTGGTTATTAGTCATGAAGGGTATTGAGTGTGTGGGCCAAAGACACTGGTTTTTCAATTCTAGGAGGTCTGGGATGAGAATGAGATCAGCTTTAATGGTTGCAATCTACAAGAAGCAGCTAAACCTTTCGAGCCTTGGAAAGCGAAGGCACTCTACTGGGGAGATTGTGAATTATATTGCTGTTGATGCTTATCGAATGGGGGAAGCTTTCTGGTGGTTCCATATGGCATGGAGTCTCGTACTCCAACTTTTTCTCTCGATTGGTGTGCTTATTTGTGTCTTAGGTTATGGTGTGCTTCCGGTTTGGTTCCGCTTTTCATTGTCGTCCTTTTCAATGTACCCATGGCAAGGATCTATAACAATTGTCTATCCAAATTCATGGCTGCGCAAGATGAACGGTTGAGAGCTACTTCAGAGATCTTGAATAATATGAAAATCATCAAGTTGCAGTCGTGGGAAGAGAAATTCAAGAATGTGATTGACTCTCTTCGCGAAAAAGAATTCAAATGGTTAGCTGAAACTCAAATTAAGAAGTCCTATTCGACAATACTATATTGGTTTGCACCCACCATTATCTCCATCGCGGTGTTCATTGGATGCGTGATCCTCCAAACTGCACCGTTGAATGCTGCCAACATATTCATGATTCTTGCTATGTTACGGAACATGCAAGAACCTGTTAGAACAATCCCCGAGTCTATTTCTACATTGATTCAAGTCAGGGTCTCATTGGATCGTATAGGTACCTTTTTGCTTGACGATGAGTTCTGTGAGAAAATGAGGGTCCCAATGATCAATTCCGACATAAGTATCAGAATTCAAGGAGGTACTTTCAGTTGGGTTCCCGAATCTGCAATTCCAGCAGTCAAAGATATGAATTTGGAAGTGAAAAGAGGGCAAACAGTTGCAGTTTGTGGGCCAGTTGGTGCTGGAAAATCATCACTTTTACATGCAATACTAGGCGAAGCACCCAAAATCTCAGGATCAGTGAGTGAAAACAGACACATTACAACATTACTCTCCCTCTTCTTTTTCTTTTTTTCTAATTATGGTGATTGATGTATATGATTGTAGGTGAATGTTATTGGGTCTATTGCTTATGTATCTCAAGCACCTTGGATCCAAAGTGGGACGATTCGAGATAACGTACTCTTTGGAAAGCCAATGAACAGAATCAAATATCTTGAAGCCATAAAAGCATGTGCTCTTGATAAAGATCTTAAAAGTTTCAACCATGGTGACCTTACAGAAATTGGTCAAAGAGGGCTTAATTTGAGTGGTGGACAGAAACAAAGGATCCAGCTTGCCAGAGCAGTCTACGATGATGCTGACATCTATCTTCTCGATGACCCTTTTAGTGCAGTCGATGCACATACAGCTGCAGTTCTTTTCAACGTATAAAAACAATCTCCGATTTCCTTTAAAAATAAAAAAAACTGAAAATGTTTATTTCATTTTTTTTTTTTTCCGAGTTTGTTTTGTCACTGACATTGGATTACACCATTGCAGGGTTGTGTTGTGGCTGCTCTGCAGGATAAAACCGTCATTCTAGTAACTCATCAGGTTGAGTTTCTCAACAAAGCTGATAAAATTCTGGTATGAACTTACACTAGAACATCACAAACATTGCCTTTTGCATCTACGTTTGCCGTTTGATGCATTTAGATTTGCCTTTTCAGGTCATGGAAGGAGGACAAGTGACTCAATTAGGAAGCTATGAGGAACTACTAACATCCGGGACAGTTTTTGAACAACTCGTGAATGCTCACAACGATGCAGTCTTATCTTCAAATAATGAAAACCAAGGTGAATCAAAAAAATTGGAGGCAGATCAGCTATGCGAGCCATATAAGTCTCACAGCATTCAAGAAAACACTGAAAAGGAGCTTTCGGTTGAGGGTATTCCAGGGATCCAACTAACAAAAGAGGAAGATACAGCAATGGGAAATGTTGGGTGGAGGCCATTCTTGGATTATATCAATATTTCAAAGGGTCATTTCTTCTTGGCTTGACCTTGTTCGTGCAGTTTGCTTTCTCTGCTTTGCAGGCGGCTGCAACTTATTGGTTAGCAATAGCCATTGAAATTCCCAAAATAAACTATGCAACATTGATTGGAGTCTATGCTGGACTGTCAACCCTAAGTACATTATTTGTATTTCTAAGAACTTTGTTTTCAGCCTATCTAGGACTCAAAGCTTCCAGGGCTTTCTTCCTAGGTTTTATGAATTCAGTGATCAAAGCACCCATGCTCTTCTTTGACTCCACGCCCATTGGAAGGATATTTACCAGGGTAACAAATCTCCATTGCAAAATCTCTTTTTTCGTGTTAATTGAATCCATACCTTGTTTTTAGGGCAATGAAAAAACATGGAATCATTTTATCACCAAACAAGTATATCATGGAATCATTTTATCCCATTTCCTTTCCTAACCGATATTGTTATGTTGTAGGTTTCATCAGATATGAGCATTTTGGATTTTGACATACCTTTTGCCATTGCCTATTATGTGTCCTGTGTAATAGATATGTTGGCAATAATTGGAATAATGGCCTCTGTCACATGGCCAGTGCTCATTGTAGCGGCTCCTGCAATAATAGCTGCAACATATGCTCAGGTAAATCTCATTTCCCTTTCATCCTCGGATCAACAAGGGCAATTCTAATTTTTATTGGTCATGACAACAGAGATATTACCTATCCTCTGCAAGGGAATTAATGAGAATCAATGGAGTAACCAAAGCGCCAATTATGAACTACGCAGCAGAAAGTTCACTAGGTGTAGTCACTATAAGAGCTTTTAACATGACAGGCCAGTTCTTCCGGAACTACCTCAAGCTCGTTGACACAGATGCAAGACTCTTCTTTCATTCCAACACTGCCATGGAATGGTTACTTCTACGAGTGGAAACACTACAAAATCTGACTCTAATCACTAATGCTCTTCTTCTTGTCCTGCTTCCTCAGGGTTACTTAGATTCGGGTACGTGTTATCTTTTGAGAATTAGCTAATCCAATAATGCTTGTAGAAAATTTGTTTATCAATGGAGGTTCAACTGTTTGGCAGGGCTCATGGGACTATCTCTTTCTTATGCTCTCACACTGAGCACTGTTCAAGTGATCATGTCACGTTGGTATTGCAATTTAGCAAACTACATCATATCTGTTGAACGAATCAAACAATTCATGGATATACCACCAGAACCTCCTGCAATTGTAGATGACGTGAGGCCACCTCCTTCGTGGCCCTCTCATGGAAGGATAGAGTTGCATGATCTAAAAGTAAGCCTCTGCCAATTGCTTATAGAATAATAAGTACTTATGACTAAATAAATTTAAAATCATTGCCAATAGGGCTTATCTGAGAGTTACCTAAAAGTTTCCAGAGCATTTTGGCGCTTAGGCTCTCATTTTTCAGTCCCTCAAATTTTTATTTTTATTTTTTAAATGGTTTCAGATTAGGTATCGGCCAAATGCTCCATTGGTTCTCAAGGGAATCACTTGCACTTTCAATGAAGGCCGTCGAGTGGGAGTTGTTGGAAGAACTGGAAGTGGTAAAAGTACACTAATAAGTGCTCTGTTCAGATTAGTGGAGCCTGAAAGTGGCAGAATTCTCATAGATGGCCTCGATATATGCTCTATGGGTTTGAAGGATTTAAGATCAAAACTCAGTATCATCCCTCAAGACCCCACTCTTTTTCGGGGCAGCATTCGATCAAACTTGGATCCTCTAGGCCTGTACTCTGATACTGAGATATGGGAGGTAATGGTCATTCCAATTTCCTAATGCTTTTAACATCTTTTTGCATTAATTCAATGAGAAAAAAGTCATGAAATTCATCAAAAAGCTGATTGGGTCTTCATTTTCTAGGCCCTCAGCAAATGCCAACTTAAGGATACAGTAAGCAGTCAACCGAACCTTCTAGATTCAGTGGGTAAGTTGAATTCAAAGGATTATAATGGAACGATTTTATTGGCTTCATAGTTCTCAACAAGACCATATGTCCTCATTTTTTGGATTCAACAGTGAGTGATGAAGGTGAAAATTGGAGTGTTGGGCAGCGTCAACTCTTGTGTCTTGGAAGAGTCCTCCTTAAAAGAAACAAGATTCTAGTTCTAGACGAGGCTACTGCATCAATTGACACTGCTACAGATGCCATTGTGCAGACAATCATCCGACAAGAGTTCCCTAGCTGTACGGTGATAACCGTAGCTCACAGAGTTCCCACGGTCACAAATAGTGACAAGGTCATGGTTCTCTCTTTTGGTATGCCTCACTTCCTCATCACACATACACACATGTATTTATATGATGTGTTCTCAACTGGTTGATTTGTTTTGAAGGGGAAACGGTGGAGTATGATGAGCCCTCAAAGCTT
Organism: Camellia lanceoleosa; assembly: GCA_025200525.1. Taxonomy (NCBI): domain Eukaryota; kingdom Viridiplantae; phylum Streptophyta; class Magnoliopsida; order Ericales; family Theaceae; genus Camellia; species Camellia lanceoleosa. The sequence continues at coordinate 32,139,889 of CM045761.1, forward strand.
ATGCAGACCAACTCCTTTTTTTCAAGGCTTGTTGAGGAATACTGGTCTAGCTGTGGGAGAAATTCTATTCAAGGATTCGGTAATTTTTAGTGGAAAACCGGTAAACTGTCATTTAAATAAGAGCAACCCAGTGCACGAGGCTCCTACTGAAGCGAGATTTGGGTAAAGAAAGTCAGGCCGATACTGTGTTGATAAATTTGTTGTATTTGTTAATTTCTTCGTCTGTTTGCTTGGATTAAAACAACTTATCTGCATACCCTCCTTCATCAGATTTTTGAGTTGTGCTGATGAGAGAACAGAGATGAAAGATCAAACAATAGTATCACTTTTTTTTTTGGGAAAGGGGGGGAAATGCAGAATTCCGGCAGGTATTCTTGGTGTGTTTACAGATGTTTTTGTGTTGTGGAGTTTTAAAAGGCTTTCTTGAGGCTCGCCTGCCTTGAGGCTAAGGTAAACGAGCATCAAGGCTTTGATTTTTAGGCATTACTCCCCAAAGGCTTATAAGATCATAATTTGAGACATGCTCCTTAAGTGCGCTTTTTACGCCTTTTGCGCATAAGCATGTGAGGAGTATGCACATGCAGAAGTTGCCTTGGGCATTTGTTTAACTTAGTCTATTAGATTGTTAAGCATAAAAAATTAAAAAGAATCCATTTTTAAAACAATATTCTACAGGAAAAATTAAGTAAATGATCAATAAAAAAAAACACAATTAATGGTCAAGTGAAAAGTTCAATCACTGATGTTAAGAATATCGATTTCTCTTCAAAGGAAGGAAAACTTCCTTCTATGCAAGAAAATGTTCAACGCATTAAAGTGAAAAGTATTTACACATTTACATTTAATTTTGTTTTATTTTTTAACTATTTAAAAATATTTAATTTATTCAGTAAATATTAAAATTTGAAATTTGAAATGCTTACGCCTCAATGCCTTGAGGCTTACGCCTCGCCTCATGAGGGGTAAAACGCCTCAAGGTACGCATTCGCCTTTAAAAACTTTAAAATGACTATGATTTTTAGGGATAGATTTTTAGTTGAGTTGTTGTATTGAAAAATGTGTTGAAATGATATTTGAATTTAAAATGACTAATTTAGCCCTAATCTCACATTTTTCGAAATAAAGACAAAGGGGCAAAAGTGTAATTTCCCTACCTATCACGTGATGTGGTAGGTTCTCACATGATGACAGCTCTGCCGCCCTTTTTTTTTTTTTTTTGAAAATGAAGACAAAGAGACTTTTTGGCTTATTTAGACAAAGGGGCTATAATAGCCTGAACTAGGCTACTTTTTTCCTTTCCAAACACCCCCATATATTCAATTGTGTATTTGATTACAGTTAAACCTTAGAATATATAGCCCTAACTCGTAAACCAAAAAAGAAAATACAAACACTACAATCACGCTTCTAATAGGAAAATACAATCACGCCTCTAATATGTACAACCACAATCATGCCTAATTTAGAATATACCCAATATATTCTCACACCCCCGCTCAAACTCAAGGTGTTTTAGTAAAAAACTTTGAGAGTTTGTTAAGAAGAAACTAAAACCGAGCGGTAGTGTGAGTCTTGGTGAAGAAGTCCACAAGTTGCAAAGCCGAAGGGATGAAAGGAAGCGAGATAGAGCTAGACTGCAGATGCTAGCGAATAAAGTGACAATTAACCTCAATGTGTTTCGTCCGTTCATAGAAGACGGTATTGTGGGCAATCTGAACAGCACTGCGGTTGTCACAATAGAGAGAGGTCGGAGAAGACTAAGAGACACCCAAATCAGACAGGAGACAACGAAGTCAAATAATCTCAACAGTGGCATGAGCCATAGCACAATACTCAGTTTCGGCAGTAAAGCGAGCAATGATTGATTGTTTCTTGCTTTTCTAAGAGATCAAAGAATCACCAAGAAACATACAGAAACTAGACGTAGAGTTGTGATTAGTAACATCACCAACCCAATCAGAGTCAGCATAGACCACCAAGTCCAAAGAGAAAATAAAGGACAATAGTAAGCCCTAAAAGATAGTACCCCTGACATAGCGAAGAATGCGAATCAAAGCAGCCCAATAGGTAGAGCGAGGAGCAGAAACAAACAGACTAACCACATAAACAGCATAAGCAAGATCAAGGCGAGTGATAGTCAGATAAACTAAACAACTCATAAGCTTGCGATATAAAGTGGGATCATCTAGAGGGATACCATCAGTAGAGTTGAGCTTCACATTAAGCTCAATAGGTGGATCAGAAACCTTAGTATCAGTAAGACCAGCACAGTGAATGACTTCATTAGCTTACTTAGCCCGAGACAGAAAATAGTCCTTGGGAGAAGACGCAACCTCAATATCAAGAAAATACCACAATGGACCCAGATCCTTTATTTTGAAGGTGCGGAAGAGATGCTGCTTGACCTCAGAGATAGCAAAAGAGTCAAAGTCAGTGATGATCATATCATCCACATATAGTAAGAGAGCAACAAAACTAACTGAGGTATGTCTCAGAAATAAAGCCGAGTCAAAAACAGAAGGATGACAGCAGTCTGAAAACAATTATACCAAGCATGAGGAGACTGCTTCAGACCATACAAAACACGCCGAAGATAGCAAACCTGGGCAGAGGAATGGTGAAGGCCAGGGAGAAGACGCATGTAAACCTCCTTAGTAAGATAGTCATTAAAAAAAACATTCTTAACACCCATCTGATAAAGAGGCCAAGAATGAATAGCATCGACAGAGATCAAAGTACGGATAGTAGTCATCTGGGCAACAGGAGCAAATGTCTCCTCATAATCAATACCATACTCCTAGGAGAAACCTTTGGCAACCAGACGAGCTTCGTAGCGCTCAAGAGAACCAACAAGATTCTTACCAGCAGGCCAATGAACCAACTCCCAAGTACTAATTTTCAGTAGAGCAGACAACTCATCCTTCATAGCTTGAATCCAATAAGGATCCTGACAGGCCTCCTTGTAAGACTGAGGTTCTGAAAAAGAGTGAATAGCAGACAAAAAAGTATGATAGGAAGCAAAAAAACATGTATTAGACCAACCCAACTTATTTGGAGGATGACACGCTCGAGTAGGATATCAATGTGCAGCAAGATCAGAGTTGTCAAAAGCAAGAGGATCAGCAGTAGGGGTAGAGACAACCGGTGGAGAAGGAACCTTGCGACAAGAATAAACTAACAACGGAGAAGGAGAAGAAGTCGAAGGAAAAGAAGCAGCTAGAGATGAAGTAGGAAAAGAAGATGGAACAAGCTCAAGAAGAATTGTGGAGATGTACTCATCAAACGGGACCTCAGAAGGAAATGGATCAATATGAACCAAATCCTCTTTGGAAACTAGGACGGTGAGAGGAGGAAGCTGAAAGTAAGGTAGACGTTCGAAAAAGGCAACATGGCAGAAGACATAAAGGCGAAGGGAAACGGGGTGATAAACTTTCTGAGTGAGGCTATAACCCAAAAAGACACATAGAACACACCAGGTACTGAGTTTGGTCCTATCTTTATGGGGAAAAAGGGTAAAATAAGCAGACCCAAACACACGAAGGAAGGAGTAATTAGGAAGTTGAGAAAACAGAGTCTCATAAGGAGACCGACCAGAAACAAGGGGGATAGGCATACAGTTGAGAAGAAAAGCAATAGTAAGAACTGCCTCACCCTAAAACAGAGTCGGAACGAAGGTAGAGAAAAGGAGAGACCTAGCTATCTCAAAGAGATGATGTTTACGTTCAGCTCGACCATTTTGGGCAGATGTATCAATACAAGAAGTTTTGTGAATGGTACCCAATTTGGCCAAATATACACAGAATTTGGTTTTAAAGTATTCCTTGCCCAAGTCAGACCACAACAATTTAATAGTAGACCCAAACTGTGTAGTGACCATAGATTGGAAAATACGGTATATCTGGTGAAAGTCAAACTTATGAGTCATAAGATAAACCCAAGTGTAACGGATGTAGTCATCAACAAATGACACATAATATGTAGAACCCCTTTTGGCGAGAACAGGAGAAGGGCCCCAAATATCAGTATGAACTACAGAAAATGGTATACTAGATATAAAAGTACTTTTATGAAAGGGTAAAGTTGTCATTTTGGCAAGTTTACACCCCCGACATTCAGTAAATTCACTAGGAGAAACTTTACCTAATATACCAGACTGAGCTAAAGACAGTAAACGATCAGCAAACAAATGCTCTAATCTAGAATGCCACAAGTAGAAAGGACTAGACAGAGAATCTAACTAAAAAGAGGAAAAGACAGTCAGAGAGGTTGCCATAGGCAGATACAAGCTCTCTACCACATAGAAGTCTCCAACTCTACCGCCGGTCCCAATTTGCTGCTTAGACATCCGATCTTGCACAGAATAGATAGAAGAAGAAGAAATAACGTCAAAAATAGAGGCATCAAGCTGATAGATAGATAATATACTGACAGATAATTGAGGAATATAAAAGACAAATGGAATAGAGACAGCAGACATAGTAGATGGTAGGACAGATCCAACAGATATGACAGACATACCGTTAATGATATTGACGATAATAGGAAAGGGAAGAGGAATATAATTTTGAAGTAATGAAAGATGGAGAGTCATATGATAAAAGGCATTAGAGTCAAAAATCTAGATGAGAAGAAACACCTAAAGAAGACCCAAGCAAACCTGAATGAAGAAAGGAAACAATAGAGGCAGACGGGGATGGTTGGAAGGTAGACAATATATGTTGAAGCTGACTAATCAGTGTATGCTGAAGCTGACTAATCTAAGCAGTCAAGGAAGCCAAGTCAGGATTAAGAGCCAGAGCAGATGCAACAAAACTAGCGGGAGGCCAAACGGTACTCAGAGAAGGAGTGCAGAACTTGATCGGAAATTGCTGAAAAGACGAGGCAGACACAGGCAAAGCTAACAAACATCCCTTCTTGGGACAATGATACTTCCAATAGCCTTTCTAATGGCAGAAAGCATACTCATCAGAAGCCAGAGACATTATAGTAACCAGAAAACTGAGGGGTTCAAGTACAATCAAACAAAATAACCAAACTAGGGGTTCAAGTGTAATACTCAAAATCTGAAGGGTCAAACTGTAATAATCAAGAACTTGTTTGGTCCAAACAAGAATAAAAGAGAACTGTGTAATTTCAGAATTAGGAACTTGTTTGGTCCAAGTAAGATGTCATTGTGGGGGGAGCTTCTATTTACACATCCAACTTTCCCTCTTTGCACACACCTCATAAAAATTATTTTTATTATAAATTTTTTTTCAGGTGAAATTACTATTATAGACATCAAATAAACACATTCGGAAGTCTACTTCCGAACCAATTGCTTATTTTCAGAAGTCTACTTCCGAACAAATTGTTTATTTTCGAAAATCTATGTCCGAACTAGTTGCTTGTTTTCGAAAATCTACTTCCGAACTAATTATTTATTGAAAAAGATGTGTAAAGAGGGAAATGGGTGCGTGTAAATAGAAGCTCCCCATAGTGGGTCAACTTCGAACCAGAGAGAGAGAGAGAAGAGTCAAAGTCGACTCTGGAACAGTTGACACAGAGCAAAGGGTCGAAGTCGAAGCCGATCGAGAGGAACAAGGGAAGACATCTCTTGGATCGTTCGAATTGAAGCAGGAGAGAACCAGCGATGACGACGACTCAACTTCACGAGTCCAGTGACAGATCACGAACTAGAAAGATCACGAACCAGAGGCTAGGGTTTTTGCGAATTGGTCGCGAGGCAAAGAACCAAAGAGACGAACTAGATGACCAAACGAAGGACAACTCGAAACCTTCATTTGAACCAGACGAAAACAGAAGAAGAAGAGGGAGTCACAACCTGCGACTCAGAGAGATAAAACCAGAGGGCTGATTTCCGAGAGACAATTGTGATCAACTCAGAGATAGCTTCTAGGGTTTTGGTTCAGAGTGGCTCTGATACCATGTAAGTTTTTTGTATATTCAATGTGTATTTGATTACAATCATACCTTAGAATATACAGCCCTAACTCGTAAACCAAAAAAGAAAATACAAACACTACAATCACGCCTTTAATATGTACAACCACAATCATGCCTATTTTAGAATATACACAATATATTTTCACAGTTTTCTCTCATGAAAGGGATTGATTAAAGATAATTTGGATTAGTGTAACAACCCACAAAAAACAAAAAAATAAATAAAGTAGCTACCTTGAAAAAAAATGAAAGCAATAGGATGTAGCTGTCTTGCAAAAAATGCTATGTTAACAGTATCTAGAATTGCAAAAAAGGATTTATGTAACAGATTGCATTTGAGTGGGACACAATATTTAGTTTGGTTTGATTTAATAAACGTTTCACCCAAAGTCAAGACAATGAGTTCTGATAAAATTCCATCCCCACTTTCTTTACGCTGTGTTTGATTGGGGGATTTGGAGAGGGAAAGGAAAAAAGTGTGTGAAACTAGGTGAAATATAGGTATGTTTTATTCACATTTCACCTGCCTTTTCCGTTTCCCTTTCCAAATCCCTCCTCAAATTTCCCAACCAAACACAACATTAAAGTCGAATACAAGTAGCAAAATGAAGCACATGCAGCTTCCTAGAAACTTTATTCTCTATTTGTTTTGATAAACATCATCTTTTGAAAATTGTTTTTTATGGAATTTTTTTTCAGAAAATATTTTTTGTAAAAAACATTTATCTAAGTTTGGTTGAGCAGCCTTCCAAACCTTTTTGGATTCATCTGGTTAGCTGAATTTAAAAAGATGATAAAGACAAGCATTTTATTTGGTCAAAGTTATTGACATATCATCCTTCACAGTTTTCTGGATTCAACGGTGAGTGACAGAGGCGAAAATTGGAATGTCAGGAAGCGCCAACTTTTGTGTCTTGGAAGAGTCCTACTTAAAAGAAACAGAATTCTAGTTCTGGATGAAGCAATTGCTTCGATTGACACTGGCACGAGTTCTTGAGCTGTACAGTGATAACCGTGGCTCACAGAGTTCCCAGTCACATATAGTGACATGGTCATGGTTCTCTCTTATGGTATGCCACTCTTCTTCGCTGCACATGCGTGCACACAACCAGTGTGTTTTGAACTGGTGGTTTTATGTTTTCCATGGGAGGTGGCGGAGTATGACGTGCCTTCAAAGCATATGCAGAACGACTCTGCCTTTTCAAGGCTTGTGGCAGAATACTGATCTGGCTGTGGGAGAAACTCCCTCTGATTCTAATTTAATCTAGTTCTCATAATATTTATAAATTATAAATTTATAATTTCTCAAAATTTAAAAGCATTATGGAAATTTGAGCTATGCCTCCACACCTTTAGTTGAAGATTATTGAGTTCAGTCACAACCCCTGCTACTTTATTTTTTTTATATCAGACGTCTTGTGGCACCAAGGTTCTAGGAAATGGTCTAATATGAATTTCCAGAATTAACTTTCTATAATTAACTTCTGGACTAGATAGAAACATTCATCGCAAAGAGGGGGGGGAAAGAAAAAAAGCATTATAACAACATGCTCATAAGGAATTACTGGCAAAAGGGTAAAAATAAGTCACATTCATTGCAATGAAATATTGGATAAATAGCAAGCACAATGGACAGCAGTGATGGTTTTAAAATCGATCTAAACATAAAAATTTACTGGTAGTAGAAGTTCACCAATTTAGCAGGACGGTACGATAAGATTGTGGAAGAATCCAATTCTCACCAATATTATTGGTAAATAGTTGCCTCAATAAACATGTATAAGCTGTTTGTATGCATCCTTATTCTGGGAATGGTAATCAATCTCTGCCTGCAAAAAAATAAAAAACAAAAAAATGTAAACTATGCTCATCATCCTTTTTTGCATTTGAATTTCTGGAAATGCATTAAAAGAATATTGACAGAAGTCATAGGAGAGTTGAAGGAAAAAAATCTTATATGTAAAGAAACTTAATAATGGAATGACGAGATACAAGGCGAAGTAAAATAAAAAAATAAAAAAAAAAATGAATGCATTAAAAAGTGGAAAAATGAATTTAAAAAATGAGAAAATTTATGAGATACAAGTGGGTTAATAAGGAGGTTAAAGACAGTTAGAGATGCTCAGTGGATAAAAGAAAATTTACAAACTTGCTAAAGTGAGAGAGAAAAACAAGAGGTTGTAATCGGGTTAATGATATAAAAGGGAAGATTTGAGGGTGTTACTAAACAAAAGGTGAAAAAATTATTTTGAAAAACTATTAAATGAGTAACATTTAGATACTAAAGACTGATCCAAATGAGACTAAACATTTAGAAAACATGAAGGGTGATAGTGTTAACATTTAAAAAACTGCTAAATGTCCTTTCATTATCTAAAGAAATTATAGTCTCGCATGAAATTATAATCTAATAAATCACTTTCGCTTGTACCAATTTCATCCATATGTGTTACTGTAAAAGATTTTAGGCTTTAGAGTCCAATGGTAGCCCTGTTTGGTGCAGCTTAAAAGCTACTTATTTCAGCTTTCAGCTTAATTTAAGTTATTTTGATGTGTTTGATTTAGCTTATAACTTTTTGGAAGTCAGAAAGCAACTTATTCTTTAAGTGGGGCAGGAGATGCTTAATTTATAAGTCAGAAATCAGCTTATGTTCATAGTTATAAGCTATAAGCTCTTTAAGCATAAGCTATAAGCACTTTCCCACAACTCTATCAAACAAGGCCGATAAGTCACTTGGTTCAAAACCAGAAAGGCTTGAATCCTTCAAAAAAAAGTCTTAACATTCTAAAGAAGAAAAAATTTCAAAAACATAGATGGAACATACCTTCCGAACTTGTATTTCAGCTTTTGAAAGATTTTCGCCAACTAGATTTCCCAAGACATTGTCTTTTTGAAGAGCTTCTACAGATTCAATAAGGTCATGTTTGATTCACAAGACTAATAGTGAAGTATTAATAATTCTATTAAATTAGTGTAATATTCATTATCCAATTGGATTAATATCCATTAGATTAATAATCCTACCCCTACCCCCATTACTAATAATCCTACAAATTTGTTAGATTAATTATCCATTGGATTAATAATTCTAAACCAAAATGTCAAAACAAACGTAGGATAATTGGACCCACGGATTAATAATCCCAATCCCATACTCTAATCCACCCAATCAAACATGCCATAAGTGTTGCTGGCAATCTTTGAAGCTCTGTACCAAGGTTCTCTGTTTCATAATTACATTTCTGCATCACTTTGTGGTAGAACATTTTCTACTAGCATGAACAGCACATACAAGCACCATATAACTTTCTTCAAGATCAACATTGGATGCTATTAAGAGGACAAAAAAATAAGCAAATAAGAATATTTACATGAATGATTGCATCTCCTAGAATATGTGAAATGAGGAAATAATAATAACTCTCTCTCTCTCTCTCTCTCTCTCTCATACACACACACAAACATTTCTTCATTCTCTGCTGTCCTCCTAGACTGAAAAATCTAGCTTGAATAGAATTAGATAAGACTCTCTAAAGCTATACAAATCCAAATGCAGAAATCAACTTAATTAGGCCATAAACAGACTAGAAAATGAACTTGGGAAAAATTAGTTTACTATAGAAGAATAACATATGATTGCAGAAATGAGAAGTTATGAATTAGAGGTCATTCTTCGCTGTATAAATGTATCAGTTCTCGACTATTTTTTTTCTTTATCATTCTTTGGTCTAATTATATGTGAAATAATTATACCAAAAGTTTTAGATTGATTACTACTTTTCTTGTTTTGTCAAAGATCCATTGTGCGTTCCCTCTCTTCTATTTCACTCATGAAGGTACAATATTCTCTAGTAAAGTTTATATGGTTGTTTTTTCTTTTAATAAAGAATGCATTGTGTGTGCACTGACTTCTAGTTCAGTCATGGAGAAAACAATAGATTTTGCAGGGCTATATCATCGGGCATTCTTGTCCTACGTCCTACTTTGAAAGATTAGTGACATACTTATATTGACTTCATATGTGAAAAAAGATATATTTTCAGTTAATTCACTAGTTAACTTGAAATGTAGAAGTATGAACTGTGAATCTAATAGTTAATTCAAGATCATTATAAAAGCTTGAAAATAATAGTGCAAAAAAGGTTTTCACAATTCATTTAGTATCATCAATAATAATCATAATTCTATTCAAAAGAAAAAATTGTCTTCTTACCCCAGGGTTCAGGCAGAATAAGATTTCTTCGAAGGCCATCAATTCCAGCAGCAGTAATAGAAGCCATGACCAAGTAAGGATTAGCACACCCATCGATTGATTTAACCTCAAAGTTGGTCACACCATCTGAACTTTCAGGTAAGTATGCTATTCTTATTGGAGCTTCTCTATTTCATCTACTCCAACACTGGTGTGTTCCACTCCATTTATTGGGTTGTATTTGATCATAACTACAGAACAAAGCCAAACAAAATATCAGTGCTCTCATATCCTCCTCCTCTTCTTCTTCTTCTTCTTCTTCTTCTTCTTCTTCTTCTTTGTCTTTTGGGAATCAATACTTCTTTAAAAATTCAAAAAATAACTTTAAAATGTTCCCCATAAATGGCAGGTGTAAGCGTTTTCAGAGTCTACTTTAAACCCTAAACCCTTAATTGGTGTCTACTGCTCAAGCTTCTATTACAACTCAAATTTGTTTAAGCAAATTACACCAGTATTTCTTACATTTTAACTTTTGTGTCATTTTAATCTCTACACTTTTAATTAGCTCAATTTTAACTTTTAATTTTATATTTTGTGTCAATTTGATTCACTTGACAAAGTCAATAAGATTTTTTTACGAAAAATGATTATTAAGTTGGTTGCGAGAGATTAACGCACCGAGTTAATCAAATTTATAATTTTTGTCTCCAAAAGTATGGCACATACCACTCATTTAGATATTTTTTATAAAATAATGCTAACAATTGTAATGAATTAGACCAAATTAAGACAATAAAAAATTCAGAATTAAAATCAAACCAATTAAAATTACAGGATCTAATATGACACTAGTACTAAAATATAAAAACTACTGATGTAATTTAGCCAAACTGTTTTGTATATGGGATTGCCAAACTAAACTACTTTTAACACTGATAGCATCAGGTAAAGAACACAATATGCATATTTATACATCAAACAACTACAGTTTTTAAGTAGCAGCTATGTAACTTAGGCATTTTGACTCCGATCACTTGCATTTTTATTGCAAAAGAAACTTAAATTATTGCGGATACAAGAACATAAATTCCTTCAAACTTGATTGATTGATCACTCAAATAACCTTAAAATGATCGATTTGGATCCTTCCAACATTGTTCTTTGTGAAATTACTACGCCTTCGGGCAGCAGAAAACTTTCCCCAGTTGTATGGTCTGTATTTGGGAGGGTTTCGATCGTTTATTAGCTCCTCCAGAGGCTCAACCATGGTGTAATGTGCTGGGTAGAAGAAGAACACAATCGAAATCCTTTCCTTTTCAGAGTTCACCATTGCCCTGTGCACCACACTCTCGTACTTGTCATTGCTCCAAACCTGTACAAAACATTCTTCTTTTTAGACATGAAATGAACATGTTGAGCTAACCATATAAAACACCCACCTATACATACACCCTTCAATACATGTTTTAAGAGGTAATTTCTAATAGAAAAGAGCAACTCATATGTGTCCAAATATTATTGACTGTCCAAACATAGTCACTTTTTTTTACAGTCATATGGTATTTCTGTCACTTGTACTTTTAATAAGATTTTTAAGTAAGAGTGTTAGTATTTATAAAATTATTTTTAGGGCAAATTAAAGTGATAGTCTTTATATTTCGGTATTTATGTCATTTTGATCCTTATAATTTTGATTGACTTAATTTTAATTTTAACTTTAAATTTATAATTTTGTTTTAATTTGATCCAATTGATTATAAATTTTAGTGTTTTTCCATAAATAAAATAAAAAAAAATATGGACATAAACGACATGTGTTATGTTTTTTTATAGATAAAATTATAAATTCATTCAATTTAATGAGCTAATCTCAATCAACTCAGTGACTATTTTCTTTCAAAAATCCTAATCGGCGTTATCAATTGGACTAAAATTGACATAAAATCTAAAAGTAAGAGTCAAAATCGAACTAATTGAAATGACAAAAACTAAAATGATACAAAGAACAAAATGCAGAACTACTAATATAATTTTCCTTTATTCTTAATTTTTAGTGCCATCTCAAATATAGCATCTATAAAAATAAAATAATTTTAAAAAAAAAAAACAAACAAATTGATTGAAGTATGTTTTGGCGGTTTAGTTTGGTTACCTGAAAAATGTCGCAAATGATAACTAAATAGGCATGAGGGTTGGGTTTGACAGGAGCCCACTCTCCATCCCATTTTCGCTTCACTTGCAATCCTCCAACATCATCTTGAGCCAAGATGGATAAGGCTCCGGAATCAGTGTGCTGGCCAACACCAAGAACTTGACCAGGGTGGTTAGGGCAAGGTGGGTAGTGGTTGAACCTAACAATGCTGGTTTGGTCTTTGAAGAAGTGATTCAACCTTTGTCTTGGCAATCCTAAGCTTAGAGACAAGAGTTCCAACAATTGGTAACCCAGCTTTTCGATTTCTTTAGCATATTCCTCACATACCTCCCTGCAAGTTGAAGCAATATATAGCAGCGCAACATACATGGAAAATTACAAGAGAAGATAAATGAGGCCGAGCTTATTTCTGATCTAAAATTTACCCAAAAAATTGATAAATGATTCAAATTCAATTATGAAATAGCAAGACTTACATCTTAGATAAATGGTCCAAAAACCTCAATGGACCATTTACTTCCCTATATCATGGCTTCTTCAAAACCATTAACACCTTATTGAATTAAAGGGACTTGGATCCAAAGTCAATTTAAAAGATTATATTATCCCTACATGGTTCTTCAAAACCATTAACATCTTATTGAATTAAAGGGACAAAATTGATAATGCCAAAATATTTACTGAGCCTAAAATTGATAATTTTACCTAAATTGAGGAGGAAATTGGGGCCACTGATTAACCAACTCCCTCAGTTCCAAGTCATGGGGATCAGGGGAAGCTGGAAAGAGAGTGGGATTTTGGACTGTGAAATCAAACACCTCTTTCCAGTCCCTCACATTCATCGTAATCTCCGAATCATGGTACCCCAATGGATTCCTCTCGTACCTCCACACTTTCTTCTTCTCATCTTTCGGTTGATCAAAGAACTGCCTTGCCGCCGACTCGATTGCTCGGCTCTGCTCGACCGGCACGCCGTGGTTGATGACTTGGAAGCAACCCCAGGTCTCGCAGGCTTCGGTTATCTCGGCTGCTAGGCTTGCAATGGAGTCGGCTGAAGAAGAGTTGTTTGGAGAGTTTAGCAGAGACAGGTCTATCAATGGAATGTTGTTGTCTTTGGTTGTTGTGGCTTTGCTCTCTCCCATGGCAAAATTAACCAACAAAACAGATGCATATGTGAATTGCCCGACGAAATATCATTTTATCCCAAAATTTGACGCATTTTTTAATTTAACTTTCAGATTTAAATTAATATTAATTTGACAACTAAATTTTTAAAATTTTGATTAATTTGACCCTTGTTATCACATTTCATTTATAATTAGACGAAATATACTGACGTAATATCAAAAAAATTTTGAAATTTTATTTTATCACCCAAATTATATCTTAAAAATTAATTTGCTCCCAAATATAAAAAATTAAATTTAAATATTTAATAAATAATTTTTTTATCTCAATAATGAAAAAATTAAATTTTAAATAATATATACTTTGTAAAAAAATATAAAAATCCTCATTTAGAATTATCTTGAGATTATGAAGTATGAATATTTCGACAAACATGTCGTACTCATACTGAATATATCGGGTGCACAAAACACGTATTTAAATTTTTCTTTCTTAATTTTTGACGTACCTAAACATATCCAGTATACACCCAAATCATGCCGTATCTCAATTGAAATAATATTTTCTTTTACTACAAAGATAAAATTCTTTTTACTAAACTTCTTTCATTTTTAGTTTTGTGCTGGTATAGTTTTAAAATTAAGCTATGTTTGTATATTATTTAATATAATGATATTTAATTTTGATTTATCTTATACATGTACTTTTGGCATTAAATGTCAATTGTATGTTGAATTTAAAAAATTAAAAACAAATATTATTAAAAACAATTATTCTAAATTAAAAACAAATATGTTTTTACAACCATATTAAGCCGTACTCATAACTTTTTTTTTTTTTTTTTTACCGTGTTGAGTGCCCATATTGTACAAATAGTAGTATTTATACCCATACATATGCTTCATATGTCTCAAATTATCTCGAGTTGATTATGGAGAAACTTTTTGAGCTAAAAATTTCTTAACTACTCTATATGTGTGTGCATGCGCAATTGTAACTAAATTTATTACCAAAATTAATTTCAATAAAATTGATCGACTAATAGTAATTTCAAATTTGAGTAGGAAAAATTTTTCAAAATTTGATAAGTACTCGGTACGGGTATGGCATGTTTGCCGATGTACTCATGTTTCATAATCTCAAGATAATTCTAAATGAGGGTTTATATTTTTTTTTTTGCAAAGTAAATATTATTTAAAATTTAATTTTTTCTTTATTAAGTTAAAAAAATTTATTTATTAAATATTTAAATTTATTTATTTTTATATTTGGGGGGTAAATTGATTTTTAAGGTATGGTTTGGGAGGTAAAATGAAATTCTAAATGAATTTTAGTACTATGTCAGCACATTCCGTCTAATTGTAGACGAATATGACGGCAGGGGCCAAATTGATCAAAATTTCAAAAGTTTGGATGTAAAATTAAGGGGTACTTACCAATTAGTCCTGTTAACTAGACTTATTTACCTACAGGTCCTAACTAATAAATTTAACACTATAAAAATAAGAGAGTGATAAATTTATCACTAAAAATTTATTCATAAAACAAAGAAACTGATAAATTTATCACTATAAAATTATTCATAAAAAAAAAAGACTGATAAATTTATCTTTATCACTTAATAAATTATATCAAATATGACTTAATGGGTAATAAGTCTCCAAAGTAGGACCTATTGGGTAATAAGTCTCCAAAGTAGGACCTATTGGTAGTTTACCCTAAAATGAATATTAATCAAAGTCTAAAGGTTAAATTGAAAAATATGTGAAAGTTTGAGGGGCAAAATGATAATTTCTCGAATTTCCCTCTACAATCATGATAAACTGCCCTTCATCCCTCATCTCTACATATCTCTCTATACTCCTTTTGGATCCGTACAAATGATCTAAATTGTTTGCCTCGTAGATTCCGTAATGAAAGTCATTCATGCAAAAAATTAATTTTATCGGACAAATATAAATCTAGAACAAATCGGATTTTATTTTATAAAATAAATAGTTTAAACGTGGAAGCAGCAAGTAGAATGAAAAACATAGATTACGAAATCAAATATCACTAAAATTGAACAACAGATTTGGAATGCACATAATTAACATATTTAAATATTAAAACTTCATAATTTAAAATACAGAAAATAACTTACAATTACAATTATAGCAACTGCAAGGATCTTAATTGGATTACAAAAGGGAAGAAGTAATTGTCACTCAGAACTTTTCTGTTTTTCTCTCAATTCTGGAAGGGAAAGAAAATTGAAAGATGTCCGAGTGTTTACAATTGATTGCAATATATAGAACTAGAAAAGTAAATAGCATGTGACTTCTTTGATTAAAAGCAGCTGGCAGCGCATGAGGTAAAGCAGATGCTGTCGGTTGCTTTCAGTGGAGTGATTGCACGAATATACAGCTTTAATAAAAGTTGATTGAGTGAATAGTGACGGTGAACAGTAACTTTTACTATTCATCACTTTTGGTGGAACACGTGAATATAGGAATCAATATAGATACAAATTAGCAGCTTTTCTCAAAAGAGTATTGATTGAAACTAATTTGTATTTATAGGAAATCCTATGTTGATCAGGCATATGGGTCCTGAGCATCTTGGAACTCGGATCTGCCATATGAGATGGGTTGAGTAGTTGATCCTTCAGAAGATTGTGGCTGGTCTGAACTGTCTTCTGAATTTTCTGAACCGGTTGACTGGGTTTCAGCTTGATTTGTAATTTGACGGGCTAACTAGAGCAATTCATTTCTGGATAACTTGGGCTTGACCTTTGATTTAGCTTTGGGCTAAGCAGGAGGTGAAATGGGCTTAGCCTTAGCTTTGGATTTTGATTTGGGCCGTGAATGTTCCTTGGGCTGGTCCGAAATTGTAGGAGCTTTGGACTTTGCCTTGGATTTTGATTGGGCGAGCTGAACTGATTTGGATGATTTGGGCTTGGAACCACTAGATGAGGGGCTTCCAAGGTTGATTGGAGGAAGACTGGGCCGACTTCCTTGGCTAATTGTAGCAGTTGGGTTCTACTGGGCTTTGATCATAGAAGGAGTTAGAGCACATTGATTAATAAGGAATTCTTCTTGAACAATTTCAAAAATTCTGGGCACATTGAACTTAGCCCACCATTTGACTAAATGTTGACAGGTGATTATGTTACCATCAATTCCATAATGCCATTTAAATATCCAGGGGAGTTTATATTTGGATATAAAAATTAACAAAGATGGAAATTGTCGCTGATGATTGGTGAATGGGTAAACAGAGGAGAAATAGTTAACTAGTTCAATGAGATCACCAGGAAGGATGTCTGAAATGGCACCATAATGAGTCCACCATCTCAGAAACCAGGTAGGTAATTCAGATTTGAATTTCTGATCAAAGGAGATGAACCAAGAGTGGTTAAAAGATTCATTTTGGTACAAGAAGATCTTGAACCAAGCATCAACATCGTCATGGTAATTGTATTGAATAGAATGACCAGGAGGACCCCATTCAACTTGGGAAACAATGCTATGGATGTAAATGGAATGATACAGAACCTTGCTTGCATAGGTTCGATCATAAATGGATTTAATCAAGACTGATTGATGATGGATCAAAATATCTTTGTAATAGGTGAGTATTTTCTTTGGATGTGAGAGGATGAAATGGCATCCAGAGCCAAAATGGGATTTAGCAATTTCATGGATTACTTGGCCTTTAGGGTGACTGGGTTCTATATAGAACAGATTAGTAGTGTGTGATTTGGTATAATCAGATCGAGATGACCTGACTGGGTTAGTAGGGAATGGAGTAACTGAGACTAATTGGCTTGAAACAAAAGGATCAGTAGCCAAAGCAGTGGAGTAATTAGGCCTGGGGATATTACCAAGGATTTGGTAACGGTTGATCATTTGAATGGGTTGAGGGTATTGTCCTACTAACTCCAAAGGAGGAGGAACAAAAGGTTGACTAGAAGAAACTAAAGCCTTAGAAGGAGGCCTTGGGTGAGACATCTGTTGAAACAAGAAACAATGATTAGTAGGAAGGATTCAACAACCAGAAAGAAGATCTAAATAATTTTGGTAATAGTTTAAATGGCTGATGTAATCAGCAAGTAAACTGTGACGGGCTTGAATCTGGTGGTAAGTGATATACTGGGCTCGTTTAGTAGTCTTTCGGGCTAGTTGAAGGCGTTGAATACGAAAAGTAACTTGGTTAATCAAGGTTTGGTAATGGGTAATTTGGGTTTTTAAATATGAAATATGTGGAGTAACACTCATCCCTTACCCCCTGTAAAAATTCCCGGGTAAGAAAATCAGGTAGAGAATTTTGACAACCAGGTATGTAAGTAATATCAAAATAAAAAATACTTAAAATAGATTGTCAACGGGCAAAATTTTGTTTACTAGTAAGATTTTGAACATCTTTTTCCAAAACGTATTTAGCAGATTTGCAATCAACACGAAGTAAAAATTTTTGATTTAATATATCATCTTGAAATTTTTGAATATATGAAACAGTAGACAAAATCTCTTTTTTTAATAGTACTATAATTTAATTGTGCTTTATTCCAGACACCAGAATGATAACGAACAATTTGTTCAGATGATTGAGGAGTGACTTTCTGAAGAAGAATGCCACCATAACCAATATCAGAAACATCAGTTTGAATAATTTTGAATGAATTTTCAGTAGGAATACCAAGACAAAGGAGAGACTTAACGTATTGTTTGACTTGTTGAACTATAGAAGTATGAACAGACGACCAAGGAGAAGGATTATTCTTTAACCTATCAAATAAGGGTTGGCAAGTCTTCCTAAGGTCTTTGTAAAAATCAGCAATATAATTGAGGGAACCTAAGAACCTTTGTAATTGGGTTTTATCAAGAATTTCATCAGGGAATTTAGAGGCAAACTCGATGGATCTACTAATTGGTAGAATAGTATTGTGGTGAATATCATAACCTAAAAATCTAACCTTGGTTTGAAACAATTTAATCTTAGGAGCAGATATGACTAAACCATGACTTTTAATTGTATAAAAGAATGCAGTTAAATGTTTCCAATGTTCACTAAGTGATTTTGAAAATATTAATATGTCGTCAATATAAACAATAGAAAAATGACTAAAGGGGTTGAAAATATCATTCATTATATTTTGAAATTCACTAGGAGCATTTTTTAAACCGAATGGCATTATATTCCACTCATATTGACCAAAAGGTGTGTTAAAAGCAATTTTATATCGATCTTTAGGGTGAATTTGAATTTGCCAAAAACCACTTTTAAATCAAATTTACTAAAAATAACAGCTTGATTAAGTCTTTTAATTAAATCCTTTTTATTAGGAATAGGATATCGAATCCATTCTAAAACAGCATTTAATGGTTTATAATTAATGACTAAACGAGAGACACCGCGTTTTAATTCAGCATTTTTGTTGACATAAAAGGCAGGACAAGACCATGAAGATTTACTAGGACTAATTATTCGATTTTTTTAATAATTCATTAATTTCTTTTTTACACATTTCAAGTAATTCATAATTCATTTGAATAGGTCTAGATTTAATAGGAATTTGTTTTTCATTAACATTTTTAATATATGGTAAAGTAACTACATGGTTTTTTCTATGCCAAAATCTAGTAGGTAAATGGGAACAGACAGTTGATTCAAGTTTCAGTTTGAAATCATTAATTTGATAAATAATAATAGGATCAATTAATTGTTGATCAATTCTTTTATAATTAATTTCTTCTTTAAGGAAATTTAAATGTTTAGTTAAACAATTAATAGTATGAGAAATAGAACAGTCTTTTAATTGATTTAATTCTAACATTTCAGGAGGAGACAAGAATTTAAAGGTAACAGGTTGTCCTAAAATATGTGTAATTATTCCTTCACTAGATGTAGTAAAAGGATATAGTAAATAGATAAATGGTGTGCCTAAAATAATTTTATCTGTCATATTTTTAACTAAAACAAAGGAAGTTTTAAAACAGACATTATTTTGACAAATATGAACTTTTGATAGCTTATATTTAATATGCATTTTACTACCATTAGCAGAAGTTAAGTTCTCTTGACATTTTTCATAATATTTAGTAGGAAGTAAACCTTCTTGTATGTAATTCAAATCAGCACCAGTATCGATTAAAGCAATTAAATTTAATTCAAAATCTTCAACAATGATTTTAATTCTTGAATACCATTTTTGAATATAAAGTTTATTGATTAGATTTAATCTTTTTTTCTTCAAGATTATGTGATTTTGATCTGTTGTCAAATATTAATTTATCAGGATTAGTGTGATCAGAATCAAGGTCAGAATTATGTTCAGATTCATTAGGAGATTCATGAACTGAGTTGTGGAAATTGTCTAAACTTTTATTAAGTTTTAATGCAATAATTTCATCTTCTAATTTTCGATCTTTTTGTCTTAATCCATTAATAGTTTGTTTGATTTGATTGATTTTAGATTGTAAATCTTGAAGTGTAATTTCTTTAGTTTTATTTTTAAATCGTTCTAAAGTCTTAGATAAACTAATAATAGGTTTATCAAACTTAGGTTTATCATCAGAATGAATTAATAAAGATTTTAATTTATCAATATATTTTTGTTTTAGTGTTGGATCATCTAATTTACTAATTAGTTCAATAAGAGCAGATTCTTCTTGGGTGTTTTTAGTAAGAACAATTATTTGCTTAACTGGTTTACAGTCGACATCATTACATCCTAGATTAATATTACTGTCAGAATCTTCACTAGGTGAATGATATTCAGATGAAGTTCTTGGATGATCAGAAGAGGAGTCACTAACAAATTGATTTAATTGGAAGATTTTAAATAATTGATTTTTGGAATTATCATCAATTTGAAGTTGGTTAACTCTATCCTTTAATTTTTGCTTTTCTTTGCATTTATTGGAATAATGTCATTTTTGTCCGCAATTATAGCAGCTAATATCTTTATTATTTTTAGATTTGGGATGTGATTTTTTATAATATTTCTTTTTGGGTTCAGTATAAAATTTATCATTAGATTTGGAAGGTGAATAATCTTTTCGATATTTATTAGAGTATTTGGATTTATGTTTATGTTTTGAGTATTTGTGTGATTTCATACGAGAAGGTGCAACAGGAGGTAAACCATATTGTTCACAGAAATTTCCTAATTCATATTTAGCATTATGTTTATCTTTAGAGGCTTTCTGACTAAGTTTTAAATCAATACACATTTTTAATCCTTCCTTCTGAATAGTACTAATTATATCACCATGGGTTAAATTGTCATATTCAATAACACCAGTAGGTTGACTAAGAACATCTCTAATTTTGTGAGCAAATAAACTAGGTAAGCCATTAATAAATTTTTCTTTCCAAAATGATTTAGTACAATCTTCGCGTAACGTAACTCTAGAGGTAAATACATCTTTATACCATCTAAAATCACTTAAAGTTGGACAAGTAAGGTTACTAAACTGATCATGTATGCGAGAATAGATATTAGTAGGTGTACCTATAAAATGTCTAACAATAGTGTAAATTAATGTATTGATACCATCAGGGTGGGAACATCCAATAGTTTCATCAAAAATAGGGAGACCATTATCATCAGTTTGATTAGCATATATGATGGATTCTCGTTGATCATCAGTTAGGTATTTTTCCCACCAAGATTTGAGCATACCAGTAAAACCAGAAGTAATTAAGGAAACAATGTCAGATTGGGAATATTGGGGATAATTGGAAAGGTAACTGTTTGAGATCATAGATAAAAGATTTAATTTTTGGAGAATTTGATCTTCACTAAGGCCATCAATATTCCATTCGTATAGCTTTTTAGCAGAAACAGAAAATTGGTTACTAATATTAGTTTCTTCATATTGGAGGTCAGGTGGGGTAGGTCGAGAATACCAGTTTTTGGTAGTTTGAGGATTGACTTTAGGATAATGAAGTTTATTAAGATGAGAAGTTTGGAATTGTTGGGCTAATTGATTTAGTTCATCGTCGGTGGAGTCAATTTCAGATTGGGTAGAAACAATATCATCATTAGGTTGTTAATTTAAAACAGTAAGACCTTTATCTTTATAAGGTGAGGCGGGACTGTCAGTAGTTAATTTAGTGAATAATTTTTCAATAGCCTTGACAGTAGATTGATCAGAGGTTACTAAACTAGTTCTCTTAGAGCGATGACTAGGTAAATTAAGTAAAGGTTGATCTAAAGGTGGTTTAGTAGATATAGAGGAAACAGATTCTAAATTTAAGCATTGATTAGTATAATTATTTTGTTCAATAACTTTTTCGATTTCAGCATCATTGCCAGGTAATTTAAAAGGAGAAACAGGAATGTCAGAACCTTGTTGATTTATAATTATTTTCTGAAGAGGAGGATGACTAGAACTAACAGTTGTAGTATCAGAAGTTTTCCATTTATGTTTAGTGATTGTATTTAGTTTTTTATAATATTTTTCAACATATTCTAAAAAGGGTAATTCAAAACCATATTCAATCACAAAATCATACCATTTTTGAGTTATTCTGGATTGTTGTTGTTTATCATATTTATTATAATAAGTATGTCTGAGTTGTTTATTTTTAAAAGATTTAAATTCAATGAGTAATTTATCAAGATTAGGTTGAAAATATTTTTTGATTGTCATTAATTGAGGATTGACCGGAGGTATAAATTCATCAAAATCAGTTTGAGTTGGAGAATTATTGGAAGTAGTTTCTTCCTCAGGTAAATGTGTATGTGTAGAATAGACAGGTTTACTAATTTGAGACGTAGCAATATTATCAACACATTTAATTTAGAAGGTTGACCTAAATGGATTTGACTATTTTTCCGAAATAATGGAGTATTAAATATTTCATCTTCAGTTTCAATTTCAGAAGGTACACTAGAGGTACTATGTCTGGATGATTGACTACGATTAAATTTAATACGAACTGTACCATCATGAATTTGTTGAATATCTTGAATATCTTGGATAGATGATTATATTTCGTAATAGTTTAAATTTAATTATATTTACTTTTATTTTATAAAATAAAATGTGATTTATTTTTATATTTGTAATTTTTTGATAAATTTAATTTTTTGCATGAGTGATCTTTATTGTTGTGGGTGTTGATTTTTGACCACACAACCAAACGGGGAACTCAGCTAAAGAGCACCAGCATAATAGATTAAACCCGAACAACCTGTCATAGAAAGATAAGAATTCAGCGGTGGTTCGTCCACTCGGGGGCACTCCGACGATCAAGTCAGTAATCAAATATCTCTAAAAGATAGCAAATTGTGCTTAACTCACAAAAAAGAACTTACTGCTCACAGTATATCACAAATAAAGGCTTCCCTTAGATCCATGAGGGTGCCTTACTTATATAGCCAATACTGACCTGATTCTTGTAGAAGCCTCACTTCAATGGACTCAGGCTCAATGCTCATCCTGGACTCTCAACTAGATAGGGATAAACTCCCTAAGAGTTTTGTCTTTATCCAAACTGAGATCCTCCCCTGTTCTAGGGCTTTTGTCCCTTATCCGCTTATCTCGGATTTTGGTATCTCCGTAGATAACCTCGGCCTAGCCAAGATCACCTCGGCATCAGGACCAGACCACGTGGTACCTCGGTTGACACTCCGGTGCCACCTTAGCCACATACTATTATTCACAAATACTTTCCCATAACTGTCCCCTAGGTTTTATTACCTCGGCATCTTGAGGTGATGGAACCTACATTGTTTGTTCAAATACAATGTCGGCTAAAAATTCATTCCGTCCCCTTGACCGAGATCATTACTTGTCAGCTTCAAGTACCCAGCACTTAACTGTCCATTTTTATCAGGGATCAATAACCAAGAACCAAGTTCTTTAAGTATCTTAACTGAGATCGTTCCTCTAGTCGAGGTTTTTGCTTTATTAAATCAAGAACTCCAAAAGTTTTATCTGCGTATGAGCTGTCACGTACGGTTTTCTCAACTGTTTCCGCCACGCGTTCTTCTCTCATTGGTTCGTACCTAACACGCGCTATTAGGTCACGTCATTTCTACACACGCCCCTTAACAAACACGTCATCCAAGGCGTATTCATTTCCTTTTGCCACCTTTTCAATTTTTAACAAAAACCCTCTTTCTCTCTCTTCGTCTTCTCATTTCACAACTTTAATTTCCCTCTTTGTCTCAAGCTCTCTCTCTCTCTACGAAAACCTCCATTTTCATACCTTTAAAGCTTTCTGCAACCGTGCTCTGTTCTGCACCTCTGACGAAATATTCACGTCTGTCTGACTCTGACGAGCCATACTTCGGCGTTCAAGTTTTCAACCTAATTCAGTAAGTCCTAAATTTCTGTCCTTTAATGACTTCTTTCTTTTTACATGCTTCAGATCGCATTTGTTGTTGTGAGACTTGTATCTGTATAGCTGTACTCTATTTTTTCATCATTCAGAATGCAAAACATGTTTGTTTGCGATTTGTGTTGTTTAATCTATCTTTGTGTCACTGTTCATAGATTTGATGCTTTAACAATTTTGTCGTTATTCTTGGCTTTTGCACCTCTTCACACACCTACTCAGTGTTTCTTGAAAAATGTTGCTTTCTTGATTCTGAATCATGTTTCTTTCTTTTTTTTTTTTACTTGTTTCTAGATTCTTGCCTTTGATTCTTGTTTCCATATAGACTTAGGTTTGGGATTTGATAGAAATTATATTCTTTAGGAAAATTGAAACAAATTCCCCCTAGATCTTCAAAAACCCTCACCCCAGTTCCAGCTTAGGTTTTAGCCAAGATTCCCAATCCCTACCATTTTTTTCTCTCTGACATTCATCCCAAAACACTCTAAGCCGAGATAATAGGTATGTTTAAGTGGAGGGTAGATTCCCTAGAAAAACTTGAGCACTTTAAGAGAGTTTTTTATCCAAGCCGATGTCCAGCTTAGGTTAGCTAGGGAAGAGGACTCTATTATGCCGGATGGAAATTCCATGCCCTTTCCAGTGGTTGCCTTTATCGAATGTGGACTTCGGTTTCCCCTTGATACTCTCTTTTGTGAAATCCTTCATTATTACAAACTTAACCCCATGCAACTTGCCATAAACTCATATAGGGTCATCAATGACATAATTGAACTAGCACACCGAGAAAAAGCTAGGATCACTTTAGCTGACATCCAATTCTACTATACCATGTGTGGCCTTAAGTCTGAAAAAGGTTACATATACTATCTCAAGCCCAAGTCCACTCCCTACAAATTAATAGTCGACCTTCCAGACTCTAACAAGGGTGCTAAAGATGATTACTTCATCATCTCAGGCAATTGGAAATTTGCACCTAACGACGACCTTCATCTCTATCCTCTGCATCGATCAGTGTTTAAAGAGGGTGATGGTAGAGCTGAGTTACCCTTTTAATCATACTTCGGCTAGGATTTGTCAGTATATATCTGTTTTTTGTAATGTTCTTCTTCTCACTTTTTTTTGCAACTTTTCCCTAGCCAGCAAAAAATTTCCGGTAGACCTTTTTCCCTAGCCCCGATCTAAAAAGGCTTTTAAGTTTGGATATTAATAAGCGCAAAGCCCCTTTGCTACTTAATTATATCCCGGCCTACAAGTCTGCTTTACCAGATGTCCCACGCCGAAGCAAGACTCCCCCGTCAGCAACAACTCTAATAGTTGTTTCATCGCCAAGGCTAGATCAGGTCTCTTCATTAGACCTAGTAGAACAACCCTCCACATTTGCTCCAGCTCAACTAATCCCACAATCTTAGCACTGACGCCAACGTTGTGCTCTACCAAACATACCAGCAAGCCGAACTCATAGCCGCAGACAAGATTCTGAGGCATCGGCCTATGACCTGACCAATCCTTCCATCGCCCTTCTTGCCATTCACTTTAGCACCAAAGTTACACTTGCTACCACTGCCGATGAAATGGGCCGCAAACCAGCCATTGTCGAGGACTTTTCAGTTGATATTCCTGGGGTAGTGACTATTCAGTCCTCCTCTTCTCCCTCTCAACCCAAGCCAAAGCCTAAGAGAGTCAAGAAGGGTGAGGCCAAGGCTACAGTGACTCAGATTGATTCTGAGAACACTGTACCGATTCCAAAACTGGTCGAGTCTGAAAGAAATACTCCTGCTGCCGACAAGAGGCCAGTTGAGGCTCTATCAACTGACGCCCATCCTACAAAGAAGTTGAGGTCTGAACACCCTGAAGGTAGCAACAAATTTCCCCGTAGCATGATTTGGGCGCCCGAGGCCATGGTAGGGGACAAACCTTTGATAGCTGGTGACAGCGCGATCTAGGACATGGAGGTCGGCGTCGCCTTGTCAACGGTTGTGCTCTTACCAAAAGACTTGAATTAAATGGATGATCTCCATGAGTATGAGAACTTCGTCCTGATGATGCAGTATTCAGTCTTGGTAAGCCTTCTTATTTACTCTTTTATAGTCTTTTAACACTTAGTCAATTTTTCATAATCTGTTTCAATCCTTGCAGGCCATCCAGTAAGCGCATTCATACGCGGTCAAGACAAAAATGACAAGGAAGGAGTTGGCAAAGAAAACTCAAGAAGCTACCAAACTCCTGTCCTCACTTAATTATGTCGAGGTTAACAATAGAGCTCTGTTAGATTAAGCCAAGGCTTCCAGGACTGCTCAGAACCAAGCCGAAGAGAAAGCAAAAGCGGCTGACGCTAAAGCCAAAGCCGCCAAAGCCGATCTTGAGGCTGCCAGAGCCAAGGCAGCTGAATTAGAGGCCAAGCTCCAAGAGGCCCTTGACTCAAGATACCGAGGTCAAGGCGGCCGATGAAAAGGTTTTCGAAGAAGGGCATACCGCCATTCGCGATCAATACAAAGGGCAAGTTAACCTGGCTTGCAACCGAAGTTATTACCTCGGCTGGATGGCTGCGCTCAACAAGATGTTTGTCCCAATGGACTCCCTACTCCGTGATATTGACCAGTTCCATGTGCCTTTTCCTCCGGCTCCATAAGATTCCGATGACGATACCGAGGAGGATGATGCTGAGGAGGAGGCTACGAATGAAGATGAAGCTGCTGTTGGGGCCAAGTCCCCTACTCTAAAGCAAGTCCTTGACTTGACTCAAGATGAGGAGGATGAGGTCTCCAAGAGTGGCTCTCCCAAGAGAACATGTTAGAAGCCAAGGTACAGACAGTTGAGAAAAACCTCGACCAAACTCTTCTCGACATCGATGTCGAGATTGAGGCGGAGAGGACTGCCGAAAAGCTTTCCCAACTGTCTGCCGAGGTCGATACACAGCCAATCGCCGAAGCAGAGCGGTCCACTTAGAATCTTTTCCCTTTTTATACTTTGTACTTTTTCCTTTGTAGTCATTGTAACCTTTTGAACAATGTTTTAGCTTCAGTTTGGCCGATGTGCCTTTTTTTGTACCCGAACAAGTTGTCTTTTTTGCCAAGCCAAAGTGCCTTTTTGTTTGTGAACAAGTTCCAATTTCTGAGTGCAAGTCTTATATTCCCTTCTAAGTGTTGAATGCTTTGCTTACTGCTTTCCTTCTATGCATTGTATGCTTTTATACTTAGAATAATTTTCTATTTCTTCAAAGTGCACCTTAATTTTGTATTCACCTCGGCGTAAAATACCTCGAATACTTCCTTCATTATTACCTCGGCTGATTTCGACTTGTAAATTTTTCTGAAAATTCAACAAGTGTTAAGCCAATTCTAACTTGTAAATTTTTTTCGAAATTTCAACAAGTGTCAAACTCTGAAGTTTATTCATCATTCCAGCTCCTTGCCCCCTAATGTGAACCTAAGTTCCACTTAAGTTCATATTAAGCATGTGTCTATGGTCTCTCGCCGAAGTCAAATTCAAACAAAGACTAGCCGAGGTGTTTCAACCTTGGTTTTTCTGAAATGGCAAGTGTAGGTTAATTCAACTTAGTTCAACTCTATTATATGCAAATATAATTCAACTCTGCGATATAATAAGTCTAAGTTATTCGTCATGTTTCATTCAGAAACATCGCCAACTTAATTCAACTCTACTATATAATAGGTCTAAGTTATTTATCATGTTTCATTCAGAAATATCGTCAACTTAGTTCAACTCTATTATATGCAAGTATAATTCAACTCTGCCATATAATAAGTTTAAGTTATTCGTCATGTTTCATTTGGAAACATCGCCATATGATTGGTCAGTCCTGTCACACAAATTTTAAATTCATAAAAATCAAACCAAAATTTTATTATTATTTCGGCTAATGACATAAACTTCGAAAAAAAATCTAATGATACAACTCTTTGTCATCACTGTCTTTAAGCCGATATACCCCATTGTTGACGATCGAGATGATTCTATAAGGCCCCTCCCAATTTAGGCCAAGCTTGCCCTCCCTAGGATCCATCTTGTTGCCGACTACTTTCCTTAGCATAAGGTCCCCAACTTTGAATTCTCTTGGGTTGACCTTCTTGTTGTAAGCCTTAGCAAGCTATTGTTGGTATGCTCCAGCTGAATTCCTACTCTCTCTCTTCTCTCCTCCAGAAGGTCTAGATCTCGGACCAGGATGTCGTATTGGTCCTATTTTCCACTCCCTAGGTTCTGATCCCTGGAATGTCGACTTCTAGTGGGATAACTACTTTAGTGCCATAAGCCATGGCAAATGGAGACTCCCTAGTTGATCTTCTTCGCGTAGTCCGATATGCCCAGAGTACATTGGGAAACTCCTCCACCCATTTTTCCTTTGATGCTTCTAGCCTCTTTTTGATCCCATCCAAGATAGTTTTATTGGATGCTTTTATCTAACCATTGCTCTAAGGGAAACTTGGAGTAGAGTAGTAGTTCTTGATTTTGTACTTTGCATAGAAGCTTTTGATTAGCTTACTGTCAAACTGTGTACCATTGTCTGCTATTATTGCCCTTGGGATCTCGAGCCTGGTGATGATGTTCTTCCATATGAAGTTCTTCACATTAATATCTCGAATCTTCGCAAAGGGTTCAGCTTCTACCCACTTTGTGAAGTAATCAATTGCTACTAGCAGAAACTTCTTTTCCCTAGTTACTTGGGACAATTGTCCAACTAGGTCCATTCCCCACTGGGCAAATGGCCAATGGTTGGATACTGGGTTTAAATTTGCTGCTGGTTGATGTATCAAAAATGAAAACCTTTGACACTTCTCGCACTTTCTGACATAAGTTTCAGCATCCTTCTACATGTAGGGCCACCAGTTCCCCTGAGTAATGGCCCTATGAGCAAGTGATCTGCCCTCATGGCTTCCACATACCCTTTCATGTATTTCATACAAGAAGTCTTCAACCTGGGAGGGATACACACACCTCAAAAGGGGACCAGTGAAAGACCTTCTATAGAGATGTCCATCTGTTGTTAGGCTAAACCTTGCTGACTTCAAACTAGTTTTATGCGCCTTTTTGCGATCATCCGGCAGCTTGCCGTCCCTAAGAAACATCACTATTACATCCATCCTACTTGGACCCATCTTCACACACATTGCCTCATACTCTATGATTAGTGGTTCCATACTTAGGCCTGACAAATAATCAACCATTATTGTCCTTGCCTCCCCTGATTTCATTGCACTAGCTAGGTTAGCTAAGGCATTGAAATAATTGTTATCTCGGCTAACCTGCTATAGTCAACAATCCTGAAACAAGGCTAGCAATCTAACAACTTCTTTGACATAGGCTATCATTCTTTCATCTCGGGCTGCACACTCGCTTGTTGCCTAGTTCACTATAAGTTAGGAGTCACAGAAGACTACCACCTCATCGGCTTCCATTGCTGCTGCTAGCTTTAACCCTACGATCAGTGCCTCATATTCTGCTTCATTGTTTGAGGCCTTGAATCCCAAATGAATAGATTGCTCTAACATTCGCCCATCTGGCGATGTTAATACTACTCCTACCGCTGCTCCTTGATGATTTGAACTTCCATCAACAAACAGGCAGAAGGAGTCGTCGATGTAGATGTCGCAAGGCTTTGTTTCTCTTCTTTTTTCTATTTTTCTTGAGTAGGGTTCTTTGGCCCCAACTGGGTCTCTTTTTGCTCTCTTAGGCACCCCAAGCCATGGCTCACCGGAGTCCGACATGGGATGGCAACAGGTGTGAACTCGGTCACAAAGTCGGCCAAAACCTAGCCCTTAATTGCTGTTTTGGGCCTAAACTCTAAGTCATGCTGGCCCAACACAACTGCCCATCTGGCTACCCTGCTTATTAGATCTCCTTGCTGTAACAGGGACTTCAAAGGAAGCTCAGTTGGTATCACGATTTTGTGGGCTTGAAAGTTGTGATTCAGTTTCTTCGAAGCCATTACCAAGGCTAGTGTCAAATTTTCCAAGGGTAAGTACTTAGTCTCTGCGCTTGCTAGGGTTTTACTCACGTAGTATACTACCCTTTGTTCTCCTTTCTCTTCTCTGATTATCACTACACTCACTATGTGTTCTGAAACTGCTAAGTATAGGAACAATTCTTCTCCAGGAATTAGATTTAACAGAACTGGAGCTGTTGTCAGGTACTTTTTTAAGTCGGCCAAAGTGACTTTGCACTCCCCCGTCTACAAAAAATCTATGGCCTTCTTTAGCAAACTAAAAAATGGTTTACACTTATCAGAACTTCAGTTGATAAACCTGTTCAGGGCTGTGGCCCTTCTAGTCAACATCTGCACTTGTTTTGCCGATGTCGGGCTCTTCAAGTCAAGAATGGCCTTGATTTGATCCGAACTTGCCTCAATGCCCCTTTTGGTGACCAAGTACCCTAAAAACTTACCAAACTCGACTCCAAATGCGCATTTGGAAGCATTGAGTCGGAGCCAATATGTTCTCAAGATATCAAAAACTGCCTTTAAGTCAGCGAGATGATTCTCAGGTTCTTTGGTCTTCACGACCATGTTATCAATGTACACTTCTACTGTTTTGCCAATCAAATGTCTGAACATCTTGGTCACCAACCTCTGGTAAGTTGCTCCTGTATTTTTCAAATCACAAGGCATCACTCTGTAACAATACAGCCCTTTCGAGGTAATAAATGCAGTATTCTCCTCGTCAAGAGGATACATTGCTATCTAGTGGTATATTCTGTAAGCATCTAGGAAGCTCATCCTTCCATGTCCTGAAATGACATCTACTAACTGATCAATCTTGGGCAGTGAGAAACTGTCTTTGGGACAAGCCTTATTCAGGCTGGTGAAGTCCATGCAGACCCTCCACTTCCCATTTTTCTTTTTCACAACAACTGTGTTAGACAACCAAGTTGGGTAGTTTACCTCCCGAATGGCTCTATCCTCCAACAATTTGTCCACTTCCTCCTCTACTACCTCCACATGAAGCAACGTCGGCCTCCTTGCTCGCTGAATGACAGGTTTAACCGACCTATCTACATTTAGTCTATGGAAAGTGACCTCGGGGTCAATACCAGGCATCTCGTATGGCGTCTAGGCAAACACCTCTATGTTTGCTTGCAAGAATGTCTCTAACTCCTTTTCCTCCTCCTCGGCCAAGCCTGAGCCGAGAAGAAAGAAGCATTTTTCATCCCGTTGTTGGACCAAAATTTTCTTCAAGGTTTCCTCGCTCTTTTCAGCTGGTTCTTTGCTGACATCATCTATAACTTCCATATCTTTGTCTTTAATTTCTGTTGTCTCTGTCTCTAGTACGTTGCAGGTGGATTTCATTATTTCCATGGAGCAATTTTTTGCATGGACCTGATCTCCTCTAACTTCCTCAATTCCATGCTCCGTTAGGAACCGCAATAATTTGTGCAATGTTGAGAGAACAACCCTCATTGCGTGTAACCATGGCCTTCCCAAAATAACATTGTAAGGGAAGGGAGTCTCAATCACTGTAAACTCTATGCTTACCATCCTGGTGCTTGCCTGTACCTCCAAATTTATTGCTCCTAGGGGCCATGTCGGTGTTCCATTAAACCCAACCATCAGGGCTGAAAGACTGTTCCAAATCATCGCAATGAAAGCCAAGCTTCTTATAACACCTGACATACATGATGTCACAAGAGTTGCTTTGGTTGATCAGAATACACCTTACTTGGCGTTCTTTAATCTTGAAGGTCACTACCAGAGCATCGTTGTGTGGATGTTGCACCATGTCTAGGTCTACTTCAGTAAAGGACACTATTGGTTCCTAGTAGTCGTTTGTCCTAGGCCTCTTCTGCTGGACCTGATATACATGCTGTAAGTGTTTTACCCTCTGAGTCTCCT
Source organism: Camellia lanceoleosa (assembly GCA_025200525.1). Lineage (NCBI taxonomy): Eukaryota > Viridiplantae > Streptophyta > Magnoliopsida > Ericales > Theaceae > Camellia > Camellia lanceoleosa. The sequence continues at coordinate 32,171,486 of CM045761.1, forward strand.
CACGTACCTCGTTCACATTGACCCTTGAATGAATCACATTGATCACCCGAGGTCCATCTGCTTGCTATTGTGGTGGTAGTGGAGATGGTACTGTTGGTGCTTGGGGCAGTCTTGCCTGTTTTTCTCTCATTCTGGCCTCATCTATCAGGTCCCTCAAGTGACCTTCTCTGACCAGATCTTCCAAATGTGTTTTTAGGGCTCTACACCCCTGAGTTAGGTACCCGTTCTCATTGTGGTAGACACAGTGTTTCCTAAGACTTTTCCCTATAAATTTGCCAGGAATTTTCTTTAGCGCTCTATAATACGATTGGTTCCTAATCCTTTCTAGAACTTTACAAACCGGGATCAAATACACAATGGTGACTGCCTGTGCAGCTCTTAGCCCTATTTCTTGTCTATTAAAACTTGTATTACATCGACCTCGCTTCAGCCAGCTGTAGACACCCTATTTTTGACCGCCCTTAAGACTTGGATGCCGCTACTGATGGTTTACTTGGTGGTGAAAGTTGTGCAGTGCAAGGGTTCGATTTCTTCGGCAAGAAGAGGGTCAAATCCTAACCTCACACCCCCTTTTGGACTAAAGCCATTTTGAATGGTTTTTACACCTTAAAACCCTCTCTTTCAAAATCTTTTTGAAAATAGGTTCCTACGATGTCCCGACGCTCGTATTTTGTTAAATGTTGCGCCTTTTGGTAAATCGAGCAAGGACAAAGTGGAAATAAATGAAGGAGAGATGAACTCTTTTGAAAAATCTTTCAAAACACCTTGCTTAGGGGTTTGGAGTTGAAGAAAAGAGGAGAGGAGAGAAGAAAACAAGTTTGGGAGAAGTTCGGCATGACTCCGGGTAGGACCAAAACAGCGCGGCTTCACCAAAAGAGGGATATCTCTTAGCACAGTTAGAGTTTTGATGCAAGGCTACCACCATTGGAAAGCTTACTTCCGGGGCTTCAATTTTCATACAAGAATGACCTGAAAAGGCATCCAGATGATGGAGTTAGGCTTTCTTCAAGTCGGGGACTAAGGCTGATTTTTTATGCTGGCCTTTATGGAAGTGTGCCGGCCATTAATGGCCAATGCTTGCCCCATGCCGGCCAAAAATGGTAGGGTGCCGGCCAAAAATGATAAGGTGCCAACCATTGATGCCAGAAAGCAGATTTCAATAGATATTTTGCTCCAGCTTGCTCCAGCTGTCTTGGCTGAGATATTTTCGACCAAACCTGTACTTTTAGCTATATATGAGGCCATATATCATATATTGAAGGGGGAGAACACTTAGAACTTCTTGAGCAAGTTTTGAGAGCCTCTCTCTCTCTACACCTCTCTCTCCACATTCCTCTCTCTCAAGAACTCTTGAACATTTGTGCTAGAAGGCTTGCATACAACCATCTTCAACCTATCAACCCTTGAGAAGAGTTGATCACCATTGGTATGAGGTCCCTTGTTCTTGCACTTTTACACTACAACCCTTAGCACAACACCTCCACCATCCATTCCAGCACCTTGGGGGCCATTTGCAAAGTTTGAAAGCTCAGAATCTTGGACCGAAAGCTGCTGGAAAGCTGCTCTTCAAGGGTAAGTCTCTATTTCTGTCACGACCCAAACCCGCCCCCATAGGTTTGGCACTGTAACCGGCCAGTGATTCGTGGATTACCTACGGCCTCAGAAGACATTAACAAATATTAAGGGGACTGAGGAAGCAACAATGTAAAATAAACAAGGTCCAATGAGCTGTGATGACATACATGGGACAATAAATTTAAAACTTATTTATACACATAAACATGCTAGTCAGATACACCCGTATGTACAAAATATTTACATCCAGTACATCCCAAGATTCAACTCAACAGAACAAGTACAAAGACTAGCATGAGGTGCAAAACGGCCATAACATCAGGCCTCAGGCGGAACCTCCTCGAGAGGCGCAACAAGTGGCTGACCAAAAACGAAACAGAAGGCCATCAACTCTGGCCAGGGTCTTGTGCCGACTCACCTACATATATATTATAAACTGTGAGCGAAAGCCCAGTGAATAATAACAGAGTAAAGGGGTTTAATGAATGATGTCCATCATAGGGTTTGTATCAGAAACACATTCATATCAGAAATAGCGTCTTATGCATATTCAGATTTCCAATCAGAAATAGACTCAGGTACATGCTCAAATTCACATTCATAATCATATTCATATTTTGCATAAGGTCATACATGGTACACCCATTAGCTGACAGATCCATCGGCCACGGTATTGTCACCCCCGGGCAAGGGCCATCGGCCACGGTATTGTTACCCCCGGGCGAGGGCCATCGGCAACGGTATTCTTACACCCGGGCGAGGGCCATCGGCCACGGTATTGTTACCCCCGGGCGAGGGCCATCAGCCACGGTATTGTTACCCCCGGGTGAGGGCCATCGACCACGGTATTGTTACCCCCGGGCGAGGGCCATCGAGACTAAGGGTGCCACAACTACTTTTCAGAAAACTAGACATTCATTCATTCATTTCCAACATATCATAGCTTTTCCAAGAATCAATCATTTCGTATCATAGTATACTGAAAATACATAATATTGAACATAACTTTACAAAGTTATTACTCACAGTGGGCGTTGATATAAGTAGACGAAGTCAAAGGGTCAACAGATTGCGGCACGTGACCTACATAACACATTACAGATACACACTTGAAATACGCATTTCTAAAAGCACAAAACTCACACTAGGAATGGCAACGGGGCGGGGCGGGGCCGGGGATCACCCTCCCCGTCCCCGATCCCCGAAACTACCAAAATCCCCGTCCCTGGCCCCGATCCCCGACGGGGAACTCATCACTCCCCCCTCGTCCCTTAACGGATCGGTTTCGACCTCGGAAAATCCCCGTACTCATCATCAAGAACATCATTCAGCAACATCCAAAAAAAAAAATTCATCAACAAAGGCATTAACGGAGCAACATCATCAAAAAAAAATTCTTCAACAACATCATCGATTCAAGGCAGCAACAGCAACATCATCAACAAAAAAAAATAAAATAAATAAAAAAAAGAGAGAGAGATGATCTGTTACAGATCATGTATAAACACAACATATAGAGATGATAGAGATTTATAAACACAACATCATCAACAATAAATAAATAAAAAATAAATAAAAAAAAGATAGAAATGATCTGTTACAGATTAGTGAAATCGGCGAGATCTGGGAGGAGGAAGAGGACAGCGGAGGAACCACTCAATTCGGAGATGGGATCTACTCAGATCTGCCCAGATCTGTCGTGGTGGTGGGAACCGAAGCCGGAGTAGGAGATGACGCCGGGTGTGCGTACTGCCGCGGAGGAGATCGCACTCGCCATCGTCGCTGGGGAGAAGAGATCGCGCCATCGCCGTTGGAGAGACGAGTCGCACTCGCCATCGCCACTGGAGTCTGGAGAGAAGAAAGAGTGAGACAAGAGGAGAGAGAGAGTGTGTAAAAGAGTGGACCAACCTAGTGCAATATTATAATAACAGAGAGAGAGAGTTTAATATTATATATATATAATATATAATATATAAAGAGAGGTCGGCTGCTGTGTACCAAATCAAACCCCAAACATATATATATATATATAATATAAATCGGGGCTATTCGGGGATGGGGCCGGGGACGGGGCCGGGCCGGGGATTGAACATTGATCACCGTCCCCGGCCCGAAATAGATCGGGGATTGATTTTTAAATACCGTCCCCTCCCCGTTGGGGATATTTTTCGGGGAAAAACCGCTTAAATCAGGGTCGGGGTCGGGGATCCCCGTCGGGTCGGTTTCAAATTGCCATCCCTAACTCACACCAATGACTCTAAGTGTGTACCTAACCTCTTATCCTTGTTAAGGAGCTTTAACCATGGCCTAGGAATGCCTAGGATGGAATGTGGATGCAAAAATGCCTTAGAAAAGGTTTTTCAAAAGTTGCTGAAAACAGGGGTCTCGCTCGAGCGAGCCTTCCTTCGCTCGAGCGAGATTCCAAAATCAAAGGCTTCGCTCGAGCGAGCCTTCCTTCGCTCAAGCGGTCTGATGAAACAGTAAAAGTACTGGATGCTGATTTTTTCCGCGCGATGGTCGCTCGATGCTCGCTCGAGCAGAGCCCTGGACAAAGGTGCTCGCTCGAGCGAGGAAGCCAAATCTGGAATTTCCAGATTTGTCTCCCAAGTTCGAACCAAGTATTCTACAACCCAAAACTCAACCTCTTGGGCCCAAATTCTGGAAAAACATTTCAAACTCATAGTACATCAAGTTCCAAAAGCCAATTTATCAAATCATTGCCCAAGAGGGAGTCAATTTTGAGCATCATTTCCATAAATCTTCAAGACCCAAGTTTAAACAAACATGCATGAATCCAATTTAATTTCAAGGCCCCAAAACATGGTCCAAGGCAAAATTAAACTTAGAATTTTGATGAATTCGTGGGCTTGCACAAAAATATGAGCATGCATGTCAAGTTGTAATGAAAACAAATTTAAATGGCAAGATTGTAAACATGCATGCATGAATCTCTACCCAAGCCACCATGTATGAACCAATTTCTAGCTCTAGTCACCAATTTATCATGAACCATGCAAGAAGTGATCTCAAACCTACAATTAAAAGGATAATCTCCTACCTTAAACCTTGAATTCAAAGTGTGCCACCACCAAGTGTTGTTATCTTCCAATTCTTCTAAGTTTCCAAGTTAAATCTTGAGCTAAGACCCAATTTCTTCAATTCACCCTCTCACCCACGTTTTCTCTCTTGTTGAGGCTCAAAATGTGTAATGAAATGTAAGAGGGGTGAGTTAGTGGAGTAAAACAATAGCCTATAGGTGGTGTTTGGCCCAAATTAAATAAACGGCATTATTTTAATCGAATTTAATCATTCCAAACCGAATTTTAATTAAACCCGCCATAAAATCACATAAAATCTAACTAGTCTAAAACACTAATCAATTTCGAAATCGGGCGCCGATCAGGCTTCCGATTTGCAGTTTAAAGTTTAAAACACGAACAGAGATATTCCTATTAATCGAGCAGATAAAAACACATAATTCATGCAATACACATGCAAATTAATTCCAGATTTCCTCTTAATCATTACTAGGCATAATTATGTTCTAATTAGCGTTAATCAGGGTCGGGGTTATTACAATTTTCCTTTTTCTTGCCTTTTCTTGCTTCATCTATAAGCCATACTTGCAAGCATTTCTGGACTTTGTCATAAACTAAAAAGTGTCATATTTTGAGCTCCTCTTCAACTTTGTTTAAGGGCTGTTTTTTGTTTGAAGTCATTTACTGCCCTGTTTGTTCAATCTCTCTTTTAGGACTGTTTTTTTGCATGATATATTAGCCTTATTTGTGAGCCTTTTTGGATCTCGACATAAATTGAAAAAAGTCTTTTTTTGACCTCCTCTTTAAGTTTGATTAAGGTCATTTTGCTTTTTGGGGTCATCTTCCCCTATGCATGCTTCATCTCTTCATGATTAGGGCCATGCATTAGAGCACTTGCATTGTCCATGGTTTGGCCTCTTAGCCACTAAATCCAGTGGATTTTCAGTAGCTTAGATGCATTTGTGAGGGCCAAAGTTAAAGGGGGGTGACCCCCTCTCTCCTTGTCTTGTTTGGTGGTCTTTTGGGCCTTCCAAAGGGACCCTATTTTGCATACATTGAAGACATGTTTCAGGCCTCATTTTGTGAGTTTTGAGGTCTTCCTTGGCCCTATCCAAGGCTCTTTTGGCCATATTTTATGTCTATAATGCATGTGTGGAACAATCCCATTCAAGGCCTTTCAAAGGAGCCTTTCTTTGAATGTTTCCTAGACTCATTTCAGGGCCAATTTGGTGAGTTTTAGGGCTGTCATATTTGATTTCCAGAGTTGGTTTTACCATACTAAGTGTCTATCTTGTATGTGCTTAACAACCCCTTGCATGGCCTTCCAAAGGAGCCCCTCATTTTTGCACACATTGACTGAGTTTCAGTGGGTATTTGGGCATATTTTGGCATGAAATGCTTCTATTTTTGGTTGGTTGGGTGAGCCTTCATATGCTTCATATAGTTGTAGAACAACTAATGGTTAACTAGCTTTCTTTGCGTGCTTTGTGGACCCTTGATGCTAACACTTTTTGGCCATACCTTAAACTGATAATGTGCTTATTTTGGACTACCCTAGCTCTATTTTTAGGCCTCATGGTCGAATGATGTTTGTTTTGCATGCTTCTAGTTCAATACCCATGCTTAACTTTGAGTTTTGAGGTCCATTGCATGCATGTGCTGAGGTGTGTTCATGTTTTGAGGTCATTTTTCATCATATTTTGGAGCTAGTTTGAATGCCATATTGCCATGTTTTCATCTCTTTAAATGCGTTTGAGAGTCGGGCTTGTATGCCTCATTTACCGACCAATGAATGAGCTTCATTTTCATGCATGTTGAGCCATCGTTTTAGGCCAATTTCCCACTGTTTCAAACCTACCTAGGGTCTGTTTGGGGTTGGTTTCGCCTTTGGTGCATTGCTTTGGGTACCTCTAGTGTAACGTACTTCACTAGTTTCGATACCTGGGCCCCTAGCTTGCATTGGATGTCATATTTCCATGTTCCAGGACCATTGGGCATCTTATTTTAGAGTTGGAAATTGCATGTTTGTATGCCATATTGCATCCTTTTCCATGCTTTGGTAGAGTGGCATTTGACACCTTAGGATCGATCCCTTGCATCGTGCATGTTTGAATGTGTTTCAATTGTCTCATTTCCATCACATGGCCACTGATTTGGGCTTAGTTGAGAGCTGCCCACATTAGTTTAAGTCCATCCCTTTGCATGTTGTCGCGTGCTAGCCCCATTACATGTTGTTGCATGTTCATATTGCATTTTGTCATGTTGTCCAAGGTTGTTGCCTCACATCATGCTTATATGCTTGTTGCATGCTTGAGTTAGTTGCATGTTTGCACACTTAAGTCATATTGCATGTTTGCCATGCCTATGTGTTGCATTGTTTGGATTAAGTGTTAATCCGAGCACGAGGAACGAGGGGCATTTCATACTCCGAGTGATGGAACGTGTCTCAATTCTCGGTCGCCGAAGCTCTTGATGATTCATGATAGAGTTCTAGGCTTTACTTGCTTTATTTGTGCATTCATTTTCATATTGATTTGCACAAGTTGGATCTTTGGCCATCATGCATCGGGATGCGTGATTGATGGTCGTGGATCCGACTTGGGCTCTCTTTTGATTTTTTGAGGTGATTTGGAGTGCCATGGTGTATACATGCCCTTGGGAGACCCTCCCTTCCCTCTATTTTGTGCTTCGTTGCAGTTTGGTGTCACAACACACTGGTGGGCTTGCCATTGATGGCAAGAAGGACCATCTCGGCGGCAGAGATTCCCTTCATGGCCGGCAGGCCACTGGTGACTTCCCCTGCAGTGTTTTGGTAAGTTTCAGCAACAAGCACTGGAAGACACCCTGCAAACAGAGCCTCTAAAAAGCAACCGGAAGGTGTTTCGAGGCGACGAACTGAAGCGAGCATGCATGCCTCCCTTCTTCAAACAGAGCTGGAATAGTACCGTTTACTGCTTTCCCTACTTGCTAGTCAGTTAGCATTCATTTATTTGTAATAATTAATTTGTTAATTAATTAAGTTGTGTAATAATTAGTTGTAGCAAGTTGTTCATTTGGTTCTGTAATAATTAATTAGCTTGTGAGTTAGTTAATTAGGTGGCTTGTATTATTTATTCGGACCCTCTGAGCGAGGGCACAATTGTAATAAGTGTGCGTGCGTGTGTGCATGTCTTCCAACTCCATTTCTTTCTCCCTTTTATTTAACTGCTTTTGATGGTTAGTATTAGGACATGTTTAATTTAGCATACCTTATGCTATGCATGCGTGCATTCATCCATTCAGATTGCATGCACCTGCTCGGCATCATACTAACTGCATAAGTATTCCAAATCTAACTTGAAATACGTGTTACTTGTCACATTTCATATGTCATCTTAGATTAGCCGAGCCTATTCTAGATTGCATTTTGTATGTGTTGCATTAGCCATTTAACATGGACTAGGGTCACGCATGTTTACTAACTAGTTTACTGTTTTGGCTCGGAGTACTCGGTAAGTATTTATGCTTTAGCATCTCATATGAGTGTGAATGTTAACATGACAGCATGCTTACCATGTGGCTATATGCTTATGTGATAAACTGCCTGAATGCCTGTGGATGAAGGGTGGATTACTTGAATTGGGATAATTCATTGAAATCCGTATTTTAGCCTACTTGCGAGTAACAAATTTCAAAACATTTCCAAACAAACGGATATGCAATGCTTTGTTTCAAATTGGGCGATCTAGTCTATACTTGTTTTGCTGTGCACATCACATAGTAATTCTAGCTTATTAATCGGAATAAGAATGCATATGTTTTCAAAACTAGATATCATGGTTAGTAGAGGCCGATCTTTGATCGGGGGAGCGGGGGTGCTCATAGTTGACCTTCTCCAATCATACCCAAGTTCCCGAGCCGAGGCAACTTTGGTGATGACGGACACGTGGCCTTAGGCAAACAAGTCAGGGTTTCCTAAATTCCCCCATTAAAAAATATTTAGGTGGCGACTCTGTATCTGGCAAAGCAGTCCATGTTTGGCACTTCTTTTCAAAAAAATCTATTTGCAAAAACGATTTGCCGGATTTGGACTCTTTGGTTCAGATTATGAACCGTGACAAATCGAGTCAGAACTGTAGCATGAGGCCTAAGGACGCGTCTACACCAGCCATTCCTCTTCTCCTGCTTTGGTGCCTTTGTTCTCGGTGTATCTTCTTCTGCTTTGGCATATTTCTCGATCCTTGCCGTGAGCTCTTCCATACTCTTTGGCAGAGTCTTTGCCAATGACTTCCGAAGCGTGCAATCATCCCCCAGGCCATTCTTAAAAGACACAACCGCCAAATCCTAGTTACATCCCGGTATTCTGTTAAACACCTCATAATACCTTTTGGCATAAGCCCTAAGGCTTTCACCCTTACCAATTTTCAAAGCCATCAGGGAGTCTACCCTCAATGGCTACAATTTGTTCGTAACAAACCTGCCTACAAACATCTCAGCCAGGCCTTCCCAACTCTTCACAGTTCCTTTCGGCAACTTGTGAAACCAATTCGATGCGATTTCCCTAAAGGATGAAAGGAACACCTTGCATAGCAACGGTTCGTTCTTGGTATACAGTGCCATTGAATTCAAATATAAGCCGACGTGAAAGTTCGAATCAGACTTACCGTCATATATCTGGAACCTCGACATATGGAACCTTTTTGGGGCTTTAAACTAATCCAACTCCACTAAGAACGGCATTCTCGACTTGACCGGAGATGTGACCTCGGCATTCTACCGCTTCCTCTGGAGGTAGTCTCTCAAATCCTTCTTAGTCCGACCAGGAGCTCGGCTGTCAAAGGATTTTAGCCTTTTTGGTGCGCTGCTCCCGGTGTCATTATGCGTCTTTTTGGTTTTCTCTTCATTTACTGTGTTAAAACAAAGTTCCTTCCCTTGAACATGCCGATGTTCCCTGGCATAAGTTCCCTTGGTATGAGGCGTCCTTTGAGACTCTCCTCTTATTAACTCTACTCACCCGGCATCTCATGAAGGCCGATATGAGCGTTCCTTCACTCTGTCATACTGAGGGATTGCTGGAATTGCTTTTTGCCCCCCTTTCTGGGTATCGTTCTTGGCCGTTGGAATCAGTGTGTCCTTAAATGGAAATGGTGGCTGCATGACATTGTTCTGTATTATGAAGTTAACAACCGATTGTGGGTCTGCCAACTTGTTTGTCATTCCCTTCATTTCGCCGTCCCTCCTCAGATATCTAGTTTTCCATACTTGGAGGTCGCTTTCGTTGTAATACTCGTCCAGGCCTGCTTTCTTCGGAGGGTCTCCTTTTTGGCCGATGTCATTTTCCCCAAGATTCTAATCCTGTGTTCCTTCATTATGGTTTTTCTCTTCTATGTTAAGATCGGCCAGTTTACCACTCCCACTAGGGATATCGTCCCTAATATTCTCTTTCTGCCCGTCGTTGGTTATCTATTCTCCTTATGTTCCAACAGACTGCGCCAAGTTGTGGGTGTTGATTTTTGACCACACAACCAAACGGGAAACTCAATTAGAGAGCACCGGCAGAATAGATTAAGTCCGAACAACCTGTCACAGAAAGATAAGAATTTGGCGGTGGTTCGTCCACCCGGGGGCACTTCAACGATCAAGTTAGTAAGCAAATATCTCTCAAAGATAGCAAATTGTGGTTAACTCACAAGAAAGAGCTTACTGCTCACAGTATATCACAAATAAAAGCAACACAAATAAAAGTCTCCTTTAGACCCACGATGGTGCCTTACTTATATAGCCAGTACTGACCTAATCCCTGTAGAAGCCTCACTTCAGTGGACTCAGGCTCAATACTTATCCTGGACTCTCAACTAGATAAGGATGAACTCCCTAAGAGCGTTGTCTTTATCCAGACTGAAATCCTCCCCTGTTTTAGGACTCTTGTCCCTTATCCGCTTATCTCAGATACAGATAATCTTGGCCTAGCCGAGATCACCTCGGCATTAGGATCAGGCCACGTAACACCTCAGCTGACACTTCGGTCCCACCTTAGCCACGTGCTGTTATTCACAAAATACTTCCCCACAATTGTGAAACTTACAAGATAAACAATTTAGATCATCGATGCAAATTTAAACTGAAACCTACAAAAAGAATATGAAAAATTATGAAAAGATGAAATATAGAAAGGAGTTTATCCTGCGCTTGTACATCTCAGCCAAACACTCACTTGTTTTGACTTGTCAAAATTAGTTTTTAAATTTAAATTTGTATTTTTTTTATTAAACTTTTTAAATATTTTAATCGTATTTGGGAATATTTTTTTTAAAAATTAATAAATATAAAAAATATAAAATTTTCTGTGGTGAGTGAGCTGAAATTTCTCTGTAAAGACAAAGTTCTCTATACTAAAATTTTTCTGTGTTGAAATTTCTCTATGAAAATGTTGAGAGAACCAAACTACTATAAGAATAGTAAATGTTATTTATCTTATAAAATCTTAATATCAGATACCTTATACTAAAAATCCCATTTTTTTTATTTATAAATTTTATACTTTTTAAATATATTTAAATAAGATTAAATGAATTTAAAAAATAAAATATATTTATTAAGTTTAAAAATTTTACTCAAAATAAAAATATACAAATTCAAAATTCAAAAATTATTTTTAAAAACTCCAAAACCTGATTCAATTTCTGGTAAAAGATTCTGTATTGATAGATTTTCTTAACCAACAAAACATGCGCCAAGACAACCATAAATTTTGCTTAAAATTTGGATAAATTATAAGTTTGTTTAAAATTAAAAAAATTATAAATATCCTCTTGTTATAATTTTTTATTTAGAAAAATTAACAAAAAAAATAAAATTTTTAACTATTTTCTTACACAATAATAAAATTACATGAATTATTAATTTAAATATATTTTATATCATTAAAAATTATTATTTGATTTTATAATTTATTAATAAAAAAAGTCATTTATTATGAGATGTATTTATAATTTATCTAAAAAAATTTGGCTGAGTCGGGTGCTAGTGAGATTCTATTTTTATTGTTATTTTTGGGGTTAGTGGCACTTTTTACTGCTAAGGTTGATCTAATTTTACTTTACCACCTATATTTTAAATTGAATAATTTGCTCCATATACTTTAATTGTAATTTAATTTAGTATTTTTTATCCAAATTAAAGATTAAAATTAATAATTTTAAAATACTTATCACCAATTTTCTTAGGTGTATGCAAAGACAAATTTAGTAGAAATTTAGAACGAATGATTAAATTGAAACTGAACTTAAAATACTATAAAGATTAAATTATTCAAATTAAAATAATAAGGACTGAAGTGAAATTTGTTTATAAATATATGATGCTCTCTTGAGATTTAGATAAACTACAGCAAGTCTTACAGTTTTAAAATAATTAAATTGAGTTTCCTTAGACTATATTTAAATTATAAATTTGAGTAGAAATTTAAAAAGGAAAAAGAAAAATGTGGGTCAAATATAAGTAAAATATAATTATATTTTATTCATATTTCGCATACTTTTTTTTCTTTTCCTGTTTAAATCCCTACTCAAATTTATAATTCAAACATAGTTAAAGTTTTAATTTATATAATATTTAATCTCATTTTCATTAATAGTTCGTTAGTCAAAAAGATTAAAAAAATGATATCATTTCTTTTATACTAAACCAAACCCGATACGCAAAGGCTTGGCATCACAACAAGATAATAATTAAAGTCATACCAACTTGATGGTGCAGTGGAGTAAAATAAAAGGATACCAAAAACTTTATTTAATAATAACAAAATATATATATTGGAGCTTTTATTTAATTATAGTATCAGAGCTTAGATCATGACTATAAAGTGCCTTGTACCTACCCACATAGTAATTATGTGGTAAACAACTATAAGCACATGGCAGAGTGAGAAATATTATACTAAGGGTGTGTTTGTTTGGACGGACTAAATAAGGGGAGATTGTAAGTTATCAGACTGTTAGTCCTGGGATACATTGTCCCCAGACTATTTGGTTGGACTGAATTTATATTTTATGTTTGTTTAGTCATGGGATTAGATGTCTGGATTGGACTATTTTTAGTGAATCCAATATTTGATTAGACGGACTGGATAAGGATAAATGTTCAAAAGATTATTTTACCCTTGTAATTTATAATTTTTATTTAATATATAATTTTAAATTTGTAACCTATAATTTATAATTTAACAACACAAAAAAATTTTAATTTATCATGCCATAATTTATAATTTATTATTTTCAATTAAATTAAATTTATAATTTATATTTTTTATTTAATATATAAATTATAAATTATAAATTTATATCATAATATTGCATTAATTTATCGTGTTTATTACAAATGTATTAAAACTAATTTAAATGTTTAAGCTTTACATAAAAGTCCAAAAGACAAAACTTTACTGATTCAAAGTAGTAGTAATGATACTAATATAAATATTCCTAAAATAATTAAATGAAAAAATATTACTCTCCCAAATCAATGGGTTACAGTCAATGAAAATTACAAATATAATCAAAAACAATCTACTAGTCGAGATATCGAAGATATTCAACAATTTACTGATGGCTCAGTTAGAATTAAATTTAATAGATCTACTCAATCCTCTAGACATAGTATTTCTAGTATACCTACTGAAGATGAAACAGAAGATGAAATATTTAATACACCTCTATTTAGAAAAAATAGTCAAATTCATATTGGTCAAACTTCACATAGTAAAATGAAAGGAGTAGATGATTCTGCAACTTCCTAGATAAGTAAACCTTGCTTATCTCAAGTCAACTCATCTAACTACTCAACGTGCTCAATATATTCAATACCATCGTATTAAAGCTCAAAGACAACAATTTGCACATTATCTTAACTATTTGCATTCTCATATTGATCAATTAGATATCCTCAGTGGATGCTAATTTACAATCACCTATTTTACAGATGTCTCATCAAAGACCTTTGCGACCATCCAGTAAGGCTCTTGTGCCTTCTAGTCAACCAGTTCCTCGTTCTTTGGAATTAGTCACCAAATACCATCCTGCTGAATTAATCAATCATTACCAAGTCGTTGGTAATATTCCTAAATCTAGTTACACTTCTGCACTTGCTTCCGATCCCTTTGCCTCATCCTCAAGAGCACTTACTCCATATCCACTCAAACCAATCAACACTTCTTGTACCAACTACATTAAATTTCAGACAACCAATTTATTCTTCAAAGAACCCACTCACAAGAACAAACACGATCTTCTTGATTTAGTCACAAGTTATTTTCCTCCAAGATGGCACTTTGTCCCTCTCCATCTTGATAAGTCAATTTCTTTTTACAAAGACATAATTTTCAATCACAAGTCAATTGTTATTAAACCCATTTATGATAGAGTTCTCACTAGTAAAATTGTTTACCACTCACTTTATATTCATAACATTGTCTCTCTTGATGAATGGAGTCTTCCTTTCCTCCTTCGTGATTTACCTGGTCATTCAATCCAATATAGTTATTATAACTATATGGGCGTATGGTTTAAAGTTTTCTTATATTAAAATAAGTCATATAGCCACTCCTGGTTCCTCCAATTTGATCATCAATTCAAATCAATCATCCTTACACGGTTCCTTCGTTGGTGGTCTCATTATGGTGCCATACCTGAGATTTTCCCACCAGTCCTAATGGAACAGGTTAACTATTTTTCCTCTGTTTACAACTTCAGTCAAGCCCAGTCCAAATGGCCCGTCTTCTGATGGATCAAGCCCAGTCACAAATAAAAGATGAACCATCTGATGATGAGTCTCCTAAACCAGCCAAACAGTCCAGTTCATCCAGCTCATCCAATTCAACTGAAGAATCATCCAGCTGTGATCCATATGTGGCCCATTTTCAAGATGCTCAGGACCCATATGCATAATATAGTCATTGGATTCTATATAGCTATAATTATCAACTTCAATCAATACTCTTCTTTTGAGAAAAGCTGTTGATATATATATCTATATTGATTTCCTCAGTCACATGCCTCTTCAAAAAGCAATAAATAGTGAAAAAAGTCAAATTTACTATTCACTATTCATAAAAAAGTCAACATTACTATTCATCATTCATCATAATTCATCCCACCGACAAATTCAAAACAATCAAAGGCAACCATCAACTTTAGCCACTCACCAAAAGTTGCAGACAGCTCCCATGTGCTTTTGTCAAAGTCAAATTCCTTCACAAGACTCACAGTAGCTCTTTACAAGGCTCACAGTAATTCTTTTCATCTATAAAGAAGCCTCTTCAGTCAAGAATAAGGCAGAGTTAGAAAAAATGGAGAGTGCTCATTCCTCAAGAAAAATAACTATCTCTGTAATTTTATTTTCAAGTTCGTTTTCAAGTTATGTATTTTGAATAATTGTTTGTTTCATTTCAGTAAACAATTGTAAGTTTTATTATGTTTATTTAAACTGTTTTATTATTTATGTTTATTTAAACTATGTTTATTTAAACTGTTTTATTATTATTATGTTTATTTAAACTATTTTATTTTTATTTTAGTGTTGTTTCCTCCTTCCTGCTTTCGTGTCCCTTTTGGTATCAGAGCCAAGTTGCTATTGATTTCTGTTGCCTATAGAACTGCTATTTCTATTTAATCCAACTCTGTTCCTTTAGAAATATCTTACTGCTTTCTTTTATGGTATAAAAGAAAGCAGTAAGATGTTTCCAGTGTTTACTAAGGGATTTAGAAAAGATAAGAATATCGTCTATATAAACGATGGAAAAATGACTAAAGGGATTGAAAATGTCATTCTTTGTGTTTTGAAATTCACTAGGAGCATTTTTTAATCCAAAAGGCATAACATTCCATTCATAATGCCCAAAAGGTGTAGTGAAAGCAGTTTTATAACGATCCTGAGGGTGAATTTGTATTTGTCAAAAACCACTTTTTAAATCAAATTTACTAAAAATGATAGCTTGACTAAGTCTTTTAATTAAATCTTTTTTTATTAGGAATTGGGTAATGAATCCATTCTAAAACTTTGTTTAATGGCTTGTAATTAATTACTAGTCTAGGAACTCCTCTTTCTAATTCAACATTTTTGTTAACATAAAAGGCAGGACAAGACCATGGTGACTTGCTATGACTAATAATTTTATTTGTAATAATTCATTAATTTCTTTTTTACACATTTCTACTAATTCATGGTTCATTTGAATAGGTCTAGATTTAGTAGGAATTTGTCGTTCATTAAAATTCTTAATATATGGTAATGTGATGACATGTTTTTTCTTGTGCCAAAAGGCAGTAAGTAAAGTAGAACAAACAGTTGATTCTAATTTGTTTAAATTGTTCAATTTGAGAAATAGTAATAGGATCAGCTAATTGTTGCTCAATTTTTTTGTAATTGACTTCTTCTTTAAGATATCTGATGTGGTGAGTTAATCGATTAATGGTTTTAGAAATAGAACAATCTTTTAACTGGTTTAATTCTTTAACTTTAGGTGGACATAAGAACTTAAATGGCTTGAGTAGTTATTCCTTGATTAGAAGTAGTGAATGGATAAAGTAAAAATAGGAATGGTGTTCCTAAAATAATTTTATCAGTCATATTTCTAACTTAAACAAATGATGTTTTGAGACAAACATTATTTTGACAAATATGGACTTTTGGTAATTTATATTTAATATGCATTTTACTGCCATTAGCAAAAGTTAATTGTTCACCTGTTTTATGATAATATTTTGTAAGAAGTAAGCCTTCTTGAATACAATTAAGATCAACACCAGTATTTATTAAGGCGATGACTTCTAACTCAAAATCATTGACAACTAATTTGATTTTTGAATGCCATTTTTGAATATTAATTTTATTGATAAGATTTAATCTTTTATTTTTAAGATTATCAGATGGATTGGATCGATTATCGAACATAATATTATCTGGATTAGTATCTTCATTAGTACCTTCAAATTCATTAGAAGAGATAGCATCATTTTGTTGAAAGTTGTCTAGACTTTTATTAATTTTTAGTACATATATTTCTTATTCTAAAATTTTTTCTTTATTTTGTAGATCTTTGATAAGACGTTTAATCTGATTAATTTCTTGTTGTAGATCTTGAAGAGTGACTTCTTTTTGTTTATTTTTAAATCCTTTTAAAGTTTTTGTTAAGCTAATGATGGGTTTGTCATGTTGTGGTTTAGTATCTTTGTTAATTAATAATGATTTTAATTTGTCAGTATATTTTTGTTTCAATTCATGATTATCCAATTTACTAATTAATTCTATAAGAGCAGTTTCTTCTTGTTTTTGTTTAGTAAGTACAGTGATTTGTTTAATTATAGGTTTACAACAAGTATCGTTACATCCTAATTCAATATCATTATCAGTAGTATCACTAGGTGAATGGTAATCAAATGAGGTATTTGAGTTGAGTATATCCGAGAAGGAGTTATTAGGAGATTGATTTAATTGAAAGATTTCAAATAATTGATTTTTTTATTCATCATTTATTTGGAGTTGATTAACTTTATCTTTCAATTTTTGTTTTTCTTTACACTTATTAGAATAATGACATTTTTTCCCGCAATTAAAACAAGTAATGTCTTTAGTAGATTTTGACTTTGGATTAGATTTCTTATAATATGTCTTGTTAGGTTTAGTGTAAAATTTATCAGTTGATTTAGAGGGTGAATACTTCTTCCTATATTTATGGGAGTGTTTGTAAGAAGATTTTTTTTTTTACCATGTTTGTGTCTAGAGGGTGCAACTGGGGGTAAGCCATATTGTTCACAGAAATTTCCTAATTCATAATTAGCCTTATGTTTATCTTTAGCAACTTTTTGACTAAGTTTTAAGTCAATACACATTTTTAAGCCTTCTTTTTGAATAGTACTAATGATATCGCCATAAGTTAAATTATCATATTCGATGACATCAGTAGGTTGACTAAGAACATCTCTAATTTTGTGAGCAAAAAAACTAGGTAGACCATTAATAAATTTTTCTTTCTAAAATAATTTAGTACAATCTTTTCGTAGCATTACTCTGGATGTAAAAACATCTTTATACCAGCGGAAATCACTTAATGTTGGACAAGTAAGGTTACTAAGTTGATCATGTATTCTAGAATATATATTAGTAGGCATGCCAATAAAATGTCTAACTATAGTATAAATTAGGGTATTGATACCATCAGGTTTATAGTAGCCAATTGTGTCGTCAAATATGGGTAAATTATTTTCATCTTTTTGACTTGCATACAAAATAGATTCTCTTTGATCTTCAGTGAGATATTTTTGCCACCAAGATTTTAACATACCGGTAAAACCAGAGGTTATTAATGAAACAATTTCAGGTTGAGTATAATCTGGGTAGTTACTAAGATAACTATTGGCAACAATGGATAAATGATTTAATTTTTGAAGGATTTGATCTTCACTAAGACCATCTATATTCCATTTATATAGCTTTTTAGCAGAAATAGAAAATTGGTTATTAAGATTGGTTTCTTCATATTGGAGATCAGGGGGAGTAGGTTTAGAGTACTAATTTTTTGTAAGAGATATATTATTTACTTTAGGATAAGTAGTTCTATTAAGATTAGAAGATTGAAATTGCTGAGCTAAAAGATTTATTTCATTGTCAAATGTGTCAGTTTCTGATTGGTGAGAAATAATATCTAAAGTAGGTTGTTGGTTTAATACAGTAAGACCTTTTTTAGTTGAAGGAGAAGCGGCTTTTTCATTGGATGGAGAGGCTAACTTAGTGAATAATTGTTCTATAATTTTAACGGTAGAACTATCTTGAGTAACTAAACTATCTCTTTTGGAACGTTGACTAGGTAAATTAATTAAAGGCTTGTCTAAAGTTTGTTTGGAGGAAGAACTAGGTGTATAGTCATCTAAATTAGTTTCTATTTTATCTAATTGTTTATCAATTGTTTTTAAACATTGATTAGTATAATTGTTTTGTTCAATGACTTTCTTTAATTCAGTATCATTTCCAGGTAACTTAAATGGAGAAGCATTAATAACAGCACCTTGGTGTCCGATGATAATAGTGGCAAGAGGAGGATGACTAGAACTAACAGTAGTATTATGAGAAGTTTTCCATTTGATTTTTGTAATGGTATTAACTTTTTGGTAATAACTTTCTAAGTATTCAAAGAAAGGGACTTCTATACTATGTTCAGTCATAAACTTATACCATTTGTGAGTGATTTTGGATTGTTGGTGAGAGTCATATTTAAGCCTATAAGCTTGTCGTTTGACTTTATTATTTTTATATGTAATTTTTCTAAGTCAAGAGCAAAAGGTTTACTAATTGTTAATAATTGGGGGTTTATTGGAGGTATGACTTCAAAGTCAGTTTGTGTTGGTGAATCCTGAGAAACAGTGTCTTCTTCAGGAAGATGAGTATAACTAGAACAGACAGGTTTACTTATTTGGGAAGTTGCAGAATCATCTACTCCTTTCATTTTGCTATGTGAAGTTTGACCAATATGAATTTGACTATTTTTTCTAAATAGAGGTGTATTAAATATTTCATCTTTTGTTTCATCTTCAGCAGGTATACTAGAAGTACTATGTCTAGAGGATTGAGTAGATCTATTAAATTTAATTCTAACTAAGCCATCAGTAAATTGTTGAATATCTTCGATATCTCGACCAGTAGACTATTTTTGATTATGTTTATAATTTTCATTGACTGTAACCCATTGATCTGGGAGAGTAATATTTTTCTATCGTTTATATAGACGATATTCTTATCTTTTCTAAATCCCTTAGTGAACACTGGAAACATTTTGCTGCTTTTTTTTATACCATAAAAACTCATGGTCTAGTCATTTTCGCTCCTAAGATTAAACTATTTCAAACCAAAGTCAAATTTTTAGGATATGACATCCATCAGAATACAATTTTGCCAATTAATCGATCTATTGAATTTGCTTCTAAATTCCCTGATGAAATCTTAGATAAAACCTAGTTAATTTATAATTTATATTTTTTATTTAATATATAAATTTAATTTTTCAACAACACTAAAAAAATTTAATTTATAAGGCCATAAATTATAATTTATTATTTTTAATTAAATTTAATTTATAATTTATAATTTATATTTTTTATTAAATATATAATTTTAAATTAACAATACTAAAAAAATAATTTATAAATGTTCAAAAGACTATTTTATCATTTTTCAATTGTTTATTAAGTAATAGTATAAGAGTAAAGTGATCATTTCACAAATTAATCTCATGGGATACCAAACCCATAGAAATAATCCCACCTCGCCCCCTAGGATACAATAATCCCTCATAAGAGAGACTAATAGTCCGGAAGGACTATTAATCCGGAACAAAAAAATTGAACCAAACAATGGACTATTAGTCTGGATGGACTAATAGTCCAATTCTATAAAATAATCCCTCAAAACAAACACACTCTAAGAGTATAAGGACATAATAATCACTATGGATAATTAGTGGCTAAACAAAACTTGATATTAAAATACAGAGTGTATAATACGGAAATCATTTAACATATAATGCAAAATAATTATAACCACGGTATAGAACGAAATATAACAGATGTATGGACTCAAGAGGTGACTCGTACGAACTCTAAAGGTGGCTCTCACAATAGTGTAGCATTTAGCTCCGCACAACACTTTGCTCCACACTAGAAATCAGAGTGTCAATGGATTCATGACAGACAGAGGGCCACAAGGTGACCAATCAAAAGCCAATGATTTATTTAAGTCTCCCAAAGGCATAAGACTCTCGTGGTAATACTTATAAAATCATTGTTAAATACTTTCTAAAATCAAACCACATATTCATGGGTTTCAATTTAACCAAATAGAGTTCAGAAAATAATTCACGTAATTAAAATAATAATATAATTTATAAAACACAACTTACATAAAATAAATTATAGTAACTCAAAATATACGTAAAATATATTATAGTGACTCTGTTGGCTTTTTGGCTTTTCGAAGGGTATATTTGTAAATGCGAGCGTGCCAGCAAGGATCAATCAGTCCTTACAGAAATTATAATTGCCAATCAATTATCAGGCGACTATGTTTTGGTTCTTTCAGTCTCAATGAAGAGGACTTTTACTGGTGGCTTGACTTTTAGGAGAAATTAAAGAAATAACAATTAATATGAAGAGCAATTGAAGTATTTCATTAACATAAACACTTACAATTGTCCAAACTCAGCCTTGAGGAAGTTTACAGCAACGGTTTACTTGAATCTACTTGAAAACTACTCCTATGAATTGAAGTACAATGCAGGTATTTAAAGAACAAGTATTTAAAGTACAGGAAAGGTAAAACTGGAAAGGAAAATACGAAGTAAAAACTGGTTTATATGATCTGAGTTTGGGGGCTTTTTCTGGGGGCTTCCTTGCTATTTATACTTGTTAGAGATGACCTTCGAACTGTACTTCGAACCGTCGAACTGCTCCTCCATGATCGCTGATCATGTTACCTTAGAAATAGTTCCACTATGCCATCACTTGCAGTTGGACTTCCCTCCTGTTTTTGAATTTGAATATAGGTAACCGTTGAAGCCACGTCACCTTGTATCTCATTCCTGATCTAGTGCTACTCAGACCACTTGAAAACCAATATTTATTGCCACGTGTATGGTTGAGATTTAAGATTAAAATCATCTTCCAATAATACCCTCATTCTGCTACAAGTCGAATTGTAATTGGCTTTTACAAAATATGTAGCCAACATTACCCCCCGCACTAATATACCCAATACTTGGAAATATTAGTGAATCAAAAACTTTTCCCTCGCTTTTTTGGAACGTGCATAGAATCTATCTTCAGGAAACACAACCGTCACCTATTTTGATGATCATTTGCATTAACTCTTAACTTTGTTGGACGCTCCAATACCTTCAGCATTCGAACGGATTATGACTCAATCACCTTCTCACTCTAACGATCGAGCATACGAAGAGCCATTGAGTAATGCTGTTTCCCCTCGAAAGAATCTCCACGCATTTATTAGCCACCTTTACCCGCCTTTCTATATTCAGGTCATGGAGGCTTTCGCAGATTATCGACCTTTGGACTACGAACACATTGCCCTCAATCCTTTGGTTTACGAACTCGTTGATACAAGAAGTTCTTCCTCTAAATTCCCCTCGCACTTTGAACAAACAACTTTCAAGCCTTTGCTTCAACAAATTGCAAATATGGAATTAGGAAATTCTTCTTCACAACCTTCTGCTTGGGATGAAGCTACAACTTCTTCATCTTCGAATGAGTTCGCACTGAGTCACAGGACTTGAGGAACGGATCAATCATCATTTTATTGAGTTCATGACCCTTAGATTTTCCTTCCTCGCTCGAAGCTCGGTGGTTTATCCTTATGTGCCCATCGACTTTCGGCCTTGATTTAGAGGAGAATTTGCTTGTAGCTTGGTATACATCCTCCATGCCCACAGGAGTAATGCACCCTGCCCGGTGCTTGGAAGAAGCACAAGGATATACCCCTTCATTTTTAGCCAAGAAAGCACAGATTTGTTCTTCTGACTGGCTTGACTATATTAATGCCTTTGTTCCTCCCATCCCTGTGTCATCTCCCCCAACCGAAGCAACCACTTCTTCTTCTCCATCTTCTGGAATGGAAGCATCCACACCTTCTTCATCCTTCGAAATAGAAGCATCCACACCTTCTCCATCCTCTGGACTAGAGGCATCCACACCTTCTCTTTCTTCTGAAGCAGAACCATCTACTCCTTCTCCTCCTCCCACTCTTTCTTGGATAGAGAAATTAAAGCTTGCTCTTCCAATGGACAAAACCTTCCCTCCTTACAAACCTCCATCATCTCCAACTCCATTTGAGCGGAAAGAAGCCCAACTTCTGCTCGCAGCTTTTTCTCACCTACCCTTTAATGTTCTTGAGGATGACATTCCTCTTAAGAACTTCCGATGGGCTTGTGATATTCTGACTAGGGGCCATATCCTTAATCCTATCGCCCAAGCAGAACTTCACATTCTGGATCAACTTCCAGTACTCCTCCATTGGCATCGAAATTCCAAAGTCACCACTCAGTCTTTGGATCAACTTTCATCTCTTCGAATTCATGCTCAATACGAAGCAGAAAACTTCATTGAAGACTTTGATGACTTCAAAAATAAGGATTCTGCGTATTGGGATGATTTAGTTATAGATGAGTTGGAACAAAAATTGAGGGAGGAGGCTTTCGAAGCAAAGGCTGAAGAGCTGTATTATGAAGTGAGAGCACATCAACTCATGCAGCCAACTTTGGAAGAGATGGAAGACATAATAAAGAAAGAACAAATATTCATTGATCATTGTTGGACGAAATTTCATGATCTTGTAATTTATTCTATTCCTTATTTTTATGAGCTTGAATTTGTACCAAAATAAGATTACTTAATGTAATTGTCTTGGCTCTAATGAAAGCAAAGTCTTCTGTACTTGACATTGTCTGACTCTGTTTCCTTTTACTTTTAAAAGCCAACTTATAGCCTTAAATTAAATAATCTCACCCTTTGAATTTGGACTCACTTGTCTTTAATGAAACACTAAAAGAGACCAATCTGTCTTTTTCCAACTTAAGGAGTAAAAACTGACAATTTTGGTCAATATTATCTAAAATTAGTGCTTCGAATTTAACAACTTTATTTTTCAAAACTAATTATAACCAATGCATGATCATGGCTACTATAGTCAATCAATTTTAAGTTGACCACTTCTTGCTTCGAAAAGCAACTTATGCTGTCTTCTCTTGCAAAAAACCAATGATTGGTTTTGATGTTCTTTAAAGAATCCTAAATTTTGCTTTAAAGGTCATTACTTTCGATGATGTTCATTAAATAGGTCTTTAAACCTTTTGAAGTAGACCAATACTCAAGCATCTTAGCGTCTCCAAACATGTAGTATACTTCGAAGCCGGATTCTGTATTTCGAAGCCATTGTTATTTGATTTTTTGGCACCAGAATTGGCTTCGAAGCCAAATACCTCACTTCGAAGCTGTTGTCAACATCCGAAATATACTTTTCCCTCCAAAACCATTAATATCAGGAAAGGCTCCTCGTATTCGTACTTTTAGTACTTTAACGATTTACGCCCTATATTTTCAGACACGAAACCTTTAAAAGGCCCCTTTATTTTATGTTCTGAAATCACTTGCTCTTAACATACAAACCCTTATCAGTCTTCAATGGCTTCTTCCTCATCAAAAGTCCCAATCATAGAGCGTTTAAGCCCATCTGTGGTTTTGAAAAGGCTTATCGATACAGAATGTGAGAAATACAAGGCTGGGCAGAAAAGTGCTATCGATGGGCGTATCTTTGTCCCTCGTCGTCATGAGCAGCAAGACTACGTGCTTGGGCCAATATTCAAGGAGACTCTTACTGAACTCCCTGCCCTATATCCCCGTCTGGAGGATAAACATCTTCTTCTGAGAATAATCTTGGTGGAAAAATTTGGAGAATCAATCGTCCCCACCGATGTTGGCCCACGATGAGACGAGAATGGCGAGAATGAATGCGATCGAGTTGTCCCTGCCAGGACGCTAGACCTTCAAGAGCTTTGTCTTCTCGATGCTCTTCGATTATCCAGGGTAACTATCTCAGAAGACCCTTTCTTAGTTCCTGTTGCTTTATGCTTTTGGAATCCCATCTTTAATTTCTTTCAATTTAGGTGTGGGATGATGGCCCCTACCGTTCTTGACATTTGTCACCTTCTAGGAATATCCGCTATTGGCACTCCCATTACCCCAGATTTCCCGATTTATGAGTTCCTTTCTCCCTTCCTCTCTTACCTCATCTTCTGATGATTTTGTTAAGATCGAAAACAAAGGAAGGTCCGAATCGATAGGGAACTCTTCTCCTTCTTATTATATTGGCTTTGCAAATTCCTATTCATACTTCCTCCCAAAGAATCATGCCTGAATTTGCTCCTCTTGCCAAAGCCTTTGTTTTACAGAAAAGAGTAGCCTTAGCTCCATACGTTCTAGGTCACGTTTATAGAGTTTGTTCCCTCTTCTGTGAGAAACCTTTAGATGCCAATCAAGGGGGGCCATTCTGGATCCTTCAGCTTTGGCTTTTTGCCTATTTCACTGAATTACAATCCAAATGTCTCAAATTTCATGGGCTACACTCTTTCACTCATGGCATAAGACTGGCCAATGCTTCACTTTATCCATCTACTTTTGCCTTTTATTTTTCCTTCTTCTATCAGCTGCCAACTGCCCTTCCTAATCATCGTTTCCGTCCTTTCGAAGCCAGTGTAGGTCCAACTTGGTTAAGTCACTTTCTGAGTGACAGGCTCTGTGCCTTACCCATCCATAAAGACATATGGGCTTCCATTCTGATTCCTAGAGAACTGTTTATTGGGACCACGAACCCCAGAGCTTATAAATGCATAGCTGAGCCTTACTGTCCTGCTCAATTTGCTAGACAGTTTGGTCTTACACAAGGAGTTCCAATACCCCTTTGCAGTAACACCAACTTAACCCTTACCAAGAGAGATTTGAAGGTTCGAAAATCAAGGCTAGAAGAGGCAACTGTCAAATTTATAGATGACTTAACCAATTTTGAATACACCCCTTTCATTCCTCAAGGCACTTTTTTGAAGAGATACCAAAAATGGTGGGTGAGCAATATGGAAGTGTACTTGGCCATTTCTCCTCAAGATCGACTGAAAGTTTTGGATGTGTCCCAATCCAAAGGCACTGAAATTGTCACTTCTTCCACTGTTCCCCCTACAACTCAATCTGTTCCTGTTACTTCAACTCCTCTCAGAGTCACTCGAGCCTTGATAAAGAAGAAAAGAGTAGCTGATTTGGTTCATGAGGAGACGGCTGTTGAAGGAACAGAAGAAGAGCTTCCTTTTGGGGAATCTGAATCTCAAGTTGAAAGAGCTAAGAAAACAATTGATGAGCGGAACAATCTTGACTCAAAGAAAAAGGAGAAGAAAGATTCTTGTTTCTTCTTGATTTGATGTCTCTCCTTCCGACTCTGATGAGGATTCTGATTCTGAGACACTTGCTCAAGTAATAGGAAAGAAAAGGAAAATGACTGCTTCAACTACTGACTTGTTTGAAGATCCCATTCATGAGACATCTGTCAAAGCAGTAGAGCAGGAACATTCCAAAACAATAATTGTCTTCGAGAGGGCCGAGAAGAGACGGCAACAACAAATTTTAAGGGAAGAAGCTGCTGCTGTTGATGCATTGCAAAGGGAAATAATGAGAAAGCATCAAACTACCACACATCATTCCCTCCGCCACTCTCTCATTAGTGCCAGTGCTTCTGAAACAAGTAATTTCTTTCACACTTCCACTGTTTTTCCTTTTGTCAACTTTTCATACTGAATTCTAACAGTCTTTTGTATTTCTTCCTCTTACAGCAACAGCTACTGCTTTCATTTTTCCAGCGAAGTCGCCTTCGATTTCAGTTGAAATTGACCAAATGCAACGTGTGAAAACCATCCAACTCACGCTTCCTTTCTCTGAACCTATATTCGATATGCCTTCTTTGAATCTAAACATCCCTGCTTCTCTTTTCCTTGGCTTAGAGCCATATATTCCTTTTTTGACTTTTGATCCGCCTCAGTCTATTTCTTCTTCGAGCCTTGCCCTTCTTCCTTCCTTCATGGAAACTTCAGTTGCCACTCCATCTCTGATGGCGGTTAATTCTTCCACAGAAGGTGCTGGTAGTCCTTCAATTCATGATTCATCGTCTATGCCTACTTCTAGCCCCTCTTCACTTGATTCATTGGTGGCTAAGACTATAGAAGCTGCCAAAGACGCTCCATCCATTTCTCCCATCCCCATGCAGCCCTTTGTGTCTTCCACCACAGTACTTTCTATGCCCTTCATGTCTAGGGATGAAGTAGACATCTTCGAAGGAAGACTTGCTAGTCTTTTTGATGCACCTTCTACATCTCCAACATTCAGTGCTGAAGCTGAGCCATTAGTCTTGGCTGACTCCTTATTGGAGATTTTTGAGAATTCTTCCTCCAGCAATAAACCTTCTGTGCCTTCAATAGACATAGACACATGTCTAGAACTGCTAAATTCCTTTTCGAGGATTCCCTTTGAGGCTCTACAAAGGCCTACTATCAGAAATGGGTTCCTTCAGTGTTGTAACATTCTTTGGCGATGCAGCTGAATGTTTCAAGTCATCTATCTCGAGCGGCTGACCACCATCGATTTTACCTCAACATTTGTCAAAATTGCTAAGGTTGCGGATGAAAACTAACTAGGGACCAGAGTTTTGTTTCTCAAGTGCATACCGAAGTATCAGAACTCAAGGAACAACATTCCTCTGCTTTCAAGTTTCGAATCCAACTGCTAGAGAAGAAGGCCCAACTGGAAGAGGAATTAGCTGCAATAAACCGGGCCTTGGGTCGAACTGACACCAAATTGCAGATCACTAACCAAGAATTGGCTGATCGTAAAAAGGACATGGCTCTGACCATCAAACTGTTCCCATCACTTAGCAATAGGAAATCCGTTGTACAAAAACAATTAAGACATTGTAATGATTTCTGGGCCAATCTATGGCATAATGTATTTAATTCTTTATAAAAGAACAAATTTTGTCCATCCTTTGAGTAGTCTCATGTTTTTGTATTTGATGTTTATTCTATTCCTTGTGTTTCCCAAATGGTTGGAAAATAAGGCTTCAAATATCTCCCATTAATCTTTTTGGGATGTACATAGCCATTCAAATTTCTTAAATGGTATGCCCCAAAAGGCAAAACTCTGTGAACTTGATATGGTCCTTCCCAGTTAGGTGACCATTTGCCAAACTTATGGCTTTTAATCCCTATTGGGAGTATTGTTTTCCATACCAAATCACCTTCATCAAAACCAATATGCTTGACTTTCTTGTTATAATTCTTGGCTGCTTTCTTCTTTTGAAAAAGAATGCTATTTAACGCCAAAATCCTTGCTTCATCTATGTCTTCCAATTCCAAGCACATGCTTTGATGATATTGCTCAGATTCTAATTGATCTTGACATCTTACCCTCAGAGATTTGACATTAATTTCCACAGGTAACACTGCATCATGCCCGTATACTAAGGCATAAGGGGTGACTCTGTGCTCGACCTTGGGGAAGTTACGTAAGCCCATAAAACATCCAACAATAGGTTATGCCAATCCCTAGGATTATCTTCCACCATCTTTTGTATTCCCTTTTTCAAGGATTTATTGGATGATTCAGCTTGACCATTGGCCTGTGCATAATAGGGAGTGGAATTAATAAGGCTAATCCCATATTCTGCCACAAAGGATTTCACCATTTTCCCATCAAACACAGTTCCATTATCAACTGTTATGGTTTGTGGAATGCCAAACCTATGGATCAAGTCTTTAATGAACCCAATGACCTCTGTCTGGTCTACAGCTTTATATGGCTTGGCTTCGACCCATTTAGTGAAGTAGTCAGTAGCCACTAGAATGAAACAATGATGTTTCGAAGAAGGTGGGTGAATTTTACCTATCATGTCCATGGCCCATCCTCTGAATGGCCAAGGCTTCACTACTGCATGTAGGTCAGTTATGGGCACATGTCTTATTGTGCCATGTTTTTGGCATGCCTGGCAACCTTTTGCATATTCTATGCAATCTTTAAAAATAGTTGGCCAATAATAGGAATGCCTTCGAAGCAACCATCTCATCTTTACACCAGGCTGATGAGCACCACAAATGCCTTCATGAACCTCAGCCATAGCTGTTAATGCTTCTTTTGGACCTAAACACTCCAATAATAAGCCATCTCCTCCCCTTTTGTATAGAGCATTATCATATACCATGTATTGCATAGACTGCAATTTGATTTTTCTGCTGGCCTTTGAAGATGGACCAGCCAAGTACTGCATTATTGGATGCCTCCAATCCTGTTCTTGTGAGTCACTATGATTGACTTCCAAGACCACATTCCTTTTATTCAAAGGTTGTATTAATCTCTGATATGTTGTTTGGCTTATATCCCTTTGGGTATTACCCCTTCTCTTGAAGTTCGAAGCTTTTTGAGCCACATCATTAGCTCTACTGTTCAAGAATTTTGGAACATAGGTTACATTTGCTATTTAGGCGAAAGCAGATGTAATGCAACAACATAATATGGTAGGATGCTTATGCTTTGACACTTGAAAATCCCTTTTACTTGGTTAACCACCAATTGAGAATCCCCAAATATGTCAACTGCATGTACTTGTAACCCAATAAGGATTTCTAGTCCTACTATTAAGGCTTCATATTCAGCCTGATTATTGGAACAGCTAGCTTCATCCACTCTGAAACCATGTGTGGTTTCTACCCCTTGTGGAGACTTAATCACAATACCAATTCCAATTAATCCATTGGCTTTCGATCCATCGAACCACATTTGCCATGGTTCAACACTAGTCATACCAAGTTCCATTACCTCTTGGTTCTCTGTTTGAGATGGATGATCTGCCAGAAAATTGGCTAATACTTGCCCTTTTACTGCCCGTTGAGGGACATATTCTAAATAAAATTCCGATAAGGCTAATATCCATTTGCCAATTCTTCCCCTCAACATAGGTCTAGATAACATGTATTTAACCAAATCTGTGGTTGCAATTACCAAGGCAGTTGTAGGTAAAGATAATATCTTAATTTCATTGCGACAAAATACAAAGCAAGACACGACTTTTCAACGGTGAATATTTACATTCACAAGAATTTAAAAAGCTACTAAGGTAATAAACAACTTGTTGCGTGCCTTCTTCATTGTCTTGTGCCAAGAAAGCTGCCAAAGAATCTTCTGATGCCTGAATCTATAACTTCAAGGGCTTATTTCGTTTTGGTGGCATCAGCACTGGAGGATTGGCCAAGTAGGCTTTGATACCTTCGAAAGCAGTTTGATGCTCTGCTGTCCACACAAATTCCTCTTCATCTTTCAACCTTAACAA
This sequence comes from Camellia lanceoleosa, assembly GCA_025200525.1. Taxonomy (NCBI): domain Eukaryota; kingdom Viridiplantae; phylum Streptophyta; class Magnoliopsida; order Ericales; family Theaceae; genus Camellia; species Camellia lanceoleosa. The sequence continues at coordinate 32,201,047 of CM045761.1, forward strand.
GGAAGAGAACACTTTAGTTTTCCCTGCAGTGTTAGAAATAAACCTTCGAAGAAAGTTAACCTGCCCAAGGAACCTTTGTAATTCTTTCTTACTTGATGGAGGTCTAGCTTCAATGATGGCTTTGGCTTTATTCTGATCAATCTGTATTCCTTTCTTATGTACCACATAACCCAAGAAATTTCCAGATGACACGCCAAAAACACATTTAAGAGGGTTGAGTTTCAACTTGAACTTCCTCATTCTTTCAAAAGCTGCTTCTAAATGAAACAAGTGTTTCTCCATGGACTGAGATTTTACCACAATGTCATCAATATAACATTCTAGATACCCTCCAATAAGGTCATGAAAGATGGTATTCATAGCCCTCTGATACGTAGCTCCAGCATTCTTCAGACCAAATGGCATCTTAACCCATTCAAAGGTGCCAATATTCCCAGGACATCTGAATGCTGTCTTGTGGATGTCTTCCTCTGCAATACATATTTGATTATAACCAGAGTGGCCATCCATCATTGACAAAACTTGATGCCCTACTGAACTGTCCACCAACAGATCCACTATAGGCATAGGGTATTCATCTTTAGGAGTTGCTAGATTTAAATTTCTGAAATCGATGCATACTCTCATTTTGCCATTTTTCTTAACTACAGGCACAATATTAGATAGCCATTCAACATACCTGGCTGTCCTAATAAAGTCTGCCTTAAGTAATCTAAGAATTTCTTCCTTGACCTTCTGAATTACATCTGGACTCATCCTTCTTGGTTTCTGTTTGTATGGCTTGAAATTAGGCTTCAAAGGGAGCCTATGTTCCACCAATGATCTATCCAATCCTGGTAGTTCATTATAGGACCATGCAAAACAATCTTTGTATTTCTTTAAAACAACCAATAACTGGTCTCTGTCCAGAGCATTCAAACAGGTACTTATATAAGTAGGCTGCTGCACAAAACCTTCCCCTAAATTCACTTCTTCTAAGGGGTCCTGCGTCTGAGAATTCATTGAAGCTTTCTCTTTGGTTTCTTCAACCTTTGAAGCAATCTTTTCACCTTGTTCTGCCTCTAGGTTCTCTATTTCGACATCTCTGCCTTCTTCCTCATAGACAAAATCTGTCCATAAGGCGTCTTCTTCTTGTATTTCCTGGACTTTTGTTTCAATGTCCAATGCACAATATTTCCCAAAGGTCAATCCCCTGACCTGTTGTTGTTCTTGTTTACAGCCAATTGTCATGGCTTCTCTCTCTTGTCTCTGTACCTTCTGGACTATTGCTTTTACATCTAATGATGAGAATTTAATCAAAGCCAATGAATTGGCTTCTCGTTCTTCACTTCTTTGCCTACAACCAGGCATCGTTGTCATCTTTCACGACAACCTCTTCATCAGCACTTTCTTGGACTAAGTGCTTCAGATGTGTAACTTCCTCATCGGTAGTCACTTCTTTGAGCCATAAGCTTTCCTCAATATACTGAGTGGAGTTACCCCTTCAATATATAGTTTGGCCTCTGCAAAGTCTGCACAAGCTATGAAAGGTTGAGGATCTGCATCAATCTCCTCTGTCTCTCCATTGCCCAGAGCCATCATGATCTTCTGATGCAAAGAGGAAGGTACACACTTGTTGGTGTGAATCCAGTCCCTTTCAAGTAAGGCATTATATTTAGCATTGCTGTCGATCACGAAGAATGCTGTCATACAATCCCTGGTTCCCACACTCAAATTAATAGGCAAAATGCCTTGGGCCATCTGCTTGTCTCCAGCAAAGCCAGCAATGGTTGTACTGGTTGGGATCAACCTGGGATTCTTCTTCCCTAATTTCTTCAAAGAAGATTTCGGCAATAAATTAACCGCCGCCCCATTGTCTATTAGGACTCGGTTCAACTGTATACCATCAAAGAAAGCCTTAATGTACAAAGGCTTGACATGTTGGGTCATGGAATTCGAGGGGTATTCAAAAGGATATGAGAGGTTGATGCTCACCTCCTCCTCGCTTTCGCACTCAACTTCCATAGGAATAGCCATTTCCGGAGCATCCTGAACCATGCTCACTTGTGATTCCTCACTTGAAACAGGAATTGGATCCATGTCTTGGTCCTCCTGATCCTCAGCCTGAAATTCATGAGGTAGTATATGTACCATGTTGGTAATCTGGTGGGAATGAGCCAAAGCCGGATGGTGGTTGTACCTTCTTCCCTCTTGGCTACCTTGTTCGATGTCTTCAAGGCGTCCTCCATCTTTGCATTACGGTATTTCATTGATGGTCGATCCTTGAAGGATCCTTCTCAACTAAGCTTTCAGTCAGAAATGTTTGTTCAGCCATGAAGGCTTCGAACATTTCTTCTTCTGTCATTTCTTTCTTTTGGCTCATGCCAATCTCTTCTTCTATTTCACTATCACTTTCCATCAGAGCCTTCTCCAATCCTGCCAAACTGGACTTCTCCCTGGCCTTTAGTTCAGAATGAACTTGGGCCAATTGTTCTCTGCTACAAACCACTTTACTTTGTAGCGTGGGTTTTGGAACATGGTCTGACTTCGAAGCTTTCTTTTCTTCTGTCTTGACATGTGAAGAACTCTCTTCACTCTCTTTCAGATTTTGCTGGTACTGGGTGTACCTGCGTTGAATTTTCCTCCTTTGTGATCTGGAGATAACCGGAACCATATTTGGCTCCTTTGTCTTTGGGTGCTTCAGCAATACCCAGTTGTTTGGGGCCACCAAGGGAGGCTTGACCATTACACTGTGATTCCAACATCTCTCTGTCGGGCAATTCCCTAGGTTTGTTTTGCATTACAAACCAATCTGGGACTCGAGCACCCAAGAGCTTCTTGATTCAGACGTTGAATCACCCTTTTCCCACCTTGAAGCCATCTTGGCCCGGCGTGGAAGTAAGTGCTTGGTTACGGTCTCATGTTTGAGCTTGATTACGGCCTTTGTTTGAGATGGCCATTTTACATTACGTGTGAGGTTGATCTGGGGGGCCAATCTCTGGCTTTAGTCCCATTAGCTGAACTTCTCTCTAATCTTTTTTCAGAATGTCTGCTCTCCATTTTATAGTAGTTAAGTGGCCTAGACTCATACAAGGGCCTTTTGCCTTTAGCATTCATTACATCAGCTGAGGCTCAACCATCACCGTCGTTGCCTATCACTAGCAGATGCGGCCTTTTGTTTATAGCGTTGGTTGTTCTAGGGCGTCTCTGAACATCCTTATAGTATTGCTTCCCATCAATTGGAAGCCCTTCAACCATTGTAGTTTAGTCTACACCTTGGACACATCCTTTGCATTACTGTTGCTTCCAAGGAATCGTCGTCGAGATTTCTTCATCGAATGTTCCTTCGATGTGAGAGACTCGACCAACAAGCTGGTGAACTCTGGTCTCTTTCTTGGCGGTATGCGGTTGGCAATATGCATTTGCACATTGACCTCTTCCAATTCTGCGAGATAGATTCTCAAAATTTGGAACAACCACATTAGCCGCTTTCTCCAACTTCTGAAGCGGGTTCTTGTCAATTCCATGGCTTTCTCTGTTTTGGTTGGGAACTTGAGCTTCCTTTCGGATTAGCTCTTGGATCTGTCTCGAAAAACAATGCGGTTTTTAGTTGAGTGAGACCAAGAATTATGCCATTCTGATACACTTTTCCTTTAAGTTCATCAAGAGAAGGCAGTTTTACTCCTTTTGGTAACTTAAGGAAATTGACTGCAAGCAAATGATCGAAAATGTCATCTGCTTTTGTTAAATCGAAAGAATACTTTCTATGAAAGTCTTTCTTTTTAAACTGCTGGTCGATAGTCGTATCCTTATGAATTAATGCTTCACAGATTACAGGTTCTTTGCCCACAATCTCTGCTGAATCAATCTCATAATTGGGATCTCTGTAGTATGTCTTATATGAAGCATTGTTTCGATCTTGTTCTTCCTCTAGTAATGCTTCATATCGAGACACCTTATAGGTTAATTCGACCAAATCCCTGAATTCAGTTGACTCAAACTTCTTTGGCTTTGAACTCTAAACCGTTTTGAGCCAACCGTACAAATTAAGCTCTGGAAGGATGACTCTACATTTATTTGAGCCCTTTTAAATCTTGCAATGAATTGAGTAGCCTTTTCTTGGGCCTTTGACTCAATCTTGCCATCTGCCATGGATACCTCTGGCTCCGATTGGAAAAATTGGGCATGAAATGCCTCTTCCATCTGTTGCCAAGTTTGAATGGAACCAGGTGTAAGGTTGATATACCATACAAACGCTCCCCCAGTTAGAGAGTTTGGAAATAATTTCAATTTTATGTAGTCATGATTAGCGAATTCACCACACTGAGCCGCGAATCTAGCAATATGCTCTACTGTTGATTGATTTCCAGTTCCATAGAATAGGGTGAAATCTGGTATTCTAAACCCTCTTGGGTATTCATGTACCCTATCAACCCACTCTGGGTATGGTTTTCTGTATACAGGAGTCTGGACCCCCCGAGCCATTGGTCCACATATCTCCCTAACAAATTCAACAATTTGGTCCCTACGGTCCATATTTTGGGCTTCTTGAACCACTCTTTGGAGGGGCAAACCACAGGTTTTGTGGACAAACTTGTGCTGTGGTCCTCTTGGTCCATACAATGGTACATTTGGGGATGGTTGCCCTGTGGTGCAAAGTTCTTTGTTGGGGAATGGATAACCCCTTTGAGCTGCTGTCTGTGAAAGGTGTTGGAATAGGTATTGTGTCCCTTCCATTTTGTAGCAAACCTTCCAACCCCCCGGGTATAAATTCGAATAAGGGATTATTATAACCCCTGGTGCCAGGTATGGCTTCGAACATGGGATTTGCCACCATTCTTATGCTAGTTTCTTGTACTTGGCCAGATCTACCAACTGGTGTGGCTTCACTGGTGAGTACTGTGGTATTTTGGCCTACTGCAGGCCTCGAAATGGGTTCATACCAAGACTGAGGCGATGGTCTTTCATAGTTTTGAGTACTAGTCTGACCATTAATTTGTCCATTAACTTGCATAGACTGTTTTTCTCTAGCCAATCTTTGTTGATGAACATTTAAAATTTCCTCTGTATGTCTTGCATTTGTTGGTTGGTGGTTGTTCATTCGATCCAAAAAGGATGTTGCCCACCTTTCCATTGTGTTCATTAGCTGTTGTCCCATAGCATCTACCAAGCCATCCCATGGATTTGTTGGCTGAGAAGATGGAATGGTGGATGGTCCAATTCCTTGGTTTAAGTCAATATTATGAACATATGGTTCTTGTCGTAAATCTTGATGCATTCGACCAAAGGTTCTGATAACATAGGAGTTTCCACAGGGTGTGTTATCACATTCTCCTCTGGATTAGGTATTTCTACCTCTCCTTCTACGCCTTCTTCCAAGCGTTCATTTTCTCCTTGTCGTCTTCGTCTAGCCATTTTAATTAGTCCCACCGGGCGTGCCAAAAATATATGTTGGCTTTTTGGCTTTTCGAAGGGTATATTTGTAAATGCTTGGCGTGCGGAAGGATCAATCGATCCTTCTGAAATTATAATTGCCAATCAATTATCAGGCGACTATGTTTTGGTTCTTTCAGCCTCAATGAAGAGGACTTTTACTGGTGGCTTGACTTTTAGGAGAAATTAAAGAAATAACAATTAATATGAAGAGCAATTGAAGTATTTCATTAACATAAACACTTACAATTGTCCAAACTCAGCCTTGAGGAAGTTTACAGCAACGGTTTACTTGAATCTACTTGAAAACTACTCCTATGAATTGAAGTACAATGCAGGTATTTAAAGAACAAGTATTTAAAGTACAGGAAAGGTAAAACTGGAAAGGAAAATACGAAGTAAAAACTGGTTTATATGATCTGAGTCTAGGGGCTTTTTCTGGGGGCTTCCTTGCTATTTATACTTGTTAGAGATGACCTTCGAACTGTACTTCGAACCGTCGAACTGCTCCTCCATGATCGCTGATCATGTTACCTTAGAAATAGTTCCACTATGCCATCACTTGCAGTTGGACTTCCCTCCTGTTTTTGAATTTGAATATAGGTAACCGTTGAAGCCACGTCACCTTGTATCTCATTCCTGATCTAGTGCTACTCAGACCACTTGAGAACCAATATTTATTGCCACGTGTATGGTTGAGATTTAAGATTAAAATCATCTTCCAATAATACCCTCATTCTGCTACGTGTCGAATTGTAATTGGCTTTTACAAAATATGTAGCCAACAGACTCAATATATAATATAACTCACCTTAATATTAATTCCTTACTATTTTTCTTTTGACGCTGCATTCCGAGGCCCATTTTTATTTTTTATTTTTTTATTTTTTTTTTCTCTTCATTGGCTTACCAATCACTCTCTTTTATACCCAAGCTCGAGCAGGTGACTCACCCGGCAATTATTACCCTACATGCTGATTCACTTCCCCTATTACCTAGATGCAACACGTTGTACGCCCGTAACTGTCTAGCAAATTGGCCACCTTTCACCTAAATTTCACCATGGCCCAACAAATTTAATAATTAATTATCATCTTTTGGTTAAACACAATGATCCCTAATTTAAATTAAATTACATTTTAACACATATAATTATAAAATTAAATATTCTTTTCCAAGTATCAATTTAACTATTTTATATTAATTCAGCTTAAAGTATTCAAAAATAGAGATGTTACAATCTTTTCTTCTTTTAAAATTTCGTCATCGAAATTGATTTATATGTCTTTTCATTTCCGTTACGCACGCTGATACATTTTTTTATTTATTTATAAAATTTTGAACTTTCTAATCAAGTAGAATAGAATTTTTTATTTGTTATTTTTTTTAATACTGAACTGAAAATTGTGTGTATTTAATTATATTATAATTTGGGTGGGCGATTGAGCCCGACACCCTCTGTTTCTTTTCTTTTTTTTTTTTGCTATAATAAATATAAATTATATCTAATATCCTTCACTACTTGAGTATAAATATTCAAATTATGCACACACAAAAAAATAAAAAATAATATATATAATCATATAAAATTATAATATAATTAAAATCATATAAAATTGTTATATAATTAAATCGACTAACAAAATATAATATTTAGGTACTAATTACCTGTTATCCTACTTCTTAAATGTACGTGTGTTCAATGCTCCAATAATGATTTTTTTTTTTATAAATAAATTATTACTCTGATACCATTTTGTCACGACCCAAATCCAGTACCTAGAGGCTTGGCATCGCGATAAGATAATAATTGAAATTATACCAAATTGATGGTGTAGCGGAGTAACATAAAAAGGTACCCAAAACTTTATTTAATAATAACAAAACATATACATTGAAACTTCTATTTAATTACATTGTCAGAGCCTAGATCATGACTACAAAGTGCCTTGTGCCTACCCACACACTGGTCTTTGACACGTCACTTGAAAGTGGTAAACAACTATAAGCACATGACAGAGTGAAAAATATTATACTAAGAGTATAAAGGCATAAAAATCACCATAGATAATTAGTGACTAAACAAAGTTTGATATTAAAATACAGAGTATATAATACGAAAATCATTTAACATATAATACAAAATAATCATAATTACAGTACAGAATGGAACAAAACAGATGTATAGACTCAAGAGATGGCTTATACGAATTCTAGAGGTGGCTCTCACAATAGTGTAGTATTTAGCTCTATACAATACTTTGCTCCACACTAGAAATCAGAGTATCAGTGGATTCATGACAGACAGATGGGCCACAAGGTGACCAATCAGAAGCCAATGATTTATTTAAGTCCCCTAAGACATGAAACTCCTGTGGTGGTACTTATAAAATCATTGTCAAATACTTTCTAAAATCAAACAACATATCCATATGTTTCAATTTAAGCAAATAGAGTTCAGAAATAATTTATGTTATTAAAATAGTAATATAATTTATGAAACACAACTTATGTAAAATAAATTATAATAACTCAAAATATACGTAAAATATATTATAATGACTCAAGATGTAATATAACTTACCTTAATACTAATTTCTTACTATTTTTCTTTTGACGTTACTTTCCGAAGCCTTTGTTTTCTTTTTTTCTTTTTTTTTTTTTCCTTTTTTTCTTTCTTTTTGTTGACTTTCCAATCATTCCCTTTTATACCCAAACTTGAGCAGGTGACTTCACCTTGCAATTAGTACCCTACATACTGATTCACTTTCCATATTACGTAGGTGCAAGGTGACTCACCTTGCAATTAGTACCCTACATGCTGATTCACTTCCCTTATTACCTAGGTGCAACACGTGGTACGCCCGTAATTGCCTAACAAATTGGCCACCTTTCACCTAAATTTTACCATGGCCCAACTAATTTAATAATTAATTATCATCTTTTGGCTAAATACAATGATCCTTAATTTAAATTAAATTACATTTTAACACATATAATTATAAAATTAAATATTCTTTTTCAAGTATCAATTTAACTATTTTATATTAATTTAACTTAAAGTATTCAAAAATAGAGATGTTACAATATATATATATATATATTTATTCTTGTACTTTCATGTCATTTATATTAATTTTGATCCATTTAATTTTATTAAAAAATCAACTTAATGTTTTTTTTAAATTTTTTTTAAAAGAGATTAATATAATTTCCTTTAATGTAACTTTGTGTATTTGTTTGGAGTGTTGTGGGATGTTAGTTAAAAAATTGTTTTTTTAAAAAAAAATTTCTTTTCTCTTTATAAGTAAAAATATAAAAAGTGATGTAACTTAAGTTAAAAGTCAAAATTTAATTTTTAATCAAACTTGTCAAATAAAAAGCCATGCAGCTGTATAGGGATATATATATATATATATATTTTACACAAAATAGCTTTATTTGGAGGCAATTTGAGAAGCTGATAAAAAGTCAAATTTTTAACTTTTTATCAACTTTTTTTTCCAAGAAAGTTACAAAAAAAAAACCACAAAAATCAATTTTTTACTAATTTCTCAACACACTCCTCGATGCATAACTTCGGATTGTACTGGTGTTTTTGTTCTTCACTTGTACACGTGTCCTGCTGCATGTCACCACACCAGACTCACTTGTGCATAAAAATTAAAAAATAAAATCAGAAAAAACAAAGAATGGGCCTTTTCAAAATATGATTGGTAAATTGTAACATTTTATTGGTCCGACATATGAATGCGTGATGTTTCTAATTTATTAGATAATTTTTACATTCTAAGGCATTAAAAAGAAAAAAAAAATAGAACTGATCATAAAAAGTCTTACTTTTGTGTATGTCTCATATTCATTTGAGAGGATTATATCATATTGTGTGATTGATTTTTGTGTAAATAGATAAATTAAAAAAATGGGATTAATTACACTTTTTATTTTTATAGTTTGATTTAGATTTCACTTCAGTCTTTATAATTTCAATTTGTACAATTTAATTTTTACATTTTAAGTTGAGTTTCAATTTGATATTTCTGTTTAAACTAGAAGTTAAAATTAACAATTTTGAGATACTTATTAATTTTCTAAAGTTTCAATTTAATTTATCTGTTTAAATTGGAGATTAAAATAAATAATCTTGGAATCCTAGTCAATTTTTTTAAGTCTATACGTATACAAAATTAACAAAAAAAATTGATAAAATTATCAAATTAAAGTTAAACTTAAAGTTTAAAAATTAAAATTATAGAGAGTAAAATTAAATTTAAATTAAAATATAGAAGTGAAAGGCTTGTCTCCGTCTACTAGACGGTGCTGTTGAACACATGAGACTCATTATGGATCCTGTTTCGATAATCTGAACCATTCAATATGTAAAATTCGTTGAATATTTTATCCTTGTAAAAAACCACGTTGATCGGATATCGATAGATACTTGATTGGATCAAATTTTCGTCAACAATTTATTTTGAAAATTATATTTACAATTGACAGAAATCTAATCCGATCAAGTAGCTGATATTCAATCAAAGTAATTTCTAATAGAAATAAAGTATTTAACGAGTTCTATATATTAAATAGTTCAAATTATCAAAATATAACCTGTAATAAACCCAAAAGTCTAATAACATACTACAACCTGATCTCAAATTGAAAAGAAGCTTGACTTCAAAAATAAAAAAAAATAAAAAAAATGGGGCCCTTACGCAGAGCAGAGATCATTCTCAGCTGATAAGATATTGCATAAGACAAAGAATGGTGCTTTCGAGAAGAGTCTTGTTCTTAAAAAATAAAATAAAATATGGATTTGGTAATCTGATCCAAACTTACCCAAATTGTGTGATTTGGTCTAATTTTTTTTACTTCAAATCCCAACAACTCCCAACAAATTAATCAAATGGATAATGTTATTCAAATGTTTTTTTCACAAATCAATACACTAAATAATCAAATTTAGAGAAAATAAGCAATAAAAATGAGAGGCAAGGATTATCTAATTAATGATATTAGAATTCGAGACAGCATAAAGTAATTAGTGTATACATAAAGGCGGGTTGATTCAATTTGTAGGTACATTGACAATTTTCAAACTATAGGTCAATCTACCTGTTTAAGAACGTCTCCAACATTAAATCAAAAATTTTATCAAATTTAAATAAAAATGCCATTCACTTCAACATCAAATTAGAATTTTATCTGATTTTTTCACATCCCTAGTTGTCTGGGAGAAATCAGGTGGATGTCCTGAAGGTCATCCTCATATAAACAAAAAAGGCTATCAAAATTGGGTGGACATCCAGGATGATATCCGACTCAATGGTAACAATTTAAATTTAATAAAAGATGAAAAGCTCCCTTCATTTGATGAAATTTTTAGTTTTCTCTCATTTGATATGAATTTGATGCCAATTTTGGATTAGAGCATAAAAAGTATATTTGTTTCATCAAATTTAAATTTGATAAAAGTCTAAGTAAGGGTTGGAGACGCTCTAACCTGTCCAACTCACCTTCTCAAACCGCAAAGGTTGATTTGAGTCAATTTTGGTCGACACTCACCCCTACCAGAATTTCTATCCTCAAAATTTTCAAATGAGATTATCATGTTAGTGTATAACAACCACACATTCCTCACCACTCATAGCTTTCAGTAATTATGCAACAACTAAATCCAGGAAAAAAAAAAAAAAAAGAAGAAGAAAAAGCATATATCAACAATTATGCGTCCAGTTCAAAAAAAGAAAAAAAATTAAAATTAAAATTAAAATTAAAAAAAAAAAAACAATTATGAGTCATTTTTCATTTCCAATCACAATTTACAATGGGAGGACTCTTTTAATAAACTATGAACATAGCTTCTCCATAAGGAATTTTTATAGACACCTGAAAATAATTATTTACTTTAACCACATTGCTCAACACAAAACATGTATATTCAACAAAGAATATAAACAATAATACCTTAGCTGAACTTTGCACTTATAAGTCCTCCAACTGATCCAATCAAGGCGAACGTTGTCACTAGCAAGTAAATAATACTGTAAACGCGAAGAACAATCCATTTTCTTGTCCACCTTCCGACATTTTTCTGTGTAATATACATTTCCACGGGGAAATATACATCCAACGGCCAAGCAGTCAAGGTTCCCGCCACTCCAAGGACTTGGTTGAAGTACGGGAAGATAATTGCCACACTGGTTGTTGAAGCAACATAAGTAGTTCGAAAACACAGCCTGAAAAGATTTGATCTAAAAGCAGGTAATAATGGGATTTTGAGAATGTAATTATTATTTACAAATCCACTGTTTGGGTACTTCTCTGCAGCCCATCTTTCCACAATTGCAAACACTGGCTGACTGTATAACTGAAAAACATGAAAATATACAAAATGAGAATTAAATTAACTTTCATTCTAAAATGAAAAAATTAATAAATGATTATACTTAGCAGATTTCATTCGGTTGGCTGTATGTATGGCAGTTTGTTTATACAATAGTTCCAGAGAACCCTTTTCACCATTCAACTTTCATTTAAATTTTACTTTGGTCTTATCTTCTAATTGTGACAATTAAGTTCTCAAACTTCAACCTCTATTTCATTGTAGTCCTTCCATCAACTCAAAATTGAAAAAAAAAGGACAAAAATTGGTGACGTGATGCTCACGTAAGCATGTTTTAAGGGCATTAAAGAAAAAAAATTATGAAAAAAATTGCACTTTTAGCCATCAACTTTCACTCAAATTCCACTTTGAATCTTCATGTTTTAACATTTACTCAAATTTTAAATGGTAGGGTGACATGGGGGCTACATTGAAATTTGGGTTGAAGTCTAAAGACTTAATTGTCACAATGAGGGACTAAAGTGAAAGTTAGTGGGTCCAAAATCTAATTTATCCTAGTTTTGGCCATTAGAAAAGAGATAAAAGCTAGCTCCACTAGTTGTTATAGTAATCATAGACACATATGAACTATAGAATGAAAAAACTTTGGACGTGGCAAATGCAGAATATAATAGTTTTTACCAGATATGATCCGACTAAATGAACAGAAACACACACATTAGCAAAGTCTATGAGCCAATATGGCTCGTAGAATCCAAATCCTGTCAAGAGGTTTCCCGGTGCAGAATTCCCAAAGGCTGCATAGCCAAATCCGCCACAGCAGATGTAAAAAATGGTTGTAATACAAGTCGCTGTCACTGAAGCCTTCTTCATGGTAACTTTTTCTGACGGAGGTGACTTCAAAGTGTCCTACATGTTTGGGAGTTGCATCACTAGCTTAATTGTAAAATTATTCTTTAAATGCTGATTTGAAATGAAATTTGCCTATATGAAACACAGTTCTCCACACCTGTATCTCAAGCAGAATTACAGAGAATGGATAGGCAAAAGCAATGTCACCGAGCGCTTGAGATACCAACAGTACTTTTTGAGTTGCAGTAGAAGTTGAGACCCCTACAATGTCACCCTTAATATATCCATTCCCTGCAATTTTATGTTCCAGAAGCACAACTTGATACTTTGTCAAAGAATCAAATTTGAAGGACTCAAATATGTTGTAGATGTAACCTGCATTCTTTTGACTTTGGACCTAAGAAGCACGGATATGGACACAACAATGTTTAAATACTTAAGAAAAGGACAAGCGGGGATACAACCAAAAAAATAATAATAGTAATTGTATGTTTTTATTTGCTATGTATATGAATATAAGTTTAGGACACAACGATATGAAAGGAATCAATGTATATATGGGTGTATTTTTGTTTTCTTCTATTTTTTCCTTATTTGTTTCCATATGTTTTACTTTGACCCCAAATCAGCTTCCTAATTTTTTATTTTTTTTAAAAAAACTCACAAAGGTGTCTTAAGGCATGTCCAAACACCGGGCACACGTGTCCATGAAGTATCCCTAACGTGTCCTACAATACAAATAATTATTTAAAAAATTGACACCCAACATGGTGCGTCAGACACGTGGATGTGTGTCCATGCCATTTCAGTGTCCAACACAAGTGGGACACAGACACAACACCCATCTTAGAGTGTCCGTGCTTCTTAGGTTTTGACCGTACCTATTAACTTTGCTAAACCAAGTGCCGATCCGATGATAGCATAACAGAAGGACATGATTGTAGCAACAGTTGAGAGCCATCCCATGTCGTGGAAATCAGGTATCTGACACATTACAATTTGTATAATTCCAAATAGAAGCATATAAGAAGTAGTTCCATATTCGCAAGCAGCCTCATGGCCTTCTTTGTGATAACAATTTGATTTCTGAATTGCCCTGGTCCCATTCAAGAATCAAACAATAACTATTAAGAAGTCATTCACAATATAGAATAAACACGAAACATTCATACTGCATCTGCAGCTACTACAAAACCAACAATTATAATAACAATAATCCATATATGCTTCATCGGAAATATGTTTTTCTAACAGCAGAGACTAAAAATTGAAGATTTCAAACAGTGGACCTTGCTGCTTAAATCTCTGAAATCTCTATAGTTCTTAAGTTTTCATCTGGATAGGCTTTATTGAATATATGAACTCGACATGGTTACCAGCAGGATGATGGTACAATTGAAACTGCAAAGTCGTAACTTATATAACCCAATTGAATTTTCCCTGCAAACTTTCCTTCTCAAGACAATTACTTTCTTTTTTATGAGTATTAGAAGAGTCAAGACAATTACTTAAGATTCTGCTTAGCATCCAATAATAAGATTGCACTGCCATGAAACTATTGAAGGTAAAGGTTTGTTTATTTTTCTTATTCATCATTTAAGCATGTCTACACTTCTTGATTTGCCTAGTCATGACTTTGTATAAAGAAGATTGTTGAATCTGATATCATCCATCTTAGTGACAAATTACACCGTGAAAGATCAAACATGAGACAAAAAGACTAATGCTGTGTTTAATTGGGAGATTTGGGGAGGGATTTGAAAAAGGAAAGGAAAAAGGCGTGTGAAACTACGTGAAATGTGAGTACATTTTATTCACATTTCACTTACCTTTTCCATTTCCCTTTCCAAATCTCTTCTCAAATCTCCCAACCAAACACAGCATAAAAGTAACTTTTGTAAAAGAATCAGTCATGTGAGGATTGAGGAAATTTATGAATGTACCTCATGCTGATGCCAGATGTAACGGTATATACAATTCCACCCTTAAACATACTTAATCGTATGAGAATACTGCAAAGTGAAGCACTCCTCTTTCCTGAAATGGCAGGTGCAATGTCAATTCATCAAGTGTTTGCCCACAATTATGATTGCACAATTTCTCATGTAAAAGATCTAAGATTTCATCAAAAGAATAGTTCTTCAGAGGCTAAGATGTAGATGACCACAGGTTCAATACAGTTCAAACTCTATAACAAATATTGACACCATGAATCATGGAAGATAACAATGTTAGGTGGCACCATTTTTATTTTATTTGTTGCCATAGACCAATTTCGATTAACAGTCCAATATGTGAAATACATGGCTATGGTGCTCAAGAATCCATTAAGATGTATTGACAACCAGTTGCGTTGGTATATAACTAAAATTTTCCATCATTCTTAATTAGGGAATTTTTGCTAGCATTCTGAGCTGAATTACAAGTTGCTTCCAGTGCATAAACAGAAATTTAATGGTTCTGCTTGTAAGAGTGTGATGACTTAACAACACTAACCCTTTCTACAACTTATTTTGTCTTCTAATGTGCTCCTTTGTTTAATTCCCAGAAAGAAATTATAGTGTTTTTTTTTTTTCATTTATATTTCTATCTTTTTCTTCACAATGATATTGGATTAAATTGAGAAGGGGAAAAGCTAAAAGAGTTTCAGAAGTATTTTGTAACGTATAAAGTTCATGTATGTGTTGAAATTCAAGCTAACAAGGAGTTCCAAAATCCTTTATGCTCAATTCGGGCTATGGTGAACCTTATGAGAGTCGAATGGAGGTTCTTTCGAAGTCCCAAGTATGTAAGGATGCAAGGCTTTTAGACATGCTACTAAATCTTGGTCATATATTGCCAAGCCTTTGATCCCAAGCATAACCAACTCTAAGCAAGAATGAAGAGTTAAAAAGAGTGGAGTGGTGTCCAAAGATGGCGATTGTGTGGGGATGATGTGGGTGTATCGATGCAAATTAAAATTTGTCTTCTTAAACCTATACCATTCGAGTGTGTGTTGAGCTCATTTAACATATCCTGTTTTCCGGTAACGAATTGCTTACTTGCCCCAATAAACAAACAACTTGGCAATTACTTTCCAACTCAGTTACACTTAATAACTGAACCTACTTAATAAAAAAAAAACTCATAGAATCTCATTTTCTACACAGTGATAAAGTCTAGATGTTGCTTGTGACCCCAAAGAAAAGGGGTTCTTAGTCACATTATCACCTAAAATCATCTGAACAGCTTCCAAGAAGGAGCGATTTCTGGTTGGGCCGTTATCAGAGTCGGGAGATTTGTAGCAGTTGGTGACAAGGAAGGCAGATACAAGTGCAATTGATGCAAAGAAGAGCAAGGACAATGGACCTGCAATCCAACCTAGCTGAGCGATGCTCCATGCCAGGGATAAAACCCCAGAGCCTACAAGTGCTGTTATAATGTGTGCAAATGCAGTCCATAAGTTCCCTGAATCATTACAAAAAATTCATATTATTTTACATATCAATTATATGTATGAAACAAACTAAAATCCCCAAAAACATCTCTACTGGATCTAATACTACCCTTTTATTAATTATGTCACATCTTTCTTGCACTTTCAAAAAATGTTGTTAGAAAAATAAAATAAAATAAAAAAAAAATTAGAAAAGCAAATGGACCAGTAAACCAAGTCAAATGAAACTAAACTCACATACAGAAGTTTTCACATGTTCACTCATACACTTACTTTACACATAATTCTCCACTTCAATCACAATTCTTGTATATTTTGTGATGGGAAACACTGAATTGAAGTTGGGGTTAAAGATCACAACAAAATAGATGCTGAAAACAGAGAAAAGAATGTTAAGCTAAACGAAGAAGTGAGAGAGTGACAAACCAGTTCTCTTGAGGGAAGGTTTGAGGGGTTCAATAGATGAAGAAGAAGAAGAAGGGAGGGTTGAATGCAACAAATGGGTCTTGTCAACTCCTTCTCCTTCTCCTTCTCCATCTCCATCGCCTCCTAATCCCATGGTTGTTCAAAAAAATCTCTTTAAGTGTCCCTAATCTGTATGTATTTAATTTACAGGTAAACAATACACTGGTGGGCTTTTTCTAATACAAAAATCACTCCTCTCAGGGAAAGAGAGACAGAGAAAGAGAGATCTTTCAGGAATAGAGGAGGTCAACCTTTATGTTGAAGAGAAGATAATATGACAGTGTGAAAAGACATTACTACCCTCCAATGATTTTTTAACCCTCAATTAAAGAAAAACTTATTGGAAAAATATCACTTCAGTGTACATTTAGAAAAATATTGTCAAATTGATAAATTATATAAAATTAAAATGTATAATTATAAATTTTTTCTTCAATTTGTAATTAATTTTTAAAAATTCCACTCATATGTAATTTTTCTAAAATTATTTACGTGTCACTATATCCAATTAATTATCAATTATTGTACTTCTTTATATTCACTCATTATTAATAGAAATTAGTGTATCAATCATATTCAATTTTGGTTCAAAAAAAAAAATCATATTCAATTTAAGACACCACGTGATCTTTTCTGAAAACACCAAATAACTTCTCCCATTGAAACATGAAAAGCTCTCACATCATGGGGGTTGGAATGTGCAATAATTTCCGTGTTTAATGTAGGAGATTTGATACTTGTGATAGTAATAATACTAGCTGCACAAAATTAAAAAATAGAATGTGAGTAAAATAAATTTTATTTTTAAATTTATTTTGAGTGTGATTTGAATTATATTTAAAATAAATTTAAGTCGCATAATTATTTTATATGACAGATTTATATTCTAATTATTTATAATTAACACCGCTCTTGTGATGAGAGAATAAGATAGGATCACTAAAGGAGAGTCGGCTGGGACACTAAAGTTAAGAGTTTGAAAATAGCAAAACAAAATAAATGCAAAAACAGCTAAAATAAAGCAATGTCATGAAGCAGTGAGAGGGACAAACCTATTCTATTTAGGAAAAATAGATGAAGAAAATAAATTTTTCATTTGTAAAAAGACAAATGTTTCATTTTCCCTAATATGTGTATTAATTAGAGGTTACATTATGTGGGGACGCATTTTTTGAGTGATATCACGTGGTAAAAGTAACGCTGAAGTGTCAGTCGATGTGCCACATTGCCTAATCATGCGCCGAGATTGTCTGCGAAGATATCGGAATTCGAGTTAAGCAGATAAGAGACAAGAGTTCTAGAACAAAGGAGGAACTCATTCTAAATAGAGATAAGGCTCAAGAAGAGTTTATCTCTACCTAGATGAGGGTCCAGGATGAGTATGAAGCCTGAGTCCATTGAAGTGAGGTTTCTAAGGAGATCAAGTCACTGCTAGTTATAAAAGCAGGGTACTCTCGTGGGTCAGAGGTAAGTTCTTTTCTTGTGAGTTTAAGTACAATTTGTTATCTTTGAGAGATATTGATTACTGGCTTGATCATCGGAGTGTCCCCCTGGTGGGCGAATTATTGCCGGATTCTCATCTTCTTGTGTAGGTTGTTGGGTTTAATCTATTCTGCTGATACTTTCTAGCTAAGTTCCCCTTTGGTTGTGTGGTCAGAAATCTGCACCTACAATTTGGTGCCGTCTGTGGAAACTTAAGGAGAATAGATGGCCAATAACAGGCAAGAAGAAAAGATTGCAGATGACATTAACAGTGAGAGTTGTAAACATAGAGATGCTAACTTCAGGAAAGAAAACAGTAATGAGAAAGCACAAGATCTGAATCTTGGGGAGAAGGACGTCTGCAAAAAGGGAAATCCCCCGAAGAAAGTTGGCCGAGATGAGTACTACAACGAGAGCGTCTCTAGGTATGGAAGGATAGATGCTTGAGGAGGGACGGCAAGATAAAAGGGATGGCGAACAAATTGGCAGACCTACAGTTGGTTGTCAACTTCATGATGCAAAACAACGTGATGCAACCACCGTTCCCGTTGCAGGGCACGCCGATACCAGCGGCCAAGACTAGCGCCCAAAAAGGGGAGGGGGCAGGAAACAATCCCAGCAGTCCTGTAGTATGGCAAGGAAAAGGAGCGCTTACATCGGCCTTCATGAGATGTCGAACGCGTAGAGTAGGTGAGAGGTAAGTCGTAGAAGACACTATGAACCAAGGGGACCTACGTCAAAGAGCCTCGACAGATCCAAGGGAAGGGACTTTGCTTTGACATAGTGAATAAAGAGAAGTCCAAGAGGATGCACAATGATGCCAAGAGCAACGCGCCGAAAAGGCTGAAATTTGTTGATAGTCGAGCTCCCGACTGAACGAAGGAGGATTTGAGGGACTACCTCCAGAGGAATCGACTCCATGCCGAGGTAATATCCCCCATCAAACCGAGAACATTGTTCTCAGTACAGTTGGATAGATTTAAGGCTCCAAAGAGATTCCATATGCCGAGGTTCCAGGTTTATGACGGTAAGTCTGATCCGAACTTTCATGTCGACTTATATTTAAATTTAATGGTTTTGTATAGCGGGAATGAGCAGTTGCTGTGCAAAATGTTCCCTTCATCCTTTGGAAAAATTACATCAGATTGGTTCCACAAGTTGTCGAAAGGAACTGTGAAGAGTTAAGAAGACCTAGCCGAGATGTTTGTGGTCTGGTTTGTAACAGACAAGTTGCAGCCACTAAGGGTAGACTCCCTGCTGGCTTTGAACATTAGAGAGGGTGAAAGCCTCAGAGCTTATGCCAAACGGTATTATGAGGTGTTCAACCAAATACCAGTATGCAACCAGGAGTTAGCGGTCGTATCTTTCAAAAACGGCCTAGAGGATGAATGCCCGCTTCAAAAGTCACTTGCAAAAACTCTACCAAAGAGTATGGAGAAGCTTATGGCATGAATTGAGAAGTATGCCAGAGCAGAGGAAGACACACATAAAGCAAAGGCACCAAAGTAGGAGAAGAGAAACGGCTCGCCGAAGCGAGGCCGAGGTAATACTAGTTTCAACAAGTAGGAGACAGGGTTGAGGGTTGCATAGCCAGTCATCACTGTATTTAGGATCTCGGTCTACAAAGTTCTAGAAAGGATCAGAAACCAACCGTATTACAGAGTGCTAGAGAATATACTTGGCGAGTTTATGGAAATGAGCCTTGGAAAGCATTGTGCTTACCATAATAAGAATAGGCACTTCACTCAAGGATGTAGGGCTCTGAAGACACTTGGAGGATTTGGTCAGATAGGGTCACCTGAGAGACCTAGTAGATAAGGCCAGGATGAGGGAAGAGCAAGCAAGGCTACCTTAAGCACTGGCAGCACCACATCCACTGCCGCCACAACAACAAGCAGAGGGACCTCGGTTGATCAATGTGATTCACTTTAAGGTGAATGAGAATGATGTACGAGGGGAGACTCAAAGAGTGAGGTACCTACAACATGTGTATCAGGTCCAGCAAAAGAGGCCTAGGACAAATTGATGTAGGATAAGATTTTAAGAATTTTTATATTTTTAGTTTTAATATTTTTGATATATTATTTCTTAATTTTATTATTTTGTAATTAGATTTTGATTAGGATTTTAAGTAGTTTAGAATTTAGTTTTCTATTGTCTTAGGTTTCTTAATTTGTGTTGATTTAAATTTCCTAATTTATTTTAGAATTACTTTTCCTACAAGTATTAGGTGTAGTTTATTATAAATAGTTATGTAAGCCTCATGGCAAAGACAACTTTTATTCATTCAATCAATAATATTAAGATATTTTCTCTTCCTTGTGGATTCAAGGTTCTATTTTTCTTGTAGCTTCGAGAGTCCCCTTTCGTCTACTAGAACAATATCTAGTCCCCGTGTATTCCGTTGCGTTAAGTGGTATCAGAGCAAGGTTTCTCCTGGCTCGATGTCATTCATTGAAAGAGGAAGCACAAGCTCTATTGACGATGATCGTAAAGAAAGATCTAATAGGACTCGAGTCAAGGGACTTGCCTAAGGCCAACCTATTAGTCACAACGTTAATAGGAACCGTGCTATGGGATTTGCCCAAGGCCAGCCTATTAACCACAACGTCTTGAGACGATCTTCTTGTTATCAATACGATAGTGAGGACGAATCTGAAGATGAGTTATTCGAGAATTATGGTGAATACCAGTCAGTAAAACGACAATGAAGATTCAGTGATTTGTTCAATAGCAATAATTACATCAATCATGACTTTTTAGATTATCAAGTAGGACAAGATTTTAATAATTTTTATATTTTTAGTTTTAATATTTTTGATATATAATTTCTTAATTTTATTATTTTATAATTAGATTTTGACTAGGATTTTAAGTAGTTTAGAATTTTAGTTTCCTATTGTCTTAGGTTTCCTAATTTGTATTGATTTAAGTTTCCTAATTTATTTTAGAATTACTTTTCCCACAATATTAGGTTTAGTTTATTATAAATAACTATGTACGCCTCATGGCAAAGACAACTTTTATTCATTCAATCAATAATATTAAGATATTTTCTCTTTCTTGTGGATTCAAGATTATATTTTTCTCGTAGATTCGAGAGCCCTTTTCGTCTACTAGAACGATATCTAGTCCTCGTGTATTTTGCTGCGTCATAAATGAATACCAGGGACCAATGGTTTCATTTACTGAAGCAGACTTGGATATGGTGCAACATCCACACAATGATGCCCTGGTGATAACTCTGAAGATTGGAGAGTGTCAAGTGAGGCGCATATTGGTTGATCAAGGTAGTTCTTGTGATATCGTGTATGTTAGATGTTACAAGGAGCTTGGCCTTCACCTAGATAACCTAGAGTAATTCAACAGCCTGATGGTTGGATTCAACGGAATGCCGACATGGCCTCTAGGAGCCATGAATTTGGAGGTGCAGGCAGGTACGAAGAAAGTAAGCACGAATTTTACAGTAATTGATACCCCCTCCCCTTACAATGTAATTTTGGAAAGACCATGGTTGCACGCAATGAGGGCTATTCCTTCAACACTGCACCAGCTATTGCAGTTCTCAACTGAGCATGGAATTGAGGAGGTCAAAGGGGGTCAGGTACAAGAAAAAAATTGCTCCATGGCAGCAATGAAGTCCACTTGCAACGTGCGAGAGGCAGAGATAATAGAAATAGAAGATAAGGACATGGAGGTCCTAGATAACGTCGTCAAAGAACCAGCCGACAAGAGTGATGAGGCTTTAAAGAAGGTTCTGGTCCAGGAAGATGATGGGAAGTGCTTTTTCCTTCTCGACTTAGGCTTAGCTGAGGAGGAAGAAAGGGAGTTAGAAGCTTTTTTGCGAGCAAACATAGAAATGTTTGCCTGGACGCCCTATGAGATGCTTGGCATTGACCCCGAGGTCACTTGCTATAGGCTCAATGTAGACCGGTCGACAAAACCTGTCATCCAGCAGGCAAGAAGGCTGACATTAACTCATGTGGAGGCAATAGAGGAGGAAGTGGACAAGCTGTTAGAAGCCAAGGCCATTCGGGAGAACTACCCAACTTGGTTGTCCAATACAGTAGTTGTGAAAAGAAGAACTATAAGTGGAGGGTTTGCGTGGACTTCACCAGCCTGAATAAGGCTTGTCCCAAGGATAGTTTCCCACTGTCCAAAATTGATCAATTAGTAGATGCCACTTCAGGGCATAGAAGGATGAGTTTCCTAGACGCATACAGAGGCTAGCACCAAATAGCAATGTATGCCCTAGATGAAGAGAAGATAGCATTTATCACCCCGAAAGGATTCTATTGTTACAGAGTGATGCCTTTCGAGTTAAAGAATGCAGGAGCAACCTACCAGAGGTTAGTAACTAAGATGTTTAAGCACCTGATTGGTAAGACAGTAAAAGTCTACATTGATGACATGGTTGTGAAGACCAAAGAGCCTGGGAACTATCTGGCCGATTTGAAAGTAGTCTTTGATATCCTAAGAACATATTGGCTCTGACTTAATGCTTCAAAATGTGCATTTGGAGTCGGGTCTGGTAAATTCCTAGGATACTTGGTTACCAGAAGGGGCATTGAGGCAAGCGTTATAATGCCCCAACCCTTCACAAGTCATCAATATTGTCTGATTTGGGCCATGTTCGCACGGATTTGTTCTTCCCAGTGGGTCACCCATCCCAGAATTGCTCCAGCCTAATCGTGCTTAACTAGGGAGTTCCGTTAAGGATCTTACTACCCGGGAAAAAGCCTCGATGCTATATAAGGGTCTAGGTTTTTATTTTTATAGCCCAGGAACTCCTCTTCCATTCCCGATGTGGGACACCGGGACCTTATAATCCACCCCCTTAGGGCTGCACGTCTTCGTGCAATAGCCTGCCAGCTCACAAGTTCACCCACATGCACTAAGAGATGTCAGGGGCCCACACTCGGTACTCCGAAGAATCAACTCTAATACTATTTGTAACGCCCTAACCCTTCACACATTATTGACATTGTCCACTTTGGGCCACACCCGCACAGATTTGTTCTTCCCAGTAGGTCACCTATCCTAAAACTGCTTCAGCCTAAACACGTTTAACTAGGGAGTTCTGCCAGGGATCTCACCAGCCGAGAAAAGGCCTCGATGCTATATAAGGGTCCAGGTTTTTATTTTTATAGCCTAGGAACTCCTCCTTCATTCTCGATATAGGACACCGGGACCTTACAAGTCCAGATCAAATCAAGGCCATCCTTGATTTAAAGAGTATAACATCGGCCAGCAGATAAAAATTTTGACTGGCAAGGTAAACAACTTGAATAGATGTATCAGCCGAAGTTTTGATAAGTGTAAACCCTTTTTTCAATTGTTGAGAAAGGCCACAGATTTCTTGTGGACAGAAGAGTGCGAAATCACATTAGCGGACTTGAAAAGGTACCTAACAATAGCTCTAGTTCTGTCAAATCCAATACCTAGAGAGGAATTGTTCCTGTACTTGATAGTTTTAGACCACGCAATGAGTGCAGTGGTAATCTAAGAAGAGAATGGAGAACAAAAGGCGGTATACTACGTGAGTAAGACCCTAGCAAGTGCAGAAACTAGGTACTTGCCCCCAAAAAAGTTGTCACTAGCCTTAGTGATGGCTTCTAAAAAATTGAATCACTATTTCCAAGCCCACAAGATTGTGGTGCTGATTGAGAATCCCATGAAGTCTCTGTTACAGCATGGTGTAGACACCCCATTTTTGACCGACCTTAAGACTCAGACGTCATCGTTTGTGCATGCGATGATCATGCATATTTGTGCTTGTTTCGAGTTTCTGGGACTTTCGGCTGAGCTCCTTGTCTTGGGACCTTTTAACTCTTTTTTTCTTGGTTTGTTTTTGGACCATGCCTTGATGTCTTTGCCTAGAGGGAGAGAGAGGCCTGTAGGCCACTTTTTGTAGCTATAGGATACTTTTTCCTCTTGTAGGCCACTTGTAATGGCCCGTAGGCTAGTTTTCAGGACTTCCGGCTGAGTGCCTTGTTTTGTGGCCTCTTGACTCTCTTCTTCTTGGTTTGTTTTTGTGCCATACCTTGTTACCCCTTGCCTAGAGGGAGGGGAGAGGCTGTCGGCCACTTTTGGTGGTTGTAGGCCACTTTTTCCCCCTGTAGGCCACTTTAAGTGGCTGGTAGGCCAATGGAAGTGGCCGGTCGGCCACTTCAGGTGGCCAAAGGCCATTCTCTTACTTTTCCAGATATTTTTATTGCCAGTTGTGCCAGCTGTTGGGCACAGAAGACATCCTCCATACACGTGTGTGGAGGGATTGTAACAAGCTTCTAGCTTGTCAAACAAGCTTGAGGCTTGTAATTCTATATAAGGGGGGCTTCCTACCCCTTGAGAAGGGTTCAGATTTTTCAGAAGCAAAAAATCTCCCTTTCTCTCTAGAATTCTCACTCTCTCTCTCTATTGTGCTATTGTGCTTAAAAGTGTTGTTTCTTCATACTTTTGCACACAAACACCTACTCAAACACCTTCATCTTGTTGTTGAGGTACTTGGAAGCCTTATTTGAGAGGTTTTGGCTTGGTTTTGCCTCAGAAGTTGCTGTTGTTAAAGTTGTGCTTCAAAGGTGAGTAATAGCCTCTTTAAAGCTTTATTTTCATTGCTTATTTGGCCCTATTTACATGATGTTTTAGGCCTAACTTGCAACTACAAAAACCTTTGTTTTAGAGTGTTTAAAATGGCTGTCTAAGGCCTTGTTTGAGTTAGGGGTGGTCTACCCCCTTTTGTGCCTTATTTTGGTTTGCTTTGAGCTATCCTTTGAGGCCTTTGAGATCACCTTTGTTTGGCCTTTCACCACTGAATTCTAGAGAAACTTCAGTGGTGGAAAGTGGATTTTGAGACCCAAAATGGATGGGGGTGGTCCCCTCCCTTGAGTGCTTTGTTTGCATGTGTTGTTGGCTTAACACTTTGGCATGTTTTTCTACCTTCTTGAGGCTCTATCTTAGAATGTTTTAGGCCTTATTTTAACATGATATAACTTTGTTTTGGGTTGGTTTGGTTGCCTCTTACATGCTTCACACACTTGTAGTGCAATCTCGTATGCTAGCCTAGTTCACTTGATGTTTTGGCCTATTATTTTAGCATGTATTGGCTCCACTCCAGCAGGTTCTTAGCCTTGTTTTGACTTGCCTAAACTTTGTTTGGAATGATCTTGGCCCTTGAGGCTTGCCTTGTATGGCCAGAGTGTAGTGGCCTTTGCTAGTCTTATGTCTTGGGACCCCTAGCATGCCTCATTTGTGACATTTGTGTGATATAACATCATTTGGTATGTAAATTTAGAGCATAAAATCCTGTCATACTCTCATGTTTATCGCTCTTTCATTATGTTTAAGAGTGGTGCCTTTATGCCTTGTGTTGATGGCCTAATACATGAGCATGTATTTCTCTCATTTGCTAGCTTAGTCCAAGCATGTTTTTGTGACTTTTTGGACCTGCCATAACTCTATTTTGGATTGGTTTGATCATTGGTTTCTTGCATCTTACACTTGTAGTGCAATCCTACTTGTTGGCCTAACATGCATCATGCTTTATGCCTCTCATTCTAGCTTATGTTAGCTCTATCGCAGCATGTTTTTGCCACTGATTTGCCATGCCATAACTCTATTTTTGATTGGTTTGGTTGCCTCTTGCATGCTTGCACTTGTAGTGCAATTTTGTTCACTAGCCTAGTGTATTTGGTGTTTTAGCCTATGGATCTAGCATGTGTATGCTCTACTCCATCACTTTTTTGGCTATGTTTTAGCATGCTTTAGGTCTGATTTAAGTGGTTTTGGTCATGCATGCTTGGCTTTGCATAGCTATAGTGTATTTGGCTTTGCTAGTCTTGCACTTTGAGACCTCTAGCATGTCATATTTGAGCTTTTTGCATGGCATGACATCATTTGGCATGTTATTTTAGACCATATACCTCTGCCATATTCTTGCATTTATCGCCCTTTTGTTGTGTTTGAGGGTTGAGCCTTATGCTTCCCTTGTAAGCCAACTTGCATGCATGTTCTTCTAGCATTTTGGGCTCCCATTTCAGCATGATTAGGCCTCTATTTTGGCATGTTTAACCTCTGTTCAGGGTTGGTTTGGTCATTTGTGCTATGTAGTGCATGCCTCATGTGTAATGTTCTTCACTTGATTTAGTGCTCTTGGTCCCTTAACATTGTCTTGCATGCATTGCTTACATGATAGAGTCTTGTGCATACCTCTCTAGCATTGATAGATAAGCATGTTGTTTGCATGTGTGTTACATTGCATGTGTTTGGATTGGACGCTAATCCAAACACGAGAAACGAGGGACGTTTCATACTTGAAGTGATGAAACATGCCTCATTTCTTAGTCGTCGTCCCCCTTGATTGTGCATGATAGGGTAGAGGCCTCTTGAGTCTTGTGTGTTACTCGTGCATTCATTAACTTGTACAAACTCAGCTTCTCAGCCATCGTGCATTGCGATGCTCGGTTAGTGGCTCGAGAGTCGAGTACCGCACTCCTTTGAGTTTGAGAAATGATAAGGAGAGTGGTTGTACACACATACCCTGCAAATGCCTTGCCTTGCCCCTTTTGTACTCTGTTTGTAGCAAAACTGGAGTATGCAGAAGCAGCTGGCCGACCGGCCACTTTAAGTGGCCTACAGCCTCCTTAAGTGGCCAACAAGTGGCCTACAGCCTCTTCTGGTGGCCGACAGTCCACCAGTTTGAAGATGGTTCAAAGTGATTTTGGTTTTGGAACAGAAGCAGTCTGGGAATTGGTTTAGTGTTCAGGAACCAAAGCGAATGCAAACAGAGGCAACCGGTGGCAAGGCGACGGGATTTCGGGAAGAAGCAACCGAGCATGCACGCATTCCTCGCCTCGAGGCTCCTTTTAACTGTTTTGCTTAGATGGTTAACTCGTTGATTCTGTACTTAAATAGTTAATGCGTTTAGCTATTCATTTGTATTTGTAATTAGTTAACTAGTTAGTTAATTAGTTGTAATTTGTAATAGTTAGCTTAATTAGCATAGCTAGTTAGCTCTCATTTCATTTGGACCTTCCATCGAGAGGGCAAATGTTGTAATAAGTACGCGTGTGTGTGTGAATGTCTTCTAACCCCACGTCTTTCTCCCTTTTATTTACTAACTTTCAATAGTTAGTTTTAGGGCATGTTTCAATTAGCATACTTATGCTTTGCATGTGTGCATCATTCATTCGTATTGCATGCACCAGGCTCGGCGCATCATTCAAACTGCATCGTATTTCAATACTTACTTGAATACGTGTTTCAAAGCATGTTATCAAGTGTTGCATTCATATGCCATCTTAGGTAGTCAAGCCTTTCTTATTACATTTTGCACGTGTTGCATTAGGCATCTTAACATAAACTAGGATCATGCATGATTTCTAACTAGTTTTCTATTTTGGCTCGGAGTACACTGTAAGTGTTTATGCTTTAGCATCCTTGCATGTGTGTAAGTGACTGCCATGATAGCATACTTGCCATGAGGCTATTTGCTTAACTGATATAACTATATGAATGCCTGTGGATGAAGGCTTCATTACTTGAATTGGAACAATTCATCAAAATGTGAGTTTTAAGCCCACTTGAAGTGACAAATCATTATGTTTTAAGCCCACCTTGTTTGGTGGCAAATCCGCGTTTTAGCTTACTTGCGAGTAGCACTTTCAAACCACTTTCGAAAAACAAATATGAGATGCTTTGTTCCAAATTGAGCGATTTAGTCTATACTTGTATGCTGCGCGCATCACATAGTAAGTTAGATTAATAACCGGAAAAGGAACACATGTGTTTTAAAAAATAACATATCATGTTAGTAGAGGCTGATCTTTGATCGGGCGAGCGGGGGTGCTCATTTCAGGACCTTCCCCTCTCATACCCAAGTTCCCGAGCCGAGGCAACTTTGGTGATAACGGACACGTGGCCTTAGGCACGAGTCAGGGTTTCCTAAATTTCCCAAAATAAAATATTTAGGTGGCGACTTTGAAATCTGGCAAAGCAATCCATGTTTGGCACTTTTGATTCAAAATTGATTTTTCAAAACCAATTGTCGGATTTGAACTCTTTGGTGATTTATCAGTCTTACATTGCACTTTGTGAGATTAGATTCAGAACCGTGATAGGAGTCCGAATTGTAGTAGCTAGAACCCAATTCGCGCCCTCGCGCGCAGAGCGAGTTCGGGCGGTCTACACATAGAGATTTGACAGGTAGAATAGCTAGATGGGCAGTGGTGCTGGGACAGTATGACTTGGAATTCAGGCTTAGAATAGCGATTAAGGGCCAGGTTCTGGCCGACTTTGTGGCTGGGTTCACCCCTGGTGCTATCCCACATCTGGCTCTGGTGAGCCGTAGCTTAAGTTGTCCAAGAGAACTAGAATAAACCTAACTGGGGCTAAAGAACCCCACACCAGCAACACAGAAGAAAGAAAAGAAACCTAAACCCTGCGATATCTATATCGGTGACTCCTTCTGCTTGTTTGTTGATGGAAGTTCAAACCGTCAAGGAGTAGGGCATGAGTGGTTTTGGTATTACCAGATAGGCGAATGATTGAGCAATCTATTCGTTTGGGGTTCAAGGCTTCAAACAATGAAACAGAGTATGAGGCACTGATTGCAAGGCTGAAACTAGCAGCAGTCATGGAAGCGGATAAGGTGGTAGTTTTCTGAGACTCCCAACTTATTATGAATCAAGCAACGGGCGAGTATGCAGCTCGAGATGAACAGATGATAGCCTATGTCAAAGAGTTTGTTACACTGCTAACATTGTTTGAGAATTGTCGACTACAACAAGTTAGCCGAGATGATAATAGCCATGCCAACGCCTTGGCAAACCTGGCTAGTGCAATAAAGTCAGGGGAACTAAGGACAATCATGGTTGATTATTTGTCAAGCCCAAGTGTAAAACCTCTGATAACGGAGTACGAAGCAATGTGCATGGAAATAGGTCCTAGCTGGATGGACGCCATAGTTATGTTCCTCAAAAAGGATAGACTGCTAGAGGACAGAAAGGAGGCACACAAAACCAAGTTAAAGTTGGCCAGGTTCTGTCTGTCAGTTGAAGGTCATCTCTACAGAAGATCCTTCACTGGACCTCTTCTCCGATGTGTGCATCTCTCTCAGGTAGAGGACTTTTTATATGAGATCCATGAAGGAGTTTATGGAAGCTATGTAGGGGGCATGTCACTTGCCCATAGAGCCATTTCTTAGGGATATTTGTGGCCATACATGCAAAAGGATATTGAAGTCTATGTCAAGAAGTGTGAGAAGTATCAAAGGTTTGCACTTTTGATACATCAGCCAGCAGCAAATCTGAACCCCGTGTCCAGTCCTTGGCCATTTGCCCAGTGGGGCATGGACTTGGTGGGACCACTGCCCTAGGCAGCTGGATAGAGAAAGTTTTTGCTAGTAACCGCAGACTACTTTACCAAATGGGTAGAGGCTGAACCTCTCACGAAGATTCGAGATATTGATGTGAAAAACTTCATCTAGAAGAACATAATTACCAGATTTAGGATTCCAAGAGCCATTATAGCAGACAATGGCACTCAGTTTGACAGTAAGCTGATTAAGAGTTTCTGTGCAAAATACAAGATCAAAAACTATTACTCTACTCTTAGTTTCCCCCAGAGTAATGGTTAGGCAGAAGCATCTAACAAGACCATCTTGGATGGGATCAAGAGGAGGCTGGAAGTAGCCAAAGGGAAAGTGGGTGAAAGAATTGCCTAATGTTTTGTAGGCATATCGGACTACGCCAAGAAGATCAACTGGGGAGTCTCATTTTACCATAGCTTATGGCACTGAAGTAGTTATCCCATTGGAGGTCGGCATTCTTGGAATTAGAACCTAGAGAGTAGAGAATGGGACCAACAAGGCATTTTTTGCTCGAGATCTAGATTTATTGGAAGAAACAAGGGAGAGAGTAACAATTTGGCTAAGGCTTACAACAAAAAGGTCAACCCAAGAGAGTTCAAGGTAGGTGATCTCTGTAGACACACCATTTTTGACCGACCTTAAGACTCAGACGTCATCGATTGAGCACTCGGTGATAGTGCATGTTGTGCTCATTTAGAGGTTTCAGAGTTTTGGCTAAGAGCCTTGCCTCCGGGCCTCTAAACTCTTTTGTGCTTCGGTTCGGTTTGTAGACCGAATCTTGTTTCTCTTCCCGAAGGGAGGGAGAGGTCTTGCAAACCATCTCTTTGTAGTCATAGACCACTTTTCCCGTTTGGAGACTAGTTTTCGATTTTTGGAGTCTTTGGCCGCGCGTCTTGTCTCGGGACTGCTTAAGGTTCTCCGTTTGGCGTGGTTTTTGAACCATACCTTGTTGCCTCTACCTAGAGGGACACTGTGGTCCGGAAGACCACTTTTGTGGTCGCATACCACTTTTGGTGCTCGTAGGCTAGTTTTCGAGGCTTTCGACCACGTGCTGTTTTTGGTATAAACCTTGTTTTCCTTGTTTGGAAGGTGGTACAAGGGTGGGATACCACTTTTTCTCCTTGGAGACCACTTTTCCTTCTGCCAACCAGTTTTTTAGTCTGACAACTGGTTTTCTTGGTCTTTGGGCCATCTTTTCTGGTCGGCCACCACACCACTAGTTTTCTTTCATGCCCTGGACTCTCTCCCACCATGGCCGACCAGTTTTTGCTCTGGAAGACCACTTGAAATGGTCGGCTGACCACTTTAAGTAGTAGGCCGACCACTTCAAGTGGTCAGCTGCTTTTTTGCACTTTTTTGGAGATATTTTCCTCCAGCTGGCACAGCTGGAGGACATTATGGCCATCTTCCATACACGTGTATGGAGGGATTGCCTTGGTGCTTAGCTTCTCCTAGAAGCTTTGCCTTTCCTCTTCTATAAGTGGGAGGCTCCTCCTCCCTCCTCTAGGTTCAGAAAATTTGCTTGAGAGATATACATATAGCTTTGTCTCTATATTGCTCTTCTTCTTCATTTTTGTGCCTTAAAGTGTCATTTTGTCTTACTTTAACACACAAACACACACTCAAACACCTTCCTTTGGTTGCTGAGGTGCTAAGGGGTTGTTCTTGGTGTTCTTGGATTGGTTTAAGCTCAAAGAACTTGTTGGAGTTGCAGTTGTAAAGGAGGTCTTCAAGGGTGAGCATTTGACCTTTAAATCCCCCTTTCTTGCTTAAGCTTTTAGCCCTTCTTGCATATGTTTTTAAGCTTAACTTATAACTGAAAAAAGTTCCATTTTTAAGTGCTTAAAATAGTTGTTTTAGGTCACTTTTTCGTTTGGAGTGATTTAGCCCCTCTTGGGCCTTGTTAGGCCTTGTTTTGAGCCATCCCTTTAGGCTCTTGTTGAAGCATTTGCATGACCTTTCTACCACTGAAATCCAGTGGATTTTCAGTGGTGGAAAGGTGGTTTTGGTGTCCTAAATAGGAGAGGGTCATCCCCTCTCCTTGTATCTTGTTTATTAGCTTCATATGCCTCATGTTTGAGCACTTTTGTTAAGCTTATGTTGGCCATATCTTAGCTTGTATTTGTTGTTATTTTGCTGAGGCATACCACTATTTTTGCTTGGTTTTGTCATTCCATGCATGCCTTATACACTTGTAGTGTAAATCACACAATCTAGTCTTGTATGCCTTATGTTTGAACATGTCTTTCTAGCTTGTTTTGGAGCCATCTCAGTGGGTTTTTGGTGTTGTTTTAACATGCCTTAGATTTGTTTTGGGTTGGTTTGGTTGGTTCTTGCATGCCTAATACACTTGTAGTGTGTCATGACCCAAACTCGTCCCTATGGGTTTAGTACCGTAACCGGCCAGTAATCCGTGATTACCAAAGGCCTGCTTAATAGTAATGACAGTAATACAAAGTAAGGGGCTGGCGGAAGCTAAAATAGTAAATAAAAGATGTCCAATGAGCTGTGACAATCTGAATGCAAAAAGAATTTTCCGAACATATTAACATTCAAAACCAAAACAGTATATACATAACAGGTGCACATAACATCCAGGTTAAGGACCAAGTCCCTCCTTCAAACTATACAGTACAAGTCTAAAACTGTATTACAGAACAGAAGTAAAAGGGTGAATTGAGACACCCCAAAAAGCCCTAGCTTGGACTGACATGGAACCTCGAAGTGAGGCACGATGGTTGGCTTGACAAAAAGGGAGCTAACCCAACGTTCTTAACTCCGATCCGGTGCCTGGACACCTACATATAAATATAAACAGTGAGTTAAAGCCCAGTGAATAACAGTTGTGTAAAGAGGTTAAGAATGAATGTCCTTTCAGTAAATAAACAGTCATATCAGTTATATGTGGTACATCCAATAACAAACAGTACAGTAGGTCTTAACAGACCGAACAGTCAGTTGATAGCCATCATAATAGTAAACAGTAGTGGTTCCAACATGGGAACCGACAGAGATCTCTGTGACAGTAGCAGTAACAGTACAGTAACAGCAAATTGCTATGGATGCCACGAATACAGTTTGCAAATAGGACAAATATTTATTCATTAAACAATAACATTTCAGTAAGCAGAACAGTTGATCATTCAGAAAATATTCATAATTGAACATATCTTTATAACATTGTTACTCACAGAGTACTGGGCTATAAGCAGCTAATGAGCGTCCTCGGATACCAACCCTACACAGTTTCAGAACGAACACACACTAACTTACACACTTGGGATTAACATCTTAGCCCCTATCTTGACTCGGTGTGGTTCTACATCAACATCCTCATTAAGATGCCTTAAACATGGCCTAGAAATGCCTAGGATGGAAAGAGAATGCAAAGATGCACTTTAAAACACTTTTCAAAATTTTCAAAAAACAGGGGTCTCGCTCGAGCGTGGATTTCTACGCTCGAGCAGACATGCAGACAAAGGATCTCCACTCGAGCGTGACTTCCTTCGCTCGAGCGGACTGTAAACTTCATGAAAAGTACTGGATACATGCAATTCACGCTCGACAGATGCTCGACCTCTGCTCGAGCGTGAGACTTAGGTCCTCGCTCGAGCATGAACTATCTCACTCGAGCGGACTTCAAAACACATAAACTCCTGGGCGTATGCATTTCACGCTCGAGCGCGACTTTCCTCGGTCGAGCGGAAGTGCACGACTTCGAAGAATGCTTCAGGCGGTGAAGTCTTCGAGCGTGGGTCCAAAATCTGGAATTTCCAAATTCATCCCCAAGCACAAAACTCAACTTTAAAAGCCTCAAATTCGATCCTTTTGGGCCAATTTTTTGGAAAAAAAAAAAAAAAACATTTTAAACCCATAATATAACATGTTTTAAAGATCAATTTGAGAAATCAAAGCCCAAGGATGAGTCAATTGAACACCATTTTCAAATAAACTTCAAGAACAAAGCTCAAACACAACATGCATGTATTCAATTAAATTCAAAGCTTCAACTACATGGTCAAATAACTCAATCCTTCCAAAAACATGATGAATTCTTGAATTATAATCAAAATATGAACATGCATGTAGCAAATTTCATGGAAAAGACCTCAAAACTCAAGAATGTGTACATGCATGCATGAATTCACTCTCAAATTCAACTCTTTAAACCAATTCTTGACTTTAAACTCTAAATTACCATGAACCATGCAAGATATAACTCAAATTCACAAATGAGAGGATGAAATCTCTACCTCAGGTCTTGAATTCAAGATATGATAGCTTAAATGTGCAATTCTCTTCCAAATCTTCTAAGTTTCAAACCAATCTAGGTGAACTCAACTTTTCTTCCAACTCTCTAGCTCTCTCTCACGTTTTTGGTCTAGGAAGTGGCTGAAGTAAAGATGCATCAATTGGTATGAGTTACACTCCTATAATGGTTCTAAAGTAGTCCACTAAGTGGCAAAAAATGCAATTAATTGGAGTTGATGTATTTTAACTTTATTTAATCTAATTTAATCATACCAAATCACATTTCAATTAAATCTATCATAAAATCACATAAATTCTAATTAACACAAAATACCAATCAATTTTAGATTCGGTCGCCGATAAGAACTTCAATTCGCAATTCGAAATTAAAAACATGAACGGATCAATCTACGACAAACAGATATAATGCAATTAAGATAACACACTTATGCAATAAATTCAGAATTTCAGTCTGATCAATTACTTATCATGCTCAGTCACAGTTTAGCAGTAATCAGAGGTGAGGGTTGTCACATAGTGTAAATCCCTTAAACTAGCTTTGTATGCTTCATGAAGTAGTATGTCATTTTAGCTTGGTTTGAGTCCATTTCAGCATGTCTTTGGTGATTTTTTACCATGTCATAACTCTGTTTAGGTTTGGTTTGGTTAGCCTTTGCATGCTCCATGCACTTATAGTGCATTTCCATGATTTAGCCTAACATGCCTCATGCCTTGACATGTCATTTTAGCATGCTTTTGGCTTAGCTTTGAGGAGACTTTGTTCATGTTTTAGCATGTTTAAGGTCTGATTTGTGTTGTATTGGTCATCCATGACTTGCTTTGTATAGCCTTGGTTCAATCTAGCTTGTTAGCTTTGTGTATTGAATCTTCTAGCATGCATTGCTTGGCCTATTTCATTGATTTGGCATCACTTTTTATGTTATTTCAGTCCATGTAGTGTGGTCATACACTTGCATCTTTCACTTATTCAATGCGTTGGAGGGTTTGCCCCTTTATGCCTTAACATGAACCATTGCGTATGCCTTCATGCCTTAGCTTGCGAGCCATTATTTTAGTGTTTATTTGGGGTTATTTTGCCATGATATAACTCTAATTTTTATTGCTTAAGTCATCCCATGCTTGGTCTTAATAGGTGTAGTGTAATCCACTTTATTTGCCTTGAATGCATCATGCCTTATGCCCTTCATGCTAGCATATTTTGGCCTACTTCTATGCATGTTTTAGACTCATTTTAACATGTACTAGGATTGTTTTGGGTTGCCTTGGTCACATGCTTCGTGTTTTGTATACTTGTAGTATAAATGCTCTTGCTTGCCTCAAGCTTTGAGCACCATTGCATGCTATCCTTGAACTGTTTAGATGATTTCACATCATTCAATACTTCATTTCAAAGCTTATAGCATTGCCATGTTCTTACTTCATTCATGCTTTGAATGCCTTTGAGTGTTATGCATTGTTGCCTTGTTTGTGGCCTAGCATGCATGCCATTTTGCCTAGGTATTTGAGCCCCCATCTCAGGATGTTTAGGTCCTTGTTTTAACCTACTTAAACTCTGTCCATGCTTAGTTCATGCATTTGTGCCATGTATTGCATGCCTCCTTTGTAGTCCTCTTTACTAGCTTCATGCTTTAAGGACCCTAGCATGCCATACTTGTGTTGTTTGAATGATTTGGCATCTTTTCTTACCTCATTTCAGTGCACTTAGTGTTGCTACACTTCTATGTTTTTCACTCTTTAAGTGTTCTTGAGAGTTGCACCTTAGTGCTTTAATTGGTAAGCCAATTGGCATGTATGCTTGTATGTGTTTTCGGTGCCTTCATTTTAGCATTATGGCCACTGTTTTGGGCATGACTGAGGTCTGTCCATTTCGGTTTAAGTCCATTGAGTATATGGTTTGCATGTTGTTGCATGTTTGGTGCATTGCATATTGTTGCCCTTGTTGCATTGCATTGTGCATGCATGCATTACATGGTGTTTAGAACCTTATGATTGCCTTGCATTGAGTATGCCATCTAGTTCTTAGCCTTTGGCATTGAGTATGCCATGTAATCCCTCGCATTGTGTATGCTAGTAGTTAATTGCATGCTTGCCCATTGCACGTTGTTTGCATGCCCCTATGTTGCATTGTATTGAGCATGTCATGTTATGTGTTGCATTGTATTTGGAATAGGTGTTAGTCCAAACGCAGGAAACAAGGGGTGTTTCATACTTAAAGTGATGAAACGTGCCTCAATTCTCGGTCGCCGACGCTCTTGATCATACATGATAGAGTTTTAGGCTTTATGTGTTTACTTGTGTATTCATTTCCATATTGAATTGTACAACTTCGCCTCTCGGCCATCATGCATTGAAATGCGCGATTGGTGGCCCGAGGGTCGAGAACCACACCCCCTTGAGTTCATGACATGATAGGGAGGGTAGTTGTGCACACATATCTTGCAAATACATTGCCATGCCCTTTCTTGCTCTCTGTTGCAGCAAATTCCAGAAAAACTAGCTGACCGACCACTTTTCTAGGTTTTCAACAACCAAAAGTGGTCGGCAGGCGCCTGGAGAGACCAAAAGTGGTCGGCCACCCTCCCACAAGATTCCCAAGGTGGATTTTCATCTTTCTGGAGCTTGGTGCAAGGTTCTAAAAATAGATAAAAATAGAGGCAAATCGGGGCATCGTATTGGATTTCCGAACGAGGCGACTGGGCTTGCATGCATTCAGTCTTCTCCCTCCAAGAAGCTCCTGATTTACTGCTTTCCTTAGCTACCATGCTTAGATAGCTTGCTTATGCTTTGGTTTGTACTTTAATTAGTTAATGCGTTAGCTATTCAATTCGTTTTGTAATAATTAGTTAACTAGGATTAGTTAATTAATTTTTTGTGTAATAATTAGTTTAATTAGCTTAGATTAGCTTGTTAGCTTCTTATTCGGTTCCTCCTTCGAGAGGGCACATTGTTGTAATAAGCGTGCGTGTGTGTGATGCATGTCTTCCAACCTCCATTTCTTTCTCTTTTTTACTTAACCGCTTACGATGGTTAGTTTTAGGGCATATTTCATTTAGCATACCTTATGTTTGCATGCGTGCATCCATTCATCTGTCATGGATGCACCGGGCTCGACGCATCATACTAACTGCATTGTATTTCAATACCAATTTGAATACATGTACCAAGTTGCATTTCACATGACATTTTAGAATAGCTGAGCCTATTTTAGTTGCATTTTCGCATGTGTTGCATTAGCTATCTTAACATAAACTAGGATCATGCATGATTTCTAACTAGTTCTTTGTTTTGGCTCGGAGTACACTGTGAGTGTTTACGCTTTAGCATACTGCATATGTGTTAATGTTGCCATGAAAACATGCTTGTCATGAGGCTAACTGCTTAGTTGATTAACTGCTTGAATGCCTGTGGGTGAAGGTTGGATTACTTGAATTGGAACAATTCATTGAAATCCGCATTTTAGCCTACTTACGAGTAGCAAACTTCAAACCGTTTTCAAAGGAATATGCGATGTTTTGTTCCAAATTAGGCGATATAGTCTATACTTGTTTGCTGTGCGCATCACATAGTAAGATTAGCTAATTAATCAGAATAAAAGCACATGTGTTTTCAAAAACAAAATATCATGTTTAGTACATGCCGATCTTTGATCGGGCGAGCGGGGGTGCTTATAGATGACCTTCCCCAATCGTACCCAAGTTCCCGAGCTGAGGCAACTTTGGTGATGACGGACACGTGGCCTTAGGCATGAGTCAGGGTTTCCTAAATTTTCCCAAAACAAAATATTTAGGTGGCGACTCTGTATCTGGCAAAGCAGTCCATGTTTGGCACTTCTTTATAAAAATCAATTTTCCAAAACGATTTGCCGGATTTGGACTCTTTGGTGATTTATCGGTCTCACATCGCACATTATGAGATTAGATTTAGAACTGTGACATTTGAGTTCGAACTTGTAGTAGCTAGAGAACAAAACGGATTCCGCACCTTCGCAACGCAGAGCCTGGGAGTCCTCAGGCGCGTCTACAACCTCGTCTTGAGGAAAGTTGTCGGCAATAAGAAGGATCTTAGGGAGGGCGAACTTGGCCCATACTGGGAGGGGCCATATAGAATCATCTCGGTTACCGGCAATGGTGCATATCGGCTTTAAGACACTAGTGGCAAAAAGTTACCAAGACCCTGGAACACTTGCAATCTGAAGTTTTTCTATCATTAGTTTTTGTTTTTTGAGATTTAAGTCATGATTTTATTAGCCAAAGTTTTAATAAAGTAATAGTTTGATTTTATTTTTATGAATTTAAAATTTGTGCGATAGGACTAAACAGTCTTATGATAATGTTTCCAAATGGAACATGACGAATAACTTAGACTTATCATATGGTAGAGTCAAATTATACTTTCCATATGATAAAGTTGAACTAAGTTGGCGATGTTTCTAATTGAAAAATGACGAGTAACTTGGACTTGTCATATGGTAGAGTTGAATTATACTTGCTATACGATAGAGTTAAACTAAGTTGGCGATGTTTCCAATTGAAACATGACGAATAACTTAAACTGGCCATATAGTAGAGTTGAATTAACACTTGTCGTATGGTAGAGTTGAACTAAGTTTGATCTAGTCGGATTAACAGAGACACCGAGGTAGAAAACCTCGGCTAAGATTTGTTTGAATCAGACGTCGACAAGAATTGGAGTTGTATGCTTAATGTGAACATAAGTGGTGCTTAGGTTCATATTAAGGGGCAGGAAGCAGGAATAGGCTTGACACCTATTGAAATTTCCTAGGCTTGACACTTGTTGAAATTTTTAAAAAATTTACAAGTTAGAGTCAGTCGAAGTAACTAGATAAGTGGATATTGGTGGTATTTGTTAGCCGAGATAAACAAATAGGTTGTCAAACTTGGCAGGGTGAAGTCTTTGAATGTTATTAAAAGGATTTTAATAAAGGGCCCGTTTGTCGATATCACAGTAAAAAGTGAACTCCGAGGTAAATTGGTTCGAGATGACTAGCTAAGGGTGGATCTGAGGTAATACTTGTCTGAGGTGTTCTAACCGAAGTGGTCACACAAAGAAAGATTGTAGAAGTGCAAAAATATTTCTAAGTATGGAAGCATACAAAGATAGTAAAGATAGATAAAGCTTAAGGAAACAAGCATACATTCAACACTTAGAAGAAAAGAAGGCATGTATTCATTTAAAGAGAATTTGCTCAATTGCAAACAAAAATGCACTTTGGCCTGGCATAGAAAACTACTTGTTCAGTTACAAACTGAGGCACTTCAGCCTGATAGAAAGCAAAAAGAGTACAACCAACATGTTCAGAAAAATAAAAGGAAAAAATCCTAAGTACTAGAAGCATTAGCGTTGATCTCGGATTGCTCAACCTCGACTATTGGCATTATGTTGCCCTCGGCTAGCAGTATTGCTTCCTTTTCCGCCAAGATCTCGACGTCTATTTCAAGCAAAGTTTGGTCCAAGCTCTTATCGGCGGCTTGGACCTCGGCCTCAGAGGTTGTGTTTTTGAGAGAGGCACTGTTGGAAACCTCGTCTTCCTTTTGTTCTTGAGTCAAGTCTAGGACTTGATCATTCAAAGTGGGGGACTTGGCCCCAATAGCAACCTCTTCCTTTTCAACAGCCTCTTCGTCGGCTTCATCCTCATCGGCCTCGTCGTCGGATTTTTTAGAAGTAGGAGGGAAGGGCATGCTGAACTGGCAAATGTCTCTTAGAGAGGAATCCATGGGGACAGAAAGTTTGTTAAGCACCGCCGTCCAGTTGAGGTAATAATCTCGGTTGCAAGCTAGATTGACTTGTTCTTTGTATTGGTCACGAACGGCAGCTTGACCCTCCTCGAAGGCCTTCTCATCAGCCTCCTTAACCTCGACCTCCTTTGAGTCGATGGCTTCTTTGAGCTTAGCCTCTAACTCTATTGCCCTGGCCTTGGCAGCCTCAACATCGGCCTTGGCAGCTTTGGCATCGGCTTGGCCTTGCGTAGTCTTGGTAGCCTTAGCCTGATCTAGTAGATTTTGGTTGCTGGCCTCGACATGGTTCAATGAGGACATGAGTTTGGTAGCTTCTTGAGTTTTCTTCACCAACTCCTTTCTCATCATCTCGGTCTTGACTGCATACGAGTACGCATGCTAGATGGCCTTCAAAGAATGAAACCAATTAGTAAAGTTTGACTAAGTATTGGAAAGCTTTAAAGAATACAATATGAAACTTGCCAAGATTGAGTGCTGCATCATTAAGCCGAAATTCCCATACTCGTGGAGATTAGCCATATGATTCATGTCTACAGGAAGGAGCACAACCGTTGACAACGCAGCGTCAACTTTGACGTTCTCAATTGCGCTGTTGCCAGCTGTCAAAGGACGGTTCCCAACCATGACCTCGGGTGCCTAGGTCTGATCGGGAGAAAAGATGCTACTACCCTCTGGGCAACTAGACCTCGGCTTCTTTGGAGGTGGGATGTCGGAATCAGCAGCCTCGGCTAGCCTTTTCTCGAATTGGGCCAGCTTTGATATAGGCACAGAGTCCTCAGGGTCTTTCTCGGATTCATAAGGAACCTGGGTCACTGTGGCCTTGGCCTTCTTGAGTCTCTTTGGCTTGGGTTTGGTTTGGGATGGACAGAAAGATGACTAGACCGCTACAACTCCAAGGATGTTGGCAAGATCTTCAACAACGGCTGGTTTGCGGCCCATCTCATCAACTGTTGCAGCGACGGTAACCTTGGTCCCGAAATGGATTGCTAGCAGGGAAATAGGTGGGTTTGATGGGTTGGTCACTGAGCAGTCAAGATCTCGATGTTTTCTACTATGAGTTCTACCTACAGGAATGTTCGAAGGAGCTTGGCATTGCCAACGGTGTTGAGAAGGAGGAATCAACTGGGGGGCAGAAGTGGATGGCTGCTCTACTGGATTTGAGGTGGATGCTTGGTCTGGCCTTGGTAATGAAGTGGTTGGTGGAGTTGTGGCAGAAGGAGGAGTCTTGCTTCGCTTTGGAACGTCGGGCAAGGACGACTTGTACATCGGAATATAATTGAGCAACAATGGGGCCTTGCGTCTTTGGATTGGGAGATTCAAGAGCTTCTTCGAATCTCAGCTAGGAATGCATGACTGCCAAAATCCCTTCATTGGTTGAGGAAGAGCTGTAAAAGCAAACATCTAACATTAGCACAGACAAGAGAAATAAACTAACAAGACTTAATAGAAACATAAAAGCTATACTTGTGCTCAGCCTCATCCTCTCTAAAAACCGATCGGCGCAGAGGAAAGAGATGGAAGTCGTCATCAAGCACGAACTCCCAATTGCCTGAGACAATTAGGTAGTCGTCTCCAATACCTTTGTTAGAGTTAAGAAGGTTAGCTATAAGTTTGAAGGCGGTAAGTTTGGGCTTGAGGTAGTATATGTGGCCTTTGTCAGATCTAAGGCCACATATGGTGTAACAAAATTGGATGTCGAGTAATGTAATCCTAGCTTATTCTCGGTGTGCCAGTTCGATAATGCCGTTAATAACCCTATATGAGTTGATGGCTAGTTGTATAGGGTTGAGTTTATAGTAATGGAAGACTTCTTGGAAAAGAATGTCTAGGGGAAATTGAAGTCCACACTCAATAAACGTAACTAAAGGGAAGGGCATGAAGTCTCCATCAGGCATAATAGAGTCTTCCTTTCCAGCCAACCTGATTTGAACGTCGGTTGGGATAGAAAACTCTTGACGGAAGTTCTCTAATTTGGATGGGATGTCTACCCTTTACCTGAACATTCCCATGATATCGACTAAAAGTATTTAGTGCTGGGTTTCAGAGAAAAATGATTGGTATGGGTCTAAAGACCTCGACTAACCCTAGAAAGCACTAGGGTAAGGGTTCCTTTAAGATTAAAGGGGAGAATTTTGTTTCAATTTTCCTAAATTGGAAGGATTCCTAAATCAAAGCCCAAATCTAGAAATCTATGAACAAAATTTGAAGGCAACAATCTGGAAAAAGCACCAAGAAGACAGGAAAAAGAGCATGATTCGGAATCCAGAAAGCAACAGCATGGCGAACATAGTGATAAGAAGTAACAATCCAAGAACTTGGAAAATTACAAATCCACAAAACACTGAGTGAGTGTGTACACATGTGCTAGAATCACAAGCAAACACAATTGACAGTAATGAACTTCAAAGCACAACACAAATTCAAGAATGAGAAAATGATGACCAAAACATGAAAATATAAATAGAGTACAACTATGAAAACAGATTCAATGGCAACGGATATAGTACAGACATATGGAAAATTTGAAAATAGAACAATGAACGACTAGAATTGAAAGAAGTTATGAACTCACCAATTGGGGACAAGATTGAGGGCATTGATGTGAGGTTCGCCAGAGTCAGATGATGATGACGAGTGGAGCAAGACAAAAAATGTTTCACCGGCGGTGACGAGTGGAGTGATTGTAGAGCTTGAGAGCTTGAAAATGGCAATTCAAAGAGGGAAAATTTAGAGAGAGAAAATTTGAGCACAGATAGAGAAATCAAATTTGCAAAGTGAGAAGACGAAAGGAGAGAAAGAGAAAGGGAGAGAGAGAGACTTTTGTTAAAAACTAAAAATGCAGCAAAATGAAATGAATACACCTGAGGCGACGTGCCTGTCAGGCAGCGTGGGCAGAAATGACGTGACCTGATAAGTGCATGTCAGGTACGACCTAATAAGGAAAGGAGGAGTAGAGGAAACGGTAGAAAAGACCATTCGTGACAGCTCATATGCAGCTAGGAATTTTTGAAATGCTTGAAATAATAAGGCCATAACCTCGGCGAGAGGAGCGACCTCGGTTGAGATGCTCAAAGAACTTGGTCCTTGGTTCTTGGTTCTTGGTTCGTGGTCCTTGATAGAATGGGCAGTAGAGTCTTGGTTACCTGAAACCGACGAGTCATAATCT
The DNA here is from genome assembly GCA_025200525.1 of Camellia lanceoleosa. NCBI lineage: Eukaryota > Viridiplantae > Streptophyta > Magnoliopsida > Ericales > Theaceae > Camellia > Camellia lanceoleosa. Next base: position 32,243,596 of record CM045761.1, read on the forward strand.
TGATCGAAGAGATGAATGGATTATTAGCCGACATGCTATATGGACGAACGATGTAGGTTCCATTACCTTAGGTTAAGGTAATGGAACCTAGAAGGCAGTTGTGGGGACATATTTTTTGAATGACAACATGTAGGAAAGGTGAGACCGAAGTGTCAGTCGAGGTGCCACGTGGCCTGGTCACATACCGAGATGATCTCAGCTAGGCCGAGATTGTCTGCGGAGATATTGGAATCCAAATTAAGTAGATAAGGGACAAGAGTCCTAAAACAGGGGAGAATCTCATTCTAGATAGATATAAGGCTCAAGAAGAGTTTATCTCTACCTAGATGAGAGTCCAGGATCAGCATGGAGCCTGAATCCATTGAAGTGAGGCTTATAAGGGGATCAGGTCACTGCTAGTTATAAAAGCAGGACACCCTCGTGGGTCAAATGTAAGTTCTTTTGTTGTGAGTTTAAGCACAATTTGCTGGTCCTGTTTGATGTAGCTGTTAAAACAAATTATAGATTATAGCTTAACAAATTATAGATTATGACTTTAATCAAAAGCTGTTAATCTGTTTGGTATAACTGTTAGATTATAGATTTAAGTTGTTGAGTAGTGTTTGTTAAATAAGCTGTGAAGTAACTTTTTCAATTAACTTTTATTTTTTATTATTCACTATTTGTCTACATTTCTCATAAAAAATAATAATAATATTTTATAGTCCATTTGGGTCTTTTTCTATTTTTAAAAAATAAAAAATAAAAAAATCTAAGAGTATAACCATGAATTAATATGTCCACAGTAGAAGTTGATAATCAGAAGCAAAGGGTGAGCAGCTTCTCAGAATAAGCTTTTTGGACTTAAAATACGTTATTAGAATCAAATGCTGTTTGAAATAAGTTTAACCAAACAGTCCAAAATAACTTTTTTAAAAGCCAAAAGTCATAAGTTGGCTCAAAAAAGCCCCACCAAACACCCCCGCTATCTTTGAGAGATATTGATGACTGACTTGATCGTCAGAGTGCTCCCGGGTGGATGAACCACCGCTGGATTCTCATCTTCTTATGCAGGTTGTTGGGCTTAATCTATTTTGTCGGTACTCTCCAATTAAGTTCCCTTTTGGTTGTGTGGTCGAAAATTTACACCCACATAGTATATAGAAATAAACTTTGAAAACCAATACATGATCTACTTTATAAATGCCACTTGAATAAGTAAAAATACTTTATAAATTTATTAGTTTGTATTGTATTATGAAGTAATTATTTAGTAGTTCCATAATATCATATGATATTGTTTACGTAGAATACTATAAATCCGCATGGTATTCAAGTCCTCTCAAATAAAAAAATAAAATAAAAATAATAGTAAATTCACACCAATCACTTTTGTTATATTGAAAGACAAATAACAACTCATTTAATATATGTTGTAATTTTTCATTTATTAAGAATACTATATAAATAGTATCATCTCTACTTTATGTAGGGGTGAACAACGGATATTTCGATCCGTCCAAATTAATCGAACCAAACTGATCTGCTGCATTTTGGACCAATACGTGATGACGAGCGGATGATTGTGGATTAATTTTTTCTAATCTGTCTAGTTTTGGACGAATGACGGATTTAAGGTTCCTTTGGCTGTAATCAAACTGCCAAACCACGAGTACCCCTAGTAATTTGTAAGACTTTTTGTTTTCAATTTATTTAGATATTCTATTTGTGTTTTCAATTGAAAAAGAGTTTCAATATTATGTTGTGTTTTCAATTGGAAAGCCTTTTATCAAATGGCAAGTGTTGATATTTGGTATTTTTGTATAAAAATATAAGGCTTAATTTTGTCATTTTAAAAAAAAATCAAATTAAATAGTTTTTGAATAAAAAAAAGTAACGAAATAGTTTTGATAATGCATGATTTTCTTATATTATTTATTATTGGTATTTGATAATTTACTTGATAATCTTTTGATTATATTGAGTTGGATCGTTACCAAAAAGAAAAATGTTGACAAGTTGTTATATTATACTCAAAATTTGTAAAAGTTTAAACCGCCAAACCATTCGCATCCATCTGGCAATCCGCATCCGTCAATCTAGCGGACAAATGCGGATTGATTTTTTTTAATCCACTAATCTGACAAACGGATGGAGGATTAAAGATTCTCCAACTGCAATTGAACTGTAAACACCCCTAACTTCAAGAGTATTTAACAATTTTCTGAACATTACTTCTTAATTTTTTTATATAGTGTCGACTATATCTAAAATAAGTATGACTCTGGCATTTTAATTTGAATAAACTATCAATAGATCTTAATAGTTGGACTTAATTCTCATCAAGTCCTATTGAAAATAAGTCTTGGTAAAATTGTCTCTAAAAATAATTTTTTTTATGACAATTTTTTATATGTGTCGCTAAAAATTGACAATTAGTAACTTTTTTTATCATGATTTTTATAAATTGTCGCTAAAACTTATAATTAGTGACTTTTTTTATGACAAATTTTTCTCATAGGACTTATTAGATAATAAGTCTATTTATTAGGACCTACACGTAAGTATCCCTTTTAATTTTTGTATATTATAAAAATATTTTTTAAGTACATGTAATAATAATATTATGTGTTATCACTGATCACTGTATTAATAATGACCATAAATTTGAAACTTATTAAATTAATATAATGATATATAAAATATAATATAAACAATACAACATTATTTTTAGTAAAATAACTTTTACTACTGATCAATATTTTTTTTTTGATCAGCAAAAAAAAAATTTATTTAACGGTATGAAATTAAAGGTACAAGAAGATGTTATATGACTACAAAAAGATGTTATACTACTGATCAATATGACTACAAAAAGAAAATGTTTGAATCAAACCAATGTTATAAACCATTGCATCAGTAAACTCTGCTGTAAGTAGGATCTCCTATGATCACGCCCAAGGAGTGTTCGTACGTGCTGGTCGTCCCCTTCAAAAAAATAAAAAATAAAAATTTATAGAGCGAAAACAACCACCCATCGTTCACCACGCATTGGTCATTCAATATACAAAATATATTCAACAACTATATCCAGGAGAAAGAACAACCAAAGAAGTACAGGGAAGACATTTATCAACAATTTACAATGAAGCATAATTTACAATGCTGAGAATTCTCCTCTTGTCCTGTGTTCAGGAACACCGAACATGCCTTAGCTGTACTTTGCAGTTATTAGTCCTTCAATTGATCCAACCAAGGCGAAGGTTGCCACTAGCAAGCAAATGCTGCTGTAAATGTGAAGAGTGATCCTCTTTCTTGTCCACTTTCCGATGTTTTTCTGCACAATGTACATTTCCACCGGGAAATATACAATCAATGGCCAAAAGTTGAGTGTTCCCGCCACTCCAAGAACTTGATTGAAGTATGGGAAGATAATTGCAACCCCAGTTGTTGAAGCAACATAAGCAGTTCGAAAACACAGCCTGAAAAGATTTAATCTAAAAGCCGGCAATAATGGGAGTACCAGAATGTAATTATCATTTACAAATCCACTACTTGGGAACTTCTCTGCAGCCCATCTTTCCACCATTGCAAACTGTGGCTGACTGAATACCTGAAAAACATTAGAAATTAATGTACATACGAAAATTATCTAAATTGAAAAAATGTAATTGAAGGTTTGGCTGTGTTTTCATTTTAATTGCTTCCATTTTTTATGTTTTCAAAAACAAAAACAATAAAAGTTCAAAATAACTCATATTTCATAATGTTTTTTCATTTTTTTGGTGCCTGATATGCTCCAACTAAATGAACTGCAACACACATATTAGCAAAGTCAATGAGCCAATATGCCTCGAAGAATCCAAATCCAGTCAAGAGATTTCCTCGTGCAGAATTCCCAAAGGCTGCATAGCCAAATCCTCCACTTAAGAGGTAGAAAATGGTTGTAATACACGTTGCCATCATTGAAGCATTCTTCATGGTAACTTTTTCTGGAGGAGGTGACTTCAAAGTATTCTTCATGTTTTGCAAGTTTGATTATTAGCTTTAAATGGTAAAATCACTCTTCAATGCAAATTTGAATGAAGTTTGCTTATATTAAACACATTTACTACATACCTGTATCTCAATGAGAATTATTGAGAATGGATAGGCGAAGGCGATGTCCCCAAGTGCTTGAGCTACCAAAAGTACTTTTTGAGTTGCATTAGAAGTCTGGACTCCTACAATGTCACCCTTTATATATCCATCCCCTGCAATTTTAAGTTAAAAAAAGCTCAACTTGAAGGTATTAACATTCCATTTGTGTTGGCGAAAAGCTTTTCTATATTTTCTAACGTTTGGTACAATGGTAAACGAGAGTCAATGGAAATGCCAACTAAGGTGACTTGACTAATCAATAGAGCATACTTTTGACCATACCTATTACTTTTGCTAAACCAAGTGCCGATCCAATGATAGAATAAGTGAATGACATTATTGCAGAAAAGATTGAGAGCCACTCCATGCCGTGGAAATCAGGTATCTGAGACATTATAATTTGTACAATTCCAAATAAAAGCATATAAGAATTGTTTCCAAATTTGCAAGCAGGGTTTTGCCCTTCTTTGTGGTAACAGTTTGCTCTTTGAATCGCTCTGGTCTCATTTAAAAGATTCAAACAATAGCCATTAAGAAATCGTTCACCATATCAAATAAACAGGAAATTTAATAGCAACTGCAATTCATAAGAAACCAAACAATTTTGATAAAAATATATATATATATATATCTTCGGAACAGACCAAATTAGTATATCGTTAAAACCACCAATCCTGGACAAACAGATATCCATATATGCATCATTAAGAGTATTTTTTTCTTGAATGGCTTATATAGATTTTGTATAGAAAAGGTCAGCAAATCTGACATCATTTAACGGGATTCCATGTTTTTTTTTTTTTTTCTTTTTTTAGGGATTGGAGGGCGGTGTGACATTTGTAGGTGGTATTTTTGTCATTTGTGTACTTGTCTCTTTCTTTTGTTCTTTCCTTTGGCGGACCCTTGTCCCCTTTTTCCTTGTACTTTCCTTTTTCTTCAATAAAATTTCTCTTGTTGCAGATAAAAAAAAAAAGTCATGATGTGTATTTGGGAAGCTTATTAAAATACCTGGCGCTGATCCCGGATGTAATGGTAGCAACAATTCCACCCTCAAACAAGAATAGTCGTAGAAGAATACTACAAAGCAAAGCACTCCTCTTTCCCGAAAAAAAAATCAGGTGCACTGTGCAATGTCAAATGTCTTAATTGTTTATGATTTAATAACAGGAAGAAAAAAAAAATTCATCAGCTATTGTTACTATGATTGAGCAATTTCTCATGTGCAAAAATTAGAACTTGATCAATAGAAAAGTTCATTAAGGATAGTTCAAATTCTATAATTGACATTGATACCATGTATCATGAAAGAAAACCATGTTAAGTGTCACCTATTTTTTATTTTATTTCTTTCTATAGACCAATTTGGATTAAACTATCCAAAATCAACTTGGCAATTACTTTGCAACTCAGTTATGGTTGCGATTAGAACTGCACAACAAAATGCACGCATAGAATCTCATTTTTCGATACTGACAAAGTCCATTAAAAAAAGTAACGTAAATTTAGCCACGTTGATACCTAAAATCCTCCAAACAGCTTTGAGGTACGAGTGATTTCTGGCAGGGCCGTTTTCTGTGTCAGGAGATCTGTAGCAGTTGCAGACCATAAAGGCAGATAAAATGGTAATTGATGCAAAGAAGAGCATAGATAATGGGCCTGCAATCCAACCTAGTTGAGCCATGCTCCATGCTAGGGATAACTGCTGTTATTATATGTGCAGAAGCAGTCCATATGTTCCCTAAATCAGAACCCAAAAAAAAAAAAATCTTGGTTCGATAAGCACATTAATTATATGTATAAAAAATAAAAAATAAAAAAAAGTGAACCAAATGCATGAGACTCCTGCTAAAATGGAATCTAAAAGGGAAAAAATATATAAGCAGTATTTCCTCCATGTCTTATTCTGTGACTCTGGTTCAAGTATCTCATATAATAGATATTACGATTTATGATTCGAATCCCGATTTGGTAACAATGATTATATGTATTAAAAAAAAATCCTCAAACTAACTTCAACTATTCACTTGTACCTAGGGCTGCAAAACGAACAAAGCTACTTGAGTTTGTTAAAAGCTCACTTAAGATCGACTCGTTATGTAAGTAAGCCAAGCTTGAACACATTTTTGTTTTGGTAAGTTGTCAAGCTAAGCTTGAACAACCAATTACTCAACTCGATAGGCATTTATGCACATCAGCTACTTGAGCTCAACTCGTGTTTAGCTTGAAACTCTTTAAGTTTTCAAGCCAAACTTGAATTAAACAACTTACTACTTGGCTTAACTCAACTTGTTTATTGCCCAACTTGTACCAATCTTCAAAATAAATCAAATACCTATGTCCAATGCTCGACACTTGGATAAGGGTATAGAATATATATTGGATATTTTTCATCTGACACTTCTTATATATTTATATTTAACATGTAAGAAGTACAGATACCGACACGTAACACGACAAGGACCGGACACGGACACACAAATTTTCAAAAATACAAGACACGACACGTTGGAGACACATGCAAAACATATAATTTTATATATTTATTATATGTCATATTTTTGAATATTTAATATATATCTTATGTCAAATGTTTGATTTTATCAAATTTATCAGCCTTAAGTATATTATTTTCGTAAAAATATTAAAAAATTATTATTTTTTTTTTTTGAAAAAAATAGTCCTTAGCGTGTCTCCCAACGTGTCCCTAGTGAGTCCTTAGCGTGTCCACAACATGTTCGCAGCGTGTCTGGTGCGTGTTCGTGCCGGACACCTGTACGTGACCTCCGTAGTGGTGTTCGTGCTTCATAGTTTAACACTATTATTATATGCGCATATTATTGTATAATTGCTATAAATATCTTTTTGATATTATTGTGTGTTACATATAACTACATTTTATCTCACATAACATATTAAAAATATAAAAATATGACTTTTTTTTTTCCAGTCCACATACTCTTAAATTTAAAATTTGATGAGAGCGACCTCTAAATACACACCTGCACCCGACACCCTTAAGTCCATCTAACATAGCTTGTACCCAAATCGAGACTTTTGCTAAAACAAGATTTGAAAAGGGAAAAATATGAGCAGTATTCCCTCTATTACTGGAGAGGTTGTTTTCGCGAATTGGGTACAAGTCTATTTCCTCCATTACCAGAGAGGCTGTTTCCCCAACCTGTGTTCGAGTCACAAGGATGCTAAGTGTCATGACTCGAACCCACCCCCATGGGTTAAGGATATAACCGGCCAGTAATCCTGAGATTACCTACGGCCTCAAACCAAACCAGACATAACTCATCAGAGTAAAGGGGCCAAACGGAAACAAAATTTAAAACTTTGTCCATAAAGCTGTGCTTACATGGCACATCATAACAAACCATACATATATATATATATATTAATAACTCATATCAGAAAATACAGTAACATGAAGTTCTGTACAGACAGGATCATTCAAGTCTAAGTCAGCCAATCAAAGCTATATACAATCATAATTCAAAGTCCTCGCCAACGTGACAAAATATAACAAAACGACAAAAGGGCGAAGACGAGTCTCGTGCATGAGATGTAAGGGCTGACTCTGCAAAACCTTGGTTGTTCCACACAAACTTCACTGAGGCTGGGTTTGGACCTCTCTTGGCTCACCTACAAACACATGAATGAGCGTGAGCGAAAACCCAGTGAATAATATCAAATAAAGAAGTTACACGAATGGTACTTAGAACAATATACACCAAATGGCCTTGGGCCCAATTCATGTTTCTATCGGGTATATACATACATATAGATCAAGTGACTGCGGTTCCAAACACATCGGTCGGCCTCGGGCCCAATCCATTCATGTCAAACTAGCCTTTGGCCCTTTTATCTTTCATTCATGTCAAACTGGCCTTTGGCCCATTCATTCTATCTTTCATGTCAAATTGGCATTTGGCCCATTCATTCTATCTTTCATGTCGAACTGGCCTTTGGCCCATTCATTCTTGTCATACGGCCTCTGGCCCATTCATTCATGTTATACGGCCTCTGGCCCATTCATTTATGTCAGACTATCATTCGAGTCAGACTATCATCCTTGTCATACGGCCTCTAGCCCATTCATTCATGTCAGACTATCATTCGAGTCAAACTATCATCCATATCATACGACCTCTGGCCCATTCATTCATAGCAAATGGCCTTAGGCCCATTCACTTATAGCAAATGGCCTTAGGCCCAACCATATGGCATAGCAAACATTTGTCCACAATTCAAATCAACAGACTCATAAAGCTTATAGAGGAATAAGTAATTGGACAAATAAAACATTTCAAAATATCTTTATTAAGATTTTACTCACAGTGATCGGCTGGGTGATTTGCCCTGGAGCTTGACCCTACACATTACATAACACATATGAGTCACAAACGATTCAATCCGTTCTTAATTCATACATCCCTCTTAGGCTTCTTTCTTATTCTTTTAATTCATTCATAATGCTCAATGCATGCCTAAGAGTACTCAGAAGTGAAAGAGAACGGAAAACGAAACACAGAACATCTTTACAAAATTCCTGAAACAGGGGTCCCCGCTCGAGCGTGGACTTCCCCGCTCGAGCGGACCCATGAGGTCTGCAAGAGTATTGGTTACATCATTTTTACACTCGAACGTGAACTCAGACGCTTGAGTTGGAGGTCATTCTATATTGCTCCCCGCTCGAGCATGAACTTATCCGCTCGAGCGGACATCATGTCTGCAAAAAGTTATGGGAGCTCGCATTTCCCACTCGAGCGGCGCCTTCCCTGCTCGAGCGAACATACCGAATTCTAGAAAATCCAGAATTGTTCTTCAAGTTCAAACTCGACCTCCAAAGGTCCAAAACCCATAATTCTGGTTTCAAAACATGCAAATACAATATAGATCATGAGTATACAAGCAAGATGAGGTCAATTGCTCAAAATCATGGTCCAATTCTTCAAAATAAATCAACATTTCTTGGTATAATCAAGGCTCATGCATTCAAATCACATATGAGCTCCATATCTCCAATAATCAAACATGCATGTCAAAATATGGTGCAAATGGTGTTCATTCTCATGAAGCTTAACTAAAACCATGCTTGCATGTATGATTCAATCCACAATCTTTCATAATTCACACATTACATGCTAGATTTTGTAATTTCATAGAAATTCTTTACATGCATGCACACATGGACTTCAGTCTCAACTTAATCAACTCAATACATGTTCTTTATCATCATTCAACTTTGAATTCACAAATTACAAACTAAAATCCATGAGTCAAGGGTTGATTACTCACCTAGGAGCCTTAATTCTCACAATTGTGGTCAAATCTTGCACCTAGCCTTCCCAATTCACAAATCTTGAGCCAAAATGCACAAATATGTCTCCTCTCTCTCTCAAAGTCGGTTCTCTCTTTTTCTAGAGAGTTGATCTTAGCCAAAATGATATAAAAGAGAGGAATTAATATAATAAGGCCCTTTATATAGCTCCACTCAATCAAATTTGATTATAGCCAATTAATGGCACTTAATTAATCGTTCTAAATCTAATTATTTTGATTCGAATCATTTTTAATTAAATTTCACTGTAGACTCTAAAAATTACGCTAATCACAATGGTGCAGTCAATTTCGGTTTCTGTGGTCGATTGGGTCTTTAATTTAAATTTCAAAGCAGATAATCAAACAGATATTCCTACGGTAAACAGATAAAAATTCAAAACCACATATTTTCACATAAATGGCACACAGAATCATATAAAACACATAATTACATTCATAATAAGGACCAATTAGCATAATACGGAACAAGATTATCACACTAAGGGCAAATTTTATCATTGGGCCAAGCTTCTCTTATATCTAGCATATGCATTAAAAATAAATAAAATAAAATCCAAAAACTATTTCTGCTCTTCACCTGTACCCTCTACTGGATCTAATACTACAATTTGTTCATGCCATATCTTCAACTTTCCAAAATGGTGAACATGTTTTGATATCCAGGTAAGGAAAAAAAAAAAAAAAAAAAAACATCTAGGTATTTCTTGTATTTGCCAGAATACAAATTCTTTTTTTTTTTTTTATATAACAATAACATAAATTTATTTCAATTAATATTTCAAGTAATTTTATCATTATATAGGAAAACGGTTAGAATTTTATTTTTTCAGTTAATTATGTTAAATACAAAATTATGACAAAGGTGTATTTGTAATTTTTCAAATCATATAGAACAATCTGTATTTTAAACAAATCTCAAAAGGTGTATTTATAATTTTTCAAATCATAAGTGGCAATCTTTTTCTTAAACAAATCTCAATGATGTATTTGCAATTTACCTTTAAAAAAAAAAAGTATAAGCAACTTTATTATATGCTAATAATCGAAAATCAGAAGTGAAAAGCATTATTCACCCAACTTTCAATTAATCAACTTTTTTAAAGGAAAATTGGTCTAAGATCCCTTCCCAACTTTTGATAGAAGGAGAGGTCCACAATAATATATTTTGATGGCTAAGGTCCCTCAACCTTATTTTAGGTTATAAAATACCTAATTTATCTTTCTTTATAACATAAGTTTGTTTGGATTTTGACAAACTGAATATTCTATTACTGACTTCACGGTGGAAATTTTGGAAACTGACTTCATGGTAGAGATTTCGTCGGAGATTTCGTAGGGATTTTGCAAGTGTTGCAGTGGACTTGACGATAGAGATTGCTACGATCATGTATGTGTTATAGTGTGTTGCTCACGTAGGTTTTTCAGTAGAGTTGAATCAGGTATGTTTTCGATGGAGATTCCATATGGATTTTTATTTTTGTTTTGAATTTTATGTAAGGATTCTAATTTCATATTAGTTTTTCGAGTGTTTTTTTGCATTAGGTTTTTGTTTTCAGTTTTGATCAATTTAAAAGAGAGGCTAGCTCAGTGAAGTTGTTTATGATTTTTGGAGTTGATTTTTCATTCTCTATTATTGATCAATTTCAAAGAGAGGCCAGCTTGATCGAGTTGATTTTGATTTTTGGAGTTCATTTTTCATTCTCTGTTTTTTGATTAATTTCAAAGAGAGTTGACATTGTAGTTGGTTTTGATGTTTAGAGTTCATTTCTCATGCTCTGTTTTTCATCAACATGATGATCAATGATAAGTTTTCTTCTCTATTTTTTCAAACCAAAGAAATTTTTTTAAACCAAAGAAATTTCATTCTCTGCACTTTTGTTGGTATAGTCCAAAGAAAATTATAAGTTTGTTATTATAATTCAACGAAAATCACAGAGAAAATTATAAGTTCATATGGACATATTATTAGAAGTTCCAATGCAGATAGAATCTTTGAAAGTAAATGTAAGTTGTTAAATTTCTCTGGACTTTTATTTGCAGTTCAGAGAAAATTATAAGTTTGTTATTCACTTTCAGTTTGTAGTTTAGAGAAAATTATAAGTTTGTAGAAAGTGAATATAAGTTTTTGTTTCTCTGAGCAAAAGTTATTTTTTTGTGTTTTTCTTTCAGTTTAGATGGATAGTTGTAGACACCCCATTTTTGACCGACCTTAAGACTCAGACGTCACCAGTTGAGCGCTCGGTGATATTGCATACTGTGCTTGTTCAGAAGTCCCAGAGTCACGGCCCAAGGCCTGCCTCCCGACTTCGAACCATCTTCTACCTTGTCTCGGTTTGCGAACCAGGCTCGATTTTCTCTGCTTTTCTCCCGAGGGAAGGAGTGGTCCCGTAGACTATCTCCGGTGGCCGTGAGCTACGTTTCGTGGTCAGAGGCCATTTTGCCCATTTCGAGTCTTCCGGTTGCTGAGCCGTCGAGCCGCAGACTCGGCCGGACCGCCCGACCATCTCCGAGTTCTCCGGTTTTTGGCATGTGCCTCTGTTTTAGTGTTCCGAGGAACCCTGGGGCCCCCGATGCCCACTTCGCAGCCGAACACCACTTCCGGTGCCCGGCGACCCATTTTCGGGACCCCAAATTGAGCGGTTTTGGTCCCGAGCATTCATTTTGCATCAGCCTTCTCCGGTTTTTGGCATGTGCCTCTGTTTTAGTGTTCCGAGGAACCCTGGGGCCCCCGATGCCCACTTCGCAGCCGAACACCACTTCCGGTGCCCGGCGACCCATTTTCGGGACCCCAAATTGAGCGGTTTTGGTCCCGAGCATTCATTTTGCATCAGCCTTCTCCGGTTTTTGGCATGTGCCTCTGTTTTAGTGTTCCGAGGAACCTGGGCCCCGATGCTCACTTCCGGGTCAGATGCCACTTTCTGCTCATAGCGGGTTTGGGACCCCAAATTGAGCGGTTTTGGTCCCAAGCATTCATTTCGCATCCATCTTCTCCGGTTTTTGGCAGGTACCTATGTTTTGTCATACCAGAGGACACTGGGGACGCAGATACCCACTTCGCTGCCGAACACCACTTCCTGACCGCAGCCCATTTTCGGATCCCGCTTTTGCTCGGTTTGGCCGAACGCTCATTTCTCATTAGTTTTTGTTCAAACTTGGCGGTACCTCTGCTTCAACATCGTGAAGATCACTGGGGAGGCCAATTATCCCAGATAACCGCCGCTTCCTCCCGAGCCCGCTTTTGCTCACTTCCCGCCAATGTTGAACACCTTGGGGGTATTTTCTTCCAACCAAAGTTACATATCTGTGATCGTGACACTGGAGGACCCTACCAACTCTTGGTCGGCCGAAACCGTGAGTTTCATTTTTGGGCCTCCTTCAAGCTCTATGTTGTGGCTCTGGTTCGGTGTTGCCAAATTCGACCTTGGAACCTTGTTCTACACATATGGGAGGACACTTTGGTATGGTGGTCGGCCGTAAATTGTGCCTTTCATTTTGGGCCTCCTTCAAGCTCTATGTTGTGGCTCTGTCTGTTGCCAAATTCCGACCCTGGGGCCTTATTCTACACACATGGGAGGACACTTGTGTATGGTGGTCGGCCAGAGATTTTACACTTCATTTTTTGGGGGTGGCCGGCCGGCCATGGTAGGTGGCTGGCCGACCAGGTGGGGTGGCTGGCCGGCCACCTCCCACAAATTTACCTGGCCGGCCAGATTCTTGCTTTACAGCCTGTCCCAGCTGTCCGGATATCTTCCAACATATCCCGGGGCATCCGGGGGATATTTCGGGAGGGAAAGATTGGGTGCTTTCCCTCCCCTTTTACACCCCATTTCTTGCCTATTTGAAGGCCCCTCCCCCTCCTTCTTCAAGGTTGGAAAAACTTGTCTCAAGATCACCCCTCCAAAATCCTCCATTTCCAAAGCTTTAAACTCCAAAAAAGCTTCAAGTGTCAAGGCCATTCCTTCATCAACACCTAGCCTCACCTTCCTTACTACCATTCCAGCAGCTAGGAAGTGAATTTCAGAGGTTGAGAAGCTACAAATCAGAGCCAAGAATCAAAGAAAGACAAGTCTTCAAGGGTAAGTCCTCAAAACCAACTTTTAGGGCTTTTCCTTGATTCATTTCTATACTCTATTTGGCTGGGAATTAGGGCTCCGACCCCTACTGCTTTTGTGCTTTTTTTGAGCCCCTCTACAACTTTTTAGAAGGGCTCAACTTCATTTGGTGTCTCCATGATACACTTCCTTCAATATCCATCTTGTATGTCACCAATTTGCATGCTAGTTTTAGCCTATTTGCATTTGTTTTTGGGGCTCCGACCCCTACTGGTTTTGTGCTTATTTTGAGCCCCTCTACAACATTGTAGAAGGGCTCAACCTCTTTTGGCCATTCTATATACCACCTCTCTTGGAAATTCACTTTAGGCTCTAATTCTTGCATGCTTTGTTAGGCTTACTTGGCTCCGGATTTCAGCCTTCATCAGGCTTATAAATAGTCTTGTTTTTGTCTCCTTTTCATGTTATGTTGAGGGCCTTAAGCCATTTGGTGTATATTTTTGGTACTTCCTTTGAAATCCATCAAATTTACCGTATTCTTGCATGTTTTGTAGACTCTTGTGATTTTGGTTTTGGCCTTTGGTCAGAACTGAAAGGGGTCTTATTTTGACCCCCTTTACATGTTTCATAAAGAAAAGTTTGCTGTTCGGTGCATGGTTTGGCAAGTCTCATGATATAGCCCATTTTGAGCCTATTTTGCATGGAATTTCTAGCATGTTTTTATTCTGATTTTGGGGTTTCCATAAACTGAATATGTGCATATTTTTGGCCCTTCTTTAAAGTTGTAGAACTGAGTTTTTGGGTTTGAGCATTGTAGATATCACTTGCTTTGTAATTCCCCCCTTTTACCGTATTTTTGCATGCTAATGTTGCCATATCTATGCTATTAATTTGGCCATGTTTTGTACTGAAAAAATGCCATATTTGGGACTTCCTTGCTACTGTTCTTGCTTCCATGGTCATATTTTGCATGTATAGCATGGCTATAGGCCATTTCGGGGCTTAATTTCACACTTTCGGGATGAATGCATGCTTCGGGTGTCATTTCGATTTGTTTCGGGGCTGTTTTCCCCTTTATTTAGGTGCTGAAATTCCATTACCATGCTTGCATATTATTTCCCGTGCCATTCGTATCATTTTTGCATTGCCTCGGTTTATGCCAATGGGCACGCACCGAGGCCCCTCATTCTTATCATTCCGGCAGCCTATGTGAGTGTGGTTGAGGCCCTCTCATGTCGGCGTAAGCCCGATTTGCATTTTCATGCTTCTACATCATTGCCTCGATTTGCGTGTCCGCGGGTGCGCGTTTCGAGGCAGCTTTATTTTTACCCGACGGCCTCCTATGTGAGTGAGCTGAGGCTCTCCCATGTTGGTGTAAGTCCATTTCGGCATTCCGTATGCCATTTCTTTGCACTTCATCATCGCCGAATCTGGCGCTACCAGGCACGCACTTCGAGGCACTTCGGTTTTATCCGATTTTCATCTTTCATCATCGCTTTGGCTTATGCTACCAGGCACGCACTTCGAGGCACTTCCGGTTTTATCCGATTTTCATCTTTCATCATCGCTTAGGTTTGCGCTACCAGGCACGCACTTCGAGGCACTTCGGTTTTATCCGATTTTCATCTTTCATCATCGCTTAGGTTTGCGCTACCAGGCACGCACTTCGAGGCACTTCGGTTTTATCCGAATTTTCATCTCATCATCGCCGCTTTGGCGCTACCAGGCACGCACTTCGAGGCACTTCGGTTTTATCCGACTTTTCATCTTCATCATCGCCTCGGTTTGCGCTACCAGGCACGCACTCCGAGGCACTTCGGTTTTATCCGACTTTTCATCCTTCATCATCGCCTCGGTTTGCGCGCCTGTGGGCACGCACTTCGAGGCACTTCGGTTTTATCCGACTTTTCATCCTTCATCATCGCCTCGGTTTGCGCGCCTGTGGGCACGCACTTCGAGGCACTTCGGTTTTATCCGATTTTCATCTTTCATCATCGCCTCGGTTTGCGGCCCGTGGGCACGCATTTCGAGGCATCCCATTTTTCGTAGCATTCATGTGTATTCATCCCAATATTGAGTTGTGCAAATCTGCTCCTCGGCCATCATGCATCGATATGCGTGATTGGTGGCGCGAGGATCGAGACATGCATATATTTGTGAAATACATTGCTGTGCCCTTTTCCTGCTCTCTGTTGCAGCAAAATCCAGAGCCAATAACTTTTCGGAGTCCGGCGCGCATTTCGAGAAATACTACAAACAGAGGCTAATTGGGGCATCTCAGTGGATTTCCGCGCGAAGGCAGTCCAACATGCATTATCTATCAGAAGCGAGGCAGTCCCTGGCTTGCACGCCAGTTTTAATTCTTTTGTAATTAATTTGTTAATTAATTAGAATTTGTATTATTTCGGACTGTATATTCTTTTATTCGGGTCTGTATTATTATTCATTCGGACCCTCTGCGCGAGGGCATAATTGTAATATGGGTGTGTGAGTGTGATGTATGTCTTCCAACCTCCATTTCTTTCTCCCTTTTATTTACCCGCTTTGAATGGTTAGATATAGGGCATATTTCAATTAGCATACAGTATGACAGCATGTTTGCATCATTCATCTGTATTGCATGCATCAAGCTCAAGACATCATGCAAACCTGCATTGTATTTCAATTCTAAAGTTGAATACATGTTAGCTGTTGCATTCCATATACCATGTTTAGAATAGTCGAGCCTGCTATAGTTGCATTTTTGCATGTGTTGCATTAGGCATTCTGTATATTTTAGGATCATGCATGATTTCTAATCAGCTTTTGTTTTGGCTTGGAGTACTAGGTAAGTTTTATGCTTTAGCATCCTTGCATGTGTGTGAGTGACTGCCATGAAAGCATGCTTACCATGAGGCTAAATGCTTATGTGATATAACTGCCTTGAATGCCTGTGGGTGGAGGTTGAGTTATCTGAATTGGAGCAATTCATCGATTGTTTGTTAAGCCCACTAGATAGTGGCAACATCACTGTTTTCTAAACCCACCCGAGGGTGGCAAATCCGCATTTTAGCCTACTTGCGAGTAGCACCATCAAACCATTTTCAAACAAACAAACATGAAATGTTTTGTTCCAATTCAGACACGCCCATTTATACTTGTTTGTCATGAGCATCACATAGTAATCTAGGCTAATAACCGGAATAAGAGCATACAATGTTTTCAAAAACAGATATCATGGTTAGTAGAGGCCGGTCTTTGACCGGGCGAGAGGGGGTGCTCACGATGTGACCTTCCCTAATCGTACCCAAGTTCCCGAGCCAACTTTGGTGATGACGGACACGTGGCCTTATGGCACCGAGTCAGGGTTTCCTAAATTTCCCATTTTAAAAATATTTAGGTGGCGACTCTGTTATCTGGCAAAGCAGTCCATGTTTGGCACTTCTTTCAAAAAAATCTGTTTTCTCAAAACGATTTGCCGGATTTGGACTCTTTGGTTCGAGATTTGGAACCGCAACAACAAAATCGAGTCCGAGCTGTAGCGAGGTCCCCCGCGGGCGTTGTTACAGTTTCTGGCGACTCTGCTGGGGATTTAGAGAACTTGACTCGAACTCGTGATATCTGGTTTTGACTACATTTGTGTGTTTCTTTGCATTGCATTTGCATTGGTGCGCCTAGGACACCGTGTTTGCCATCTGCTATTCCTGAGCGGTTTGCCGGAGGCTTGTCTTGTCAAGGCATGT
Organism: Camellia lanceoleosa; assembly: GCA_025200525.1. NCBI lineage: Eukaryota > Viridiplantae > Streptophyta > Magnoliopsida > Ericales > Theaceae > Camellia > Camellia lanceoleosa. The sequence goes on from CM045761.1 coordinate 32,260,838, forward strand.
CCATAAGGCTTGCTTCACGGGCTCTGCCAAGATAGAACACAAACCCCGGTTTTACCGGGGCACCCTTTTGACCATTCGACCTAGTGCATATTCGGATCCATAGTGACCATTCCAAACTAGGACAGGTTGTTTACCCGCTTATAGGTTGTTTGAAGCCGCTGCGTGCGTAGTGAAACCCTAGTTCCTGACAAAATAGGACAGGGAAACCCTACCCCAACATAGGGGTGTTTTGGCTCTCACTCATCTGCTATGTGCTTGTTAGAGTGTGCCTCTACAGGGAATGCATGTATCAGTATAAGTTTGGGCTTTTGAATTTGGGAATCAGGCCTGCGGGCATTATCCAGTATTTGGGAATCAGTTGTCCGCGGATATCAGATTCAGTTTATCAGAACAGTGATACAGGAATATTGACCAGTATTTGAGGACAGTGTATAGCCAGCTTACCAACTGTGTGTTGTTGTATACCCGACTGTGTGTGGTGTATTCAATTTAAGCCGTTATGCTGCCCGTTTTTATACCCGACTGTGTGTGGTGTATTCAATTTAAGCCGTTATGCTGCCCGTTTTATTTCTGGTTATTTATTTCTTTTTCGCTTTTATTTATCCTTTTGCTAGGACAGTTTGTAGCACAATTGCTTCCGAACCCGTCGATACCCCCCAAGCAATCTGGACACGAGGTCGCCGACTCAACCGATCCGAGGATCTAGTTGACGGACATCCAGTGTTCCATTCACTACCCCCGGTTTTTAGAAGGAGACCGAGGAAACGCAGTCCATCAGAGCAGAGATTATTGGTACAGCAGTCTACTTTAGAGACAGATAGTCGGGTTGAGATTCCCATTTCTGCTATAGAGACACCCTTGCCAGTTTTTCAGATGGAACAATGTAACCCAACAATAGAGGCGATGATGCGCCAGATGGTCGAAAAGCATGAAGCAAATGCAAGATGTTGCTATCCGCCAGCGGAATTTTCTGCATAACAAAGCCATTATGGCCCAACAGCCGAGTTGATCACAGATTACAACAGCAGAACGCGGCTCGCTTCAAATCAGCTCCTCCTCCACCCGGCCCCATTACTCGAACAACTACCGCCGCCGTAATGCCCTCCAAACCCTCAAAATGTCCAGATCGCCTGCAATACCTCCCGAATCAACAGAACATTCTCGCCAAACCCCCGAACGCTCAAGAGGACACAGTCATCCAATCTGGCCGCCCCGCTTCTACCACAACCGTCCCAAAAACATTACCCCTAAGCACCCGGACTCTCCATTTGAGTTCGAGGTAGACCAGATACCAAATTGAGCAAGTTGGAGAAGCTCTTTAAGAAGTCTCAAGGGGAAAGGCCATCCCAAATATTGAAGACGCTATATTGATGTGGCCGTGACTCGCCTCGACAGATTTAAAATGCCCCAGATCGATCGCTTTGATGGGTCCGAGGATCCTATGGTCCACCTCCTACCGTTTCTGACGCCTTAAGACCATGGGCCTAACCCGACCGCAAAGCTTTTGTTCGGTCGAACCTGCCGGTGTGGCATCCACTTGGTACTCAAAACTCGATGATGATGTGAAAACAACCGATGAGATGGCCGAGGCCTTCCTTGCACAATATTCATACAACACGCAAATCGAGGTCACGACTCGTGATCTCGAGACGACGAGGCAGAGCCTAAAGAGTCTTTTTTCTCGATTTCGTTATCGGTGGAGAGCCAAGGCATCGATGATGACCTTGAGGCCAACCGATAGAGATCAAATTCGATGATTGTGCGCAATCTCCAAATTTCAGATTAATGAAGAAGATGATTTTGATCCCTTTCCCCACCTTCGCAGACTGCATGATATGGGGATGCAGATAGAGGATGCAATGAAACAGGTCTGCTTGACCAAGATCGATCACCAGAAGAACATTTAATCGGAATACCAATGCAGCCCGAGTGGCTCGCCAATACAAGAACTTCAGAGGTCGGAATGGTCACCACCAATCCCTTCCCAACCAAGGTCCGCAGGCCACACCTTTTTCTCGATGCCTCCGGGAGCAGAATCAAGCCCCAAGATACCAACCCAGGGTCAACGAACCTTCTCCCCACTCTATATGCCTTTGTCTAAAGTCCCTGGTTCTAGTCGAAGGGGCACCAAACCCTTGGAACCGAGGCCTCACCGAATCCACTCCTCTTCCCATAACCCACCAAATATTGCCAATACCACCAAAGAAGATGGTCATGACACCGACCAATGTTACAGTCGCCATGAGATTCAGACCTCATTGACAAGAACATCATTCTACCTCCTCAAGGACCCAACGTCACAAACAACCCACTCCCCAAACACAACCAAGATCCACCAAAAGAGTCAACCTTATCCAAGACTGGGGCGATCTTACGATCCCAAAGATCTACATAACTCCCTCCCACTTACCCAAGCCAGAGGTGGTCCTTCCCGACAGCATCGACTTGTGCGTGTTGGACACCTCCCCAACCCAACCTGAGCCAAAGGTGGTGACCACCGAGAATGGAACGGGGCAAGCTTCTGAGGAGGGCGAATGCTGAGTCTGGTGGAGCTATCTGAGAATCCTGCTGGCAGAGCTTATGATCCGAGTGGATATATCTTGTCGATGAGCCAGTCTAGGCTCAGTAGGGGGTTGCCGGAAGAGCCTGAGTTGTGTATGCTCAGGGGGGACAAGCTTGAATGAGCGGGGGATGGTTTGATCGGTGGAAGAGGACTTCGCCAACCTTCAATTCTACGAAAGCAGAATCGGGATGCATCGATTAACCGTTCAAAGATGAGGAGTCGCCAGGTCGCCTGTGGTTGGATGATCACCGATATTGTACCATTTGTGGCCTAAGGGCCGAGGATCGACATATTGCCGGAGAGCGCCGCAGACGTAAGAATTTCGCCAAGAACGAAACATTTTGAGAACCGCATGCTTGTTGCCGGAGGAACAAGAAAAGAGATGGGCCTCCGAGAGCCCGAAAAGCAAAGAACCATGAGGAGCCGAGAGTGTCATGCACGAAGACCGAACATGCCGTGAGCATGAGGAATGAAATCGCCGAAAGCACAAACAAGCCGTAACTGACAGATGCTCGCTAGACGCTAATGGAATGTGGTGGGAAGATGACGACTTGTATCTTGCCCACACGCATTTAAGATCAAGGGTGTGGCCAACCGGACAAGACTGTACCTCGAGGAGGTAGACCACATGACTAGGAGTGGGCGGTATTTCAAGCCTCCACACCTTGATCAACCCGAGGCATCGTGGAAAGATAAGGAGGCAGAGAAACAAAGAGAAGCAAGCGGAAGAAGAGGTCAGATCAAGCTAAAGAAAATACAAGGCATCTCCATTTGGGGTCGCTTATGGCTTCGAGGGTGCACCGGAAGTCGTTTTATCTCGCCATGGACAGAGCTAAACCGTCCATTGAAACTACGCCGTAACAACTAGTTGGCTGGTCTTCCCGGAGGAGGTTCCCAAGATTGACCTTTACGATTAAGGAATTGCCGCCGAGGGCGTGGACCATAATGCACCTCTCTACATCTCTCAGAGAATGCAGGGACAAATGGATTCCGGTGGTGCTTGTTAACACCGGGTCCGCTATCAATGTTTGTCCGGCCAGAACGGCCTATGCGATTGGGTTAAAGCCTGCGGACTTCACACCGACTACTCAAGTAATCAGAGCATATGATAATACAAGCAGAGATGTCTTGGGGACAGTGAAAATCCAAACCAAGATTGGGCCTGGACAACACGAAATAGATTTTCATGTCTTGGAGGTCCCTGCATCTTTCAACATGCTTTTGGGGCGACCCTGGTTGCATAAGGTGAAGGCCGTCTCATCTACTCTACATCAAATGGTGAAATACCCCTTTGGAAAGGGAGTAGCCATTGTTTTTGGGAACTTATCAATCCATCCCCCTCCGGAGGTATCTACGCCAGTCCTGGAGATTGAACACGGCATGGAGGATATGTTTATATCGGGATTTACTTTGGCTGAGGCCCGGGTGGTACAAAACATAATGGCTGTGAATGAGGGTTTGTATGTCGTCATTGCCGCCTACCTCATGAACAAGCTACAAGATATCCTCGATGGGATTGGGAAGAAGCGGCGGAAAGGTGTCGCAGGCGTTGGCAGTGCCACATAATCCACATACCTTTGGATTAGGTTATCCGCCTACCAAAGAAGATCGGACGAGGAAAGGAAGGAAATGGCCAGGCTGTGGCAAAGCAGTCGAAGCCTTTTGATCTAATGCATAGGCCCATCTGGTACCTTTAACGGACGCTTCGTCCGGAGGGGAAGATTTTCCATTTTGCGCTTCCCGTAACCATGGTTGAACGCGAGGGAAGCGCGTGCAGTTTCAAATCTTCTTCGACCGCAACTATCTCGGGATGACGCTGCGCAGAGCGCATGCACTCCAATAACCGAGTTTGAGCAATACGCAGAAGATCCCGAGGGCAATCAATTGGAAATGGGGGTAGCGCCGGCATGTCTCTCTCTCGATCCTCCGACGACCAGATTGCTTGGGAATAACGTCGCGGTTTCCGTGATTGGAGATGAAACGCAAGGGCCAACCAACAGCCTATCTTGGACGATCGATCGCACCTCTCTCATTTGGCAAGACGAGGAGGATTCTTATCCAAAGCTTCCGGTCAGTAGTGAGTCGGAATCGATTCCACCGAAGTCTTCGAGTTGAATCAGTTCCAAATGACCGAAGTCCGAAGTCTGTACTCTGGGGTGTCAACCCGGATGCCACCTTTGTCTGTGTCGTTTTTTCCTTTTCATTTGAGTCTGTAACCGATGAATCGATTTATTTGGATGAACTTAATGAGAATGAGGTGAATGTGGTTTTAGTACTTTTCTGTGCCCCTAATTTATTGCATTAATTCGGACTTTCAAAATTTTGATCAAAACGACGAGGACGGTTCCTCCGGTTTTACAACGCCTAATTGAGCAAGAGCAAGAGAGGTTTGTTAAACCCTTAACGGATGAAATCATTTCGTGAATATTGGTCCGAGGAGGACCCGCTGGTCCAGATCGGGTCCACGTTGTCTTCGGAGGAACGCGAGCGCTTAGTCGCTATTAAAAGATTTCAAAGATGTTTTCGCGTGGTCCCACGAAGACATGCCCGAATCGATCCCGAGATTGTACAAAGATCGGATCCCCTTGACCCCGAGGCCCGACCTATTAAGCAAGTCAAGGATCCGCCCAGATTGGGCTCTCAAGATCAAAGAAGAGGTCACTAAGCAAATTGACGCAGCTTCCTCGCTAGTATCGAATATCCCACTTGGTTGGCCAACATAGTGCCGGTCAAGAAAGATGGCAAGATCCCAAAAGTAGACTTCGTGGATTTAAACAGAGCCATCAAGGGCGACTTTCCTTGCCACACATTGATGAGCTAGTGGACTTTACAGGGGCATGCATCGCCTCGTTCATGGATGGCTTCTCGCTATAACCAGATTGTGATGGCACCAGAGGACGAGAAAAGATCGCATTCACCACCCCGGGGAACATATCGCTATCGGGTCATGCCGCTTTGGGTTGAAGAATCTTTGGGGCTACTTATCAACGGCCGCGACCACAATACTACATGATATGATCCACAAAGAGGTTGAGGTGTACGTGATCTACATGATTGTCAAGTCCAAAGAACGAGAGGGCCACTACACCGCCATGCGCAAGTTGTACCAAAGGATCAGGGAATTCAGGTTGCGGTTAAACCCACAGAAATGCACGCTTGGTGTTACAAATGAAAAATGTCGGGTTTCGATTACACAATAAAGGCATCGAGGTCGAATTCTTCCAAAATCAAGGCCATCTTAGAAATGCCACCACCAAAGACCGAAAAAGAGGTGCGAGGCTTTCGGGTAAAGTGCAATTCATAAGACGGTTTATTTCAAAACTAACCTTAACTTGTGAACCACTTTTGGTCTTCAAGAAAGGCAAGAAATTCCAATGGGACGGCCAAGTCAAGCGTTTGAACAGATTAAAGAATATCTACGTAACTCCACCCGCTTTATCACCACCGTAATCGTGAAACCGTTGATTTTGTACCGCTGCTGATCGAGACCACAATGGGTCATGCTTGCACAAGAATCGAAGATAGGTGGAGAAAGCCATCTACTATTTGAGCAAGAAAATGCTAGAGTATGAGACCCAGATACGCCACCGAAAAGGCTTGTCTAGCTCTGGTATGGGCTACCAGGAAGTTAAGGCACTACTTGTTAGCTCACTCTGTAATGTCGGTTTCACGACTTGATCCCATCAAATATCTTTTCGAGAAACCACCGCTTACGGGTAGGCTAGCTCGTTGGTTGCTGTTACTCTCCGAATTTGATCTTACATATGTGACGCGAAGTCAAGAAGGGCAGAGCAAGAGCGTAGTTCCTTGCCGACCATCCGGTTGAGGGATGAAGCTTGAGTACCTATTCCCGTGATGAAGCAATTTCGCATATCGACAAGGAAAGTTGACAATGTACTTTGACGAGCGTCAAATCAACATGGGTACGGATAGGAGTGTTGCCGATAGCACCGACAATTCCTCAGATCCTCTAGCCTTCAAACTCCGCTTCAAAGTCTCAAATAACGGCGAATCACGGCGTGCATTGTTGGTATGGAAGCACTCGAATTAGGGCAAGGCTACCGACGCCATCGGAGATTCGAATCTTGTTGTGTCTCAAGCTAAAGGAGACTGGAAAGTAAAAGAAGAAAATATGATGATGTATCACCAAACCTTGGATCTGCTGATTCCTCGGTTTGAAAAGTTAAGTTTTACTCATCTACTAAGAGAGAACAACAAGTTCGCAGACGCTTTAGCAACTCTATCATCCATGATAGACATCCCACGGAGTCCGAATGCGCCCAAATATTATCGACTGTAAATTCGACCGCCTATGAGTCGATTGCGGCCATAGATGAAGTTCGTGACGAACACCCCGTATTACGACATCCGAACTTTTGGAAACGAAACATACCCGCCAGGTAAATGCCAAAGACAAGAGGGCAATCGAAGAATGTCACCCGCCATCATCTCGGGGTAAATCAGATAGAAGAGGTCATCCGAATGCATAAATTGTGTGTTGATGTCAAGAGTCCAAACGTCGATGGAAGCCATCCACGGGGTGAATGCGGTGCACATATGAATGGGGTGATGTTGGCTAGAAAGATCCTTAGACAAGGTTATTATTGGTCCACCATGGAGGAGGATTGTATCGGTTTAAGCCAGCGATGCCACAAATGTCGATTCATGCAAATCGCATGAACATTCCGCCACAAAGCTGTACAACATGACTTCGCCATGGCCTTTTTTCGTCTGGGAATTGATGTGATCGAGCCGCCACGCCGAAGGGTCAAATGGGCATGAGTTCATCCTCGTAGCGATAGATTACTTCACAAAGTGGGTTGAGGCCCAATCTTATGCAAAGGTTGAAAGCTTCACACGCTGCAAAATTCATCGAAACAACATCATCTCTGCCGCCACGAGTCCCGAATGAAATAGTTTTACAATGGTTCCCACTTCAAGAAGGAGGTGATTGACTTGTTGGAGAAATACAATGTGGCTTTTCATAAGTCGTCTACTTACCGCCGCAAGAAACCAACGGAGCAGCTTGAGGCCGCCAACAAGAATATCAAGCGATATTACGAAGATGGTGGAAACCTACAGGATGGCCGGATAAGTTGCCGCTTGCTCTATGGGGCTACAGACTTCGATCGTAACTTCTATCGGGCGACTCGCACTCATTAGTCTATGGGATGGAGGCCGTTCTACCAATTGAGATCGAGGTCCCATCATTATGTAGTATTGGCCGAGTGCCGATAGTCAAGCGGATTGGCAAAGAAAGGTGTTTGAAGAACTCATGCTCTTTGATGAAAGGAGATTGAAAGCACTGCACCACGCTCAGGTTATCAACGCAGAATCGCCCTGCTTTCAACAAGAAGGTTAAGTCCAGAACTTGAAAGAAGGAGATTTGGTACTCAAAGACAACCGAGCTCCCATCCACGACCCAAGGGGCAAGTTCGCACCCAATTGGGTGGTCCCTACATCATCAAGTCAATCCGTCGTGGAGCTGTGGTTCGATGGATCTAGATGGCTTGGAGTTTTCCCAACCGATCAATATGGACAAGTTGAAGAAATACTACCCTTGAGAGGCTCGCAGGGCGAAAACCGAAAGGGCGACCTAGGCAAAACTCAGAGCATTGAAAATTTGAAAATTATAAAAACTGAGCTCGCAAGGTTGAAAACCCGCAAAGGGCGGCCTTGGCAAAAGTTAGAGCGCAAAAGGAGAGCAAAAACACTCGAGCGAACCTGCCCCTGAACTACGTAAGACTTGATTCCCATCTTTGGGATACGTAGGCAGCTTCATCTTGAAGTTCAGTCACAATCTTTTCCCCGATCAACTTTGTCCATTTTAGACCATCTCGGTCATCTTTATTCATCAAGATCTATTGTGATCTCCTGATGCGATTGCTATGCAGACTAGGGGCAACTTTCCGTTGCTATTGCATGGTCGAGCCCCTTTTTTCAGACTAGGGCAACTTTCCGGTTGCTAGGATTGAGGTTGTGTATCTCAAAGGATGATTTCAGCGTGTCGATTCGATCCATATCGAAAATAGTTTTGAAAAGTTTTCATAAAAGTTGACTTTGTTCAAATTAATCTTTTCACAACTAAGACCATTTTGGACCAAAAGCGGAGGATTTTCAAGACCACAACCTTCAATTTCATTAATTTCAAAAGCGAGTTCTTTTGCTCTTGCATACAATTGAAGTTGTTTTTCATTACACTCACGCTAGAAAACTTTGAAAGTACTAATAAAGCAATAAATCTGGGCATAGTCCAACAGTGTCCTGCGCCCCCTCGAGCTAGTCAAAGCTTCAGATGCCAACTTAGGCCCGGCTTGTATGACCGAACTAAGCGAGTACTAATGGGAGATAAAATATCTGATGAGTCAAGCGTCGAGGCGGATCCCAGGTATCCTCGAACTTGTCAGAACTCATCGCTAAAAGATTAAGCGAGGGCGGCGCCATGCAATGCGATCTGGCGACAAGTTCGCATCCATTCAACCACCGGCTCTCATCGAGCATTAACTAGGCGTTGTCGAAAAAAGTAGCCAGCGAATAGGCGAGGCAAGAGTCCACAACTTGCAACTTCTCCATCAACTATATCTCGGGAGGGATGAAAAATGAGAGAATAAAGAATAGAGATGTACGACGAGAGAAAAGTAAGATAAGGTTTTTGCGAGAAAAGTCGAGCCCGAGGGTCGAGTGATGTAAGCAAATACAAGTGAGCTTGGGTGGGAAACATTACCTATAGCGAGAGTGGACTCCTGCCGTCGATTGTCTCCGGTAGAAGGCATCCAGGCCTATCGATTTTGGATACACTCCACTATCCAGATAGTCCATCCGCAGTGCATCGTGTTGTACTTTTGCTTATCGAGTTGTTGTTTTTGCTTATTGAGTTGTAAGTTTTGTCGAGCTGTCGCGTTTTGCGTTTTGAGTTGTTACTTTTTGATTACGCAATTTTGTTAAGTCTTGTCTATTGAGTCGTTAACATTATTGTACTTTGTTTATCGAGTTGTAAACTCGCTAAGATTCTGTGTTATTCCTTAGTGAGTCGTTTTGTTTTGCTTTGTTGCGTCGGTTCCCTACCTAACCCGGTAAATACATGAGGCACATTTCCATTCGATTCCATTTTGTGCAAAATAATGCGATGCGATGATGAGAATTTCAAATACAACATCTTTTCAAAAGCTGTTTCATTTCATCATGTCTTACAAAAATAAAGGTACAAGTTTTACAGAAAATTAAACTGCCTAACAAATGTGCAAAGTGCTACAAACTACTAGCTAAAAAGTAGAATAAAGCAGGAAATAACATCAGTGCCCTCGGGAGCGAGAAGGGGGAGGCCCCCTCATCCTTTTCTGCGGGATAATCTCTACATCATCATCACCATCTGGATCGGAGCTGTCATCCTCCGGATCCCCCTCAGGCTCGTCTCCGCTCTCGGAACCAAGACCAGGGCCTCCCTCTCCAGGAGATGCCGCTGACACATGATCTGCGATCTCCTCCTCGTCATCCTCGACGATGGGTGCCCTGCGTCTGCGAGACGACCCTCCTTCGCCAGCTCCTCGATGAGACCTGGATGGCCCAGCTCCTCCAGTCCCTGTACCTCGGGTAGGTCTAGCACCTCGACCTCTCTGAGAGGGCCCCGGTGGCCTGGCCCGTGAGGAAGCATATACGGGAGGCATCTGAAGATGCAAAGTGCAATACATCAGTTCAAGCATAAAAAGCAGGTGTAAATGCAGAATGTGAAAAGGGTGTGTGTCAGATGTGCTCTACACAGTCTATCAATATAGCAGAAGGTCTAAAACCGGAGTATCATCAGAAACATGCTAGTACAGGGAAAATGGACAGTACCTCCACACCCACGATGCTCATCTGCGTCTCCCTCCGTAAGATCATGCCCTCGAATGTGGCCAGCATCCCGAGCAGCTCGTCCGTATATTCAACAGGAGGCTGCAAATACAAATGCAAAATTATCGATGCGGAATCAATGTTCAAATATCATTGATAAATCAAAAGTGAAAAAACATCTGGGCGAGTCAGGGTCTCTAACATATCTGTGATCAGGCAGAGGAGGCTCTAGCGGAATCTGGTAAGGCGTCCCAAATCGCCAGTTCGTCAACTCGGTCGGCATGTCTGGCCACCCTGGATGATCAAGAGACGGAGGGATCGGAGGGATCGAACTGCCCCCACCTCTGGATCTGCCAGCCCTGCTAGAAGAAGGGATATCTGTAGCATGGGCGCGACTCGAAGACGGCGCGCAAAGAGAGGTCGTCTTGAACCGCACTCCCGCCAAGCGGGGCATCAAATATATGCGGCGGTAGGTGGCGTAGTTCCCATCGAGATGATGCAACAAAGCATCACTGCCCTGCATATACTGCTCGACCTCCTCAGGGGATAATCTATCAGCAGTCCGCATGGTGTCTGGAGGCACAGCAGGAGTGTCCTGAGAATCGCCCCATATCGGCGAAAGCGTTCCCGAGAACCAAACCACGGCGGTCCTCGGCGAATCTATCGACAACAACTCGACGCTCCAGGGTACAGAGTCTCGAGCTCGTCATCAAGCGCCCAAAGGCGCGGGTGATCTGTGGATAACCGATATACCATCGGTCAATCGGATATCTGAAGCAGATCAAAGATAAAAATAAAAGGAACTGAGAGTTCAAGCAATACCTCTGTCGCTCGAACAGTATCAAAGTATCGTCGCAGAGAGGAGAGAGTCTCTCGAGGCCTCGCTAGATGCTCGCCCTCAAACATTAAAGAAAATGGAGTCATAGGAGGTCCCACCACCTCCATCTCCGGGGCCAATGTGGGGAAGTACACATACACCCACAGCTGAGAAAGGCAATGCAGAGTGTGAGTACAAAGTGCTAAAGGCAGAATACAGAATGCAAAGTGCGCCGTGTGTGTGTGGTGAATAAGTAATGCGGAACAAAATGTAAATCAAGAGGACAGAATGTACCTCCCAGGCTCTCCAGTAGCCGCCGAGTAAGTCCCCTCGTGTGCGAGAGACTGCGCTCATGTAGCAGTAAAGGGTAGCCAGGCCAGCGCCGCCCCAATCATATTGGCTCACCTGTGATAGGTCTACCAGAGCGCTCAGTAAGTACAACCCTACCATGTTCCCTCTATCGGCGAACAAGGTGGTACCGAGGAGGTACATAAGGAAACCACGGGCGTACTGCTCCGCCTCCTCAGGAGTCTCAGGCTCCATCTGTGGCCGCCGGAAATAGGAAGCAAACCAGGAGTATCGGACTCTCCCCGAACCTCTGTCTACAGGCAGGTGTGTCCCCAACAAATCCATCCAGGCAGCCTGCCACTCACCCATATCCTCGTCATAGGGAATCGGCCTACCGCCTAAGTCTAGGCCGGTGAGCATAGCGAAATCCAGCGGGGTCATGGTCATGTCCCCCGTCGCAGAAAAATGGAAGGAATTGGTAGTGTCCCACCACCTCTCTGCTAAAGCTGCAAATAGGGTCCTACTAATGAGGCAATGAGATAACCCTCTGCAGAATGGCCCAAATCCTGCAAGATCGACCAATCCCCGGACAACTTCCGGAAGCTCAAAATACCATTCCCTTGCGGCGCCGGAGCCATATCCTCGCCTTTGTCGAGAACGAACTGCATTTAGAATCAATGCATGGATCGACAAATGAAGTGAAAATGAAGTGTGTGCAAATAAAGCGAAAATGAAGTACGTGTGCAAATGAAGTGAAAGCAGTGCGTGTTGATAAATTTGGTATTTGAAATTTGCGTGTTCAAAGTTTCAAGACATCCGAGTTTGGGATGTGTGTTCTACTCAACATCGATTGAACGTGTGTTCGCTTCAAATTGGGACCGTGTGTTCTACTCAACATCGATTAATGTGTGTTCGCTTCAAGTTTGGGAATGTGTGTTCTACTCAACATCGATTAAGTACGTGTGTTCGCTTCAAATTGGGACCGTGTGTTCTACTCTCAACATCGATGGTGTGTGTTCGCTTCAAGTTTGGGATCAGTGTGTTCTACTCAACATCGATTAAACGTGTGTTCGCTTCAAGTTCGGGATCGTGTGTTCTACTCAACATCGATGTTAGGATGTGTTCGCTTCAAATTGGGATCGTGTGTTCTACTCAACATCGATGGGTGTGTGTTCGCTTCAAATTGGGACCGTGTGTTCTACTCAACATCGATTAAATGGTGTGTTCGCTTCAAATTGGGACCGTGTGTTCTACTCAACATCAGTGGGCTGTGTGTTCGCTTCAAGTTTGGGACTGTGTGTTCTACTCAACATCAGTGGGCTGTGTGTTCGCTTCAAGTTTGGGACTGTGTGTTCTACTCAACATCAGTGGGCTGTGTGTTCGCTTCAAATTGGGACTGTGTGTTCTACTCAACATCGATTAAATTTGTGTGTTCGCTTCAAATTGGGACTGTGTGTTCTACTCAACATCAGTGGGCTGTGTGTTCGCTTCAAATTGGGACCGTGTGTTCTACTCAACATCAGTGGGCTGTGTGTTCGCTTCAAGTTTGGGACCGTGTGTTCTACTCAACATCAGTGGGCTGTGTGTTCGCTTCAAGTTTGGGACTGCGTGTTCTACTCAACATCAGTGGACTGTGCGTTTGCTTCAAGTTTGGGACTGTGTGTTCTACTCAACATCAGTGGACTGTGTGTTCTACTCAACGTCAGTGGGCTGTGTGTTCACTTCAAATCTGGGCTGTGTGTTCGGTGCTTCAAGTTTAGGGCTGTGTGTTCAATTTCTAACTAAGGTGCACTGTGCGTTCACAATTATTCAATGCGCCAAGTGTTCATGAAATTCAAGTGGCTAAGTCACATGCTCAAAATACAAGTACTGTGTCATAAGCTAAACTGTGTGTCTAAGCATGGCAAAGGTACAGAATGCACGAAAGATGCGGATAATAAAATACCTCTGCATCATAGGAGAGGTGCTGCTCCGGCTCTCGTAAGAGAAGATCCCCGGGTGCTCGATCGTTAAAATCGGTAAAATGACGGAAAGTGGCTTGCGGAAGCCTATGAACCGCCGGAGCATATCGATCGGGAAAGAAAGGGCGAACCCCCGGCGGGAATACCATAAAGTCAAAATCATCTCCGGCACCGGGAAAACCTCCGTCGTGAGGAAAATGACCTGCCATTCGAGAAATCTGCAAGAGGAGCAAAAATGAGCAAAATGGGCCAAAATTGGAAAAAGTCAACAAAAGTCAACTCTCGGGAAATGAAAAAGTCAACAAAAGTCAACCCCCGGGAAAATTTTCCAAATATCGAAACAAACTTACCTCAAGTGGTGAAAATGAGGAGAGAAGCCCCAAAGTCGAAATTTAGTCGCCTAAAGTGCTTAAATCGAAGATTTCACAAAAACAACTTGCGTGGGAGGCCGAGGGACGCGTATAAAATGCAGATCTGAGAGAGAAAGTGGCCTAGAGAGCAAGAGGAAGAAGTTTTGCAACTTTGGGTGTGATTTCGGAGGCAATGGAGGTGCATATATATAGAAAATGCAAAAATGACCAAAATGCCCCTGCTTTTGGGGAGGTGGCCGGCCGGCCACCTAACCTGGCTGGCCGGCCCCTCTACTTTTTGGCCCTGGCCGATGGCCTCTCCTAGGGCAATGGGCTGGCCGACCATGTCCCCCACCCCCTCCCCTACCTCTCTGCAAATTTTGAGGAAAATCGGAGCTCCCGGGACCCGAAAAAGTTGAAGAAAAGTACACTTTCTGGCGCGAATTGCTCCGCTGAAACTTTAATTGCAATTATTGACATGTGTCTCATCGTTATTCATCGAAATCGGAGTGTATCCATTTTAATCACGTCGTGACCTCTCCGGAATGTAAATCAGAGGCCGCGATCGGGTTGCCGTCGCCGGAATGCGCATTTTCCAGCTCGTTATTGTGCAATAACCGGGCATCCTGATTTGTGCTCATTTGTCATTATTTGGCTCCTAATTTGCATTCTCGTGATTGTTTTGCATTATCATGCATGATTTCTTGATATACCGAACTTTCTATGCTTGAGCATGCGTTGTCGCGCATTATCTTTTCTCGCGTTATGTTGCATTCGTTCACCGACGCTGTGTGTGTCGAACTTTTGGAATCATAGGAATCACACAGAATATATGTTGTCGGCATATTGTTCTTGTTTCATTTCTCTATTTTGCAGGCACGATATTGTATGTACGGTTCATTTGAAATTTGGTGCGACCCGAATCGCTGTATCGTATCTTCTCCGTGTGAGGCGACGGGAATTGAATGATTCTCCGCATTCCTAACTGCATGAAATGTAGTTGTTTGCTTTGCATTCTTGCTTAAAACTGTTGCATCTGTTTGTCAATACACCTTCATTCTGACTTCTTTGCATTTGCATGATCATCGGCTTCGCGCCTATCACTTTGCATTTGGCCCCTGCCTGCGAGCACATATCTCTGTTTATCTCGTATGTTTGTCTAAGTCTTCGGCCTTGTCAAAATGGGTCGTCTCGGGCTTTGACATTCACTCCGCCACTTCTTGACTTAAGTTACATCAAGAGGGGCAGCTGAGACACCCCATTTTGACCGACCTTAAGACTTCGAGCGTCACAGTTGGCGCTTCGGTGATATTGCATCTTGTGCTTGTTGAAGTCCCGAGTCACGGCTGGCGTGCCGCCTCCGGACTTCCGAACCATCTTCTACCTTGTTTCGGTTTGCCAGAACCGGGCTCGGTTTTCTCTGTTTTCTCTCTGAGGAAGGAGTGGTCCGTAGACTATCTCCCGGTGGCCGTGAGCTTCGTTTACGTGGTCAGAGGCCATTTTGCCCATTCGGAGCGGTTCCCGGTTTTCGGAGCCGTCAGGCCGCGTGCCTCGGCTCGGGACCGCCCGACCATCTCCGAGTTCTCCGGTTTTTGGCATGTGCCTCTGTTTTAGTGTTCCGAGGAACCCTGGGGCCCCCGATGCCCACTTCGCAGCCGAACACCACTTCCGGTGCCCGGCGACCCATTTTCGGGACCCCAAACCGAGCGGGTTTGGTTCCCAGCATTCATTTTGCATCCGCCTTCTCCGGTTTTGGCATGTGCCTCTGTTTTAGTGTTCAGGAACCCCTGGGCCCCGATGCCACTCGCAACGAACACCACTTCCGGTGCCCGGCGACCCATTTTCGGGACCCCAAATTGAGCGGTTTTGGTCCCGAGCATTCATTTTGCATCAGCCTTCTCCGGTTTTTGGCATGTGCCTCTGTTTTAGTGTTCCGAGGAACCCTGGGGCCCCCGATGCCCACTTCGTGGCCGTATGCCACTTTCGGTGCTCATAGCCGGTTTTCGGGACCCCAAATTGAGCGGTTTTGGTCCCAAGCATTCATTTCGCA
The DNA here is from genome assembly GCA_025200525.1 of Camellia lanceoleosa. Lineage (NCBI taxonomy): Eukaryota > Viridiplantae > Streptophyta > Magnoliopsida > Ericales > Theaceae > Camellia > Camellia lanceoleosa. The sequence continues at coordinate 32,276,697 of CM045761.1, forward strand.
TCCATCTTCTCCGGTTTTTGGCAGGTACCTCTGTTTTGTCATTCCAGAGGACACTGGGTCATGAATACCCACTTTGCCGAACACCACTTCCCATGACCCATTTTCGGATCCCGTTTTGCTCGGTTTTGGCCCCGAACGTTCATTTCTCATTAGTTTTGTTCAAACTTGGCGGTACCTCTGTTTCAACATCGGAAGATCCTTTGGAGGGAGGCCAGCAATTATCCCAGATAACCAGTTTCGCTCCTCCGGAGCCCGTTTTGCTCACTGCCGGGCCAACGTTGAACACCTAGGGGGTATTTTCTTCCTTCCAAAGTTACATATCTGTGATCGGGACACAGGAGGACCCTACCAACTCTTGGTCGGCGAAGCTGTGAGTTTCATTTTGGGCCTCTCCTTCAAGCTCTATGTTGTGGCTCCTAGTTCAGTGTTGCCAAATTCCGACCTTGGAACCTTGTTCTACACATATGGGGGGACACTTTGGTATGGTGGTCGGCCAGAAATTGTGCATTTCATTTTTGGGCCTCTCCTTCAAGCTCTATGTTGTGGCTCCTGGTTCAGTGTTGCCAAATTCCGGCCCTGGGGCCTTATTCTACACACATGGGAGGACACTTGTGTATGGTGGTCGGTCAGAGATTTTACACTTCATTTTTTGGGGGGGCCGGCCGGGCATGGTAGGTGGTGGCCGACCAGTGGGGTGGTGGCCGGCCACCTCCCACAAATTACTGGCCGGCAGATTCTTGCTTCTGACTGTCCAGTGTCTGATATCTTCCAACATATCCCGGGGCATCCGGGGGATATTTCGGGAGGGAAAGATTGGGTGCTTTCCCTCCCCTTTTACACCCCATTTCTTGCCTATTTGAAGGCCCCTCCCCCTCCTTCTTCAAGGTTGGAAAAACTTGTCTCAAGATCACCCCTCCAAAATCCTCCATTTCCAAAGCTTTAAACTCCAAAAAAGCTTCAAGTGTCAAGGCCATTCCTTCATCAACACCTAGCCTCACCTTCCTTACTACCATTCCAGCAGCTAGGAAGTGAATTTCAGAGGTTGAGAAGCTACAAATCAGAGCCAAGAATCAAAGAAAGACAAGTCTTCAAGGGTAAGTCCTCAAAACCAACTTTTAGGGCTTTTCCTTGATTCATTTCTATACTCTATTTGGCTGGGAATTAGGGCTCCGACCCCTACTTCTTTTGTGCTTTTTTTGAGCCCCTCTACAACTTTGTAGAAGGGCTCAACTTCATTTGGTGTCTCCATGATACACTTCCTTCAATATCCATCTTGTATGTCACCAATTTGCATGCTAGTTTTAGCCTATTTGCATTTGTTTTTGGGGCTCCGACCCCTACTGGTTTTGTGCTTATTTTGAGCCTCTCTACAACATTGTAGAAGGGCTCAACCTCTTTTGGCCATTCTATATACCACCTCTCTTGGAAATTCACTTTAGGCCCTAATTCTTGCATGCTTTGTTAGGCTTACTTGGCTCCGGATTTCAGCCTTCATCAGGCTTAGAAATAGTCTTGTTTTTGTCTCCTTTTCATGTTATGTTGAGGGCCTTAAGCCATTTGGTGTATATTTTTGGTACTTCCTTTGAAATCCATCAAATTTACCGTATTCTTGCATGTTTTGTAGACTCTTGTGATTTTGGTTTTGGCCTTTGATCAGAACTGAAAGGGGTCTTATTTTGACCCCCTTTACATGTTTCATGAAGAAAAGTTTGCTTCTCGGTGCATGGTTTGGCAAGTCTCATGATATAGCCCATTTTGAGCCTATTTTGCATGGAATTTCTAGCATGTTTTTATTCTGATTTTGGGGTTTCCATAAACTGAATATGTGCATATTTTTGGCCCTTATTTAAAGTTGTAGAACTGAGTTTTTGGGTTTGAGCATTGTAGATATCACTTGCTTTGTAATTCCCCCCTTTTACCGTATTTTTGCATGCTAATGTTGCCATATCTATGCTATTAATTTGGCCATGTTTTGTACTGAAAAAATGCCATATTTGGGACTGCCTTGCTACTGTTCTTGCTTCCATGATCATATTTTGCATGTATAGCATGGCTATAGGCCATTTCGGGGCTTAATTTCACACTTTCGGGATGAATGCATGCTTGGTGTCATTTCGATTTGTTTGGGCTGTTTTCCCTTTATTTAGGTGCTGAAATTCCATTACCATGCTTGCATATTATTTCCCGTGCCATTAGATCATTTTTGCATTGCCTCGGTTTTGCGTGCCAATGGCACGCACCGAAACACCTCATTCTTATCATTCCGGCAGCCTATGTGAGTGTGGTTGAGGCCCTCTCATGTCGGCGTAAGCCCGATTTGCATTTTCATGCTTCTACATCATTGCCTCGATTTGCGTGTCCGCGGGTGCGCGTTTCGAGGCAGCTTTATTTTTACCCGACGGCCTCCTATGTGAGTGAGCTGAGGCTCTCCCATGTTGGTGTAAGTCCATTTCGGCATTCCGTATGCCATTTCTTTGCACTTCATCATCGCCTCGGTTTGCGCGCCTGTGGGCACGCACTTCGAGGCACTTCGGTTTTATCCGATTTTCATCTTTCATCATCGCCTCGGTTTGCGCGCCTGTGGGCACGCGTTTCGAGGCACTTCGGTTTTATCCGATTTTCATCTTTCATCATCGCCTCGGTTTGCGCGCCTGTGGGCACGCACTTCGAGGCACTTCGGTTTTATCCGATTTTCATCTTTCATCATCGCCTCGGTTTGCGCGCCTGTGGGCACGCACTTCGAGGCACTTCGGTTTTATCCGATTTTCATCTTTCATCATCGCCTCGGTTTGCGCGCCTGTGGGCACGCACTTCGAGGCACTTTGGTTTTATCCGATTTTCATCTTTCATCATCGCCTCGGTTTGCGCGCCTGTGGGCACGCACTTCGAGGCACTTCGGTTTTATCCGACTTTTCATCCTTCATCATCGCCTCGGTTTGCACGCCTGTGGGCACGCACTTCGAGGCACTTCGGTTTTATCCGACTTTTCATCCTTCATCATCGCCTCGGTTTGCGCGCCTGTGGGCACGCACTCCGAGGCACTTCGGTTTTATCCGACTTTTCATCCTTCATCATCGCCTCGGTTTGCGCGCCTGTGGGCACGCACTTCGAGGCACTTCGGTTTTATCCGACTTTTCATCCTTCATCGCCGCCTTTTGCTTTGCCAGGCACGCACCGAGGCACTTCGGTTTTATCCGATTTTCATCTTCGTCATCGCCTCGATTTGCGGCCCGTGGCACGCATTTCGAGCATCCCATTTTTTCGAGCATTCATGTGTATTCATCCCAATATTGAGTTGTGCAATCGCTCCTCGGCCATCATGCATCGATATGCGTGATTGGTGGCGCGAGGATCGAGACATGCATATATTTGTGAAATACATTGCTGTGCCCTTTTCCTCCTCTCTGTTGCAGCAAAATCCAGAGCCAATAACTTTTCGGAGTCCGGCGCGCATTTCGAGAAATACTACAAACAGAGGCTAATTGGGGCATCTCGGTGGATTTCCGAATGGCGATCCAACATGCATTATCTATCGAGAAGCGGTCCACGCCAGTTTTAATTCTTTTGTAATTAATTTGTTAATTAATTAGAATTTGTATTATTTCGGACTGTATATTCTTTTATTCGGGTCTGTATTATTATTCATTCGGACCCTCTGCGCGAGGGCATAATTGTAATATGGGTGTGTGAGTGTGATGTATGTCTTCCAACCTCCATTTCTTTCTCCCTTTTATTTACCCGCTTTGAATGGTTAGATATAGGGCATATTTCAATTAGCATACAGTATGACAGCATGTTTGCATCATTCATCTGTATTGCATGCATCGGGCTCAGCACATCATGCAAACTGCATTGTATTTCAATTTTAAAGTTGAATACATGTTAGCTGTTGCATTCCATATACCATGTTTAGAATAGCCGAGCTTCGCTATAGTTGCATTTTTGCATGTGTTGCATTAGGCATTACAGATATTTTAGGATCATGCATGATTTCTAATCAGCTTTTGTTTTGGCTTGGAGTACTAGGTAAGTTTTATGCTTTAGCATCCTTGCATGTGTGTGAGTGACTGCCATGAAAGCATGCTTACCATGAGGCTAAATGCTTATGTGATATAACTGCCTTGAATGCCTGTGGGTGGAGGTTGAGTTATCTGAATTGGAGCAATTCATCGATTGTTTGTTAAGCCCACTAGATAGTGGCAACATCACTGTTTTCTAAACCCACCCGAGGGTGGCAAATCCGCATTTTAGCCTACTTGCGAGTAGCACCATCAAACCATTTTCAAACAAACAAACATGAAATGTTTTGTTCCAATTCAGACAGCCCATCTATACTTGTTTCTTTGCGAGCATCACATAGTAATCTAGGCTAATAACCTAATAAGAGCATACAATGTTTTCAAAAAGCAGATATCATGGTTAGTAGAGGCGGTCTTTGACCGGGCGAGAGGTGCTCACGATGTGACCTTCCCTAATCGTACCCAAGTTCCCGAGCCAACTTTGGTGATGACGGACACGTGGCCTTATGGCACCGAGTCAGGGTTTCCTAAATTTCCCATTTTAAAAATATTTAGGTGGCGACTCTGTTATCTGGCAAAGCAGTCCATGTTTGGCACTTCTTTCAAAAAATCTGTTTTCTCAAAACGATTTGCCGGATTTGGACTCTTTGGTTCGAGATTTGGAACCGCAACAACAAAATCGAGTCCGAGCTGTAGCGAGGTCCCTCGCGGGCGTTGTTACAGTGCAGTGTTTTTTGTTATCTTGAAGGTGTATATAAGTTTGTAAATTTCTCTAGATTTTGATATGAGTGCAATATTGCAGAATGACGCAGAGAAAATTATAAGCTTGTAGTTCAGTGAAAATCACAGAGAAGCTTATAATTGCATAACAAATGTTCTGTGTGATTTTTGTCTATGATTGTGTTTAATAGTTAGTAGTAAATTTCTCTGTGATTCTCTCTGGATTCATTAAGTTTTCTATGATTTTGTTTTTGTTATCTTGAAGGTGAATATAAGTTTGTAAATGTCTCTGAACTTTTATTTGACTCTAGAGAAAATTATAAGCTTATTATTATAATCCAAAGAAAATTATAATTATTAGAAATTTCTCTGGACTTTTATGTTGTTCTTGTAAAGTGTTTTTATGTTGAACAAATTATTTTTCTTGTTTTTTCTTTTAGTTTCGATGGACAGTGCAGTGTTGTTGCTGTGCAAATATAGAAATGATACTATTGTCATTAATGTTTCATACGAATTGAATTTTGAGGAATTGGTTGGCATTATGTGTAAAACATGGGAGAATTTGAAACCTGAGACGATGTGTATTTCACATTCTATTGTGGACCATCCGAATTGTATGGTTCAAAATAATATTGATTTTTAGAATATGTTGAGGGTTGTTTGTGCACGTGGTGTTGATATAGGTTATGTTTCAGTTATTAGGTGTAGTATTTCTGATCAAGAAGATAAAGTGGGGTCTAATTGGGTAGATGTTGTGCATGGTGAATGGAATAAGCTGGTGGATATTGAAAGGAATTCATTCTCTAAGTTTTGTTCTCACCAAGAAAAGGTGTTATTGTCAGCTGGTTGGCGAAATAATATTACGAGTGTTGGACAAAAGTTTAAGGGTGGTGTGGTTGAGTTCTGTACTATTTTATGCAAGTATACTATTGAGGTTGGTTTTCAGTTTACGTATGTTAAAAATGACAAGCTGAGGGTTACGGCAGAATGTGCATATAAGAAATCAAGGGGATGTATGTGGCGTGTACATGCTTCAGTTGAAAAAACAAACGGGTTCTTTTACATAAGAACTTTGAACAATAAACATACGTGTGGTGTGGCGATTCGTACTAGTAAACATGTTAAGATGACTTCCAGCTTGGTTTCTAGTTTGATACTTGAAGAAGTAAGTGCAAAACCTTTAACTTGTTTAGTGGATGTTGTCAAAGGAATGAAAGACAAGTATGAGGTCTCAATCAGTTATAACTGTGGTTGGTTGGGGGTTGAAAAAGTAAAATGTAGTACATATGAGGATTCTTGTTTGTCATTCGATCAATTACGATGGTATTTTGATGAGGCATTGAAGAACAATCCAGGTAGTCGTTTTGAGTTAGATTTTGAAGATAACAAGCGTTTCAAAAGAGTGTTTGTTGCTTTTCATGCATGCATTGCTGGTTTCAAATATTGTCGGTCATTGCTGTTTCTTGATGGAACATTTTTAAAAGGATGATACAAAGGAGTTATGCTTGCTGCGACGGGGAAAGATTGAAATGAAGGTAATTGTAAATATATCTAATTTTATCTAAGTATGTGAATTTTCTATATATGTAAGAATTGAGTAAATGTGATTTTTCTTTGACACTTTGAATTTTCTTTGGTTTTGGCCACTGTGTGAATTTTCTTTGGATTTTGGTTAGTGTGTGAATTTTATCTAGATGTTGTCATTGTGTGAATTTTATCTATAGTTAGCCACTGAGTGAATTTTCTCTAGATAGTGTCATTGTGTGAATTTTTTCTGTAGTTAGTCACTAAGTGAATTTTCTCTGGATATTGTCATTGTGTGAATTTTCTCTGTAGTTGGTCACTAAGTGAATTTTCTTTGGATGTTGCCATTATGTGAATTTTCTCTGGAGGTTGCCACTGTGTGAATTTTCTCTAGATTTGGCCACTGTGTGAAGTTTCTTTGGATGTTGGCAGTGTCAAATTTCTCTTGTTGTTTATTGTTCTAATTTTCTCTGCATGTGTATATCTAATATGCTTGTTCCTATTAGTTTTGTAGGTTTTTTTTCTATAGCTTTTGTTGTTGTTGATGCTGGGAATAAAGACAATTGGTGTTGGTTCCTTGAACATTTATGTGAAGTATTCAGATTAGAGAGGGTGATAAGTTTCATATCAGATCAACATTGTGGTATTGTGGAAGGAATTGCTAGGTTTTTCCCTAATTGCTTTCATGGATGTTGTCATGAACATCTAAAGAGAAATTTGAGGAATAAGTTGTTATGTGAAAACACAAATTTGGTTAGGGAGATGATTGTGTCCAAGTTTTCAGAATGTGCATATGCGCCAACAAATGCATCATTTCATTTCAAGTTAAATGAATTAAAAAGTGAAGGAGAAGACATTGTGAATGTTTTCTTGAGAAGTTTACCATATGAAAATTGGAGTGATGCATATTTTGAAGGGAAACGTTATGGTGAGATATATTCAAATGTTGCTGAGTCATTCAATTCATGGATACAAGAAGCTCGACACTTGCCAATAACAAATTTGGTGGACATGATACGGTTGCAAATCATGAATATAGGGTCTGATAGGAGGCTGCTCTCTAGTAAATGGAATAAAGTTCTCTGTCCTCGTATGGATAGTGTATTGGAAAAGGCTTTCATGGATGGGAGGATATGGAATGTGAGTTTATCATCCGATAATGTCTTTGAAGTGTATTGTTTTCCTTCGGTTATGGTTGATCTTGGGTTGAGAACTTGTTCATGTCGAAAATGGGAAATAAATGGATATCCATATCAACATGTTGTTGCTGCAATTTTTAGGAGTGGAAATAATTTGAATTCGTTCATTGAACCATTTTTTTATGCTGATATGTATCGTCAAGCATACTCGTTTTCGATTAGCCTAGTTCCAGCTGTTGAAAAACCTGTGTGTAGCATTGATTAAGTGTAGTAAGAGACCAGCTGGGAGGCCAAAGAAGAACAGAATTGCTTCTATCGAAGAGTTTAAAAGGGTGATTAAGTGTAGTCGATGTGAGAATATTGGTCGCCATAATAAGAAGACTGTAAGGAACCTTTGTTAAATAGTTGAGGATAATGCATTCTATTGATTGAATAATACATTTGATGATTACTTTGTGTTCTTTGTTTTGTGAAATGTATTTTTTGGACAGTGTATATAATAATACCAATCAAATTCATCCAGAGAAATTTTCCAATAGCAGTGAAAATTACAGTGTGCATTGTGTTTGTTGATACCTACTATAAGCAGTGTGTTTATAATACCAGTCAAATTTATTCAGAGAAATTTGCCTCTAGTAGAGAAAATTCTCTGTGCATTGTGTTTTGAAGCTTCAAATTCATCTAGAGAAATTTGCTAATAGAAGAGAAATTTGCTGTGTGCATTGTGTTTTTTGAATTTGATGATTGTTTTGTACCAACACAGTGCATTATAGATTGCATGATCATATAGGCACCCTCTTTGGTACGATACAAGTTAAATTTCTCTGTGAATTTCTAGTAACTTCATACCAGTCAAATTCATCCATAGAAATTTGCCAATAGAGGAGAAATTTACTATGGGCATTGTATTTGTTGAAATATACATTGTGTTTTGTGAGGTCTAATTCATCCAGAGAAATTTGCTAATAACATTGAAAATTACAGTTTGCATTGTGTTTGTTGAAACATACTATAGGCAGTGTGTTTATAATACCAGTCAAATTCATCCAGAAAAATTTACCACTAGCAGAGAAAATTCTCTATGCATTGTGTTTGGAAGCTTCAAATTCATCTAGTGAAATTTGCCAATAGCAGAGATAATTACTGTGCACTTTGTGTTTTTTGAATTTGATGATTGTTTTATACCAATACATAGCATTACAGATTACATAATCATATAGGCAACCCCTTGGCACGATACAAGTTAAATTTCTCTATGAATTTCTAGTAACTTCATATCAGAGAAATTTCTGCAGACAATTTTCTCTGAATAGATTGTGTTAACAATCATAACTTAGGATGCATTATAAAAAAATATATATTTAACCATTGATAGCTATGAAATTTACATTAGTAAAAAAAAGATATATACATATATGTCAAACATCATCATTCCTTCAATGTATGAAAAAACAAATTGAATGGTTATTCCTAATTACATTGTGTGCATTGTCTTCCTTTCACTAGTGTGCGTTTACTATTATACTTTTGGTTCTTCTTCTGATGGTATTTGAATTAGTTCTATCCATGACCGGTCAACTTCGGTCACAAATCTCTTTATGATTTCTACCCTCATCAACCTTACGTCTTGTGTGGACAATTTCGAGCTGATAGATTCATGGTTGCTATATTGTCTCATTATGTAGCATACAAAGAGTCTACAATCCACACTGCATACAAATTATATGTATAGTTAGTTTTAAGAAACATTTAAATTAGATTATCTTATTTATAGATGTTGTATGAAACTTACGAATCACTATCTTGTTGTGGAGCATTGTTGACATATTCAAAGTCATAATTTGTGTTTTATAAGTCTATCAATTTGGAAGAGGGTTGTGATTGTGCCTCTCTTTGAAGGCAAGCTTTCAAAAAAATTCTCCACATAATCTTGCAACAAAAAAATAATTTTTAAATAACAGATAAATTTACATACAAATCAATGGGATTCTATGAAAATTATCATCACATAAACATTATCATGGATCAGAGAAATTTGCACTCGTTACCAATTATTTTGCATCTTCGATATATTTGTCTTGTGTATCATCTCTCCTTGGCCTTAGTGAGTTGTAGAACCTCCATAAATTGTTTTGTTTGTCCAAGACTAGCAAGGTCCAGTGATTTCCATCTATTGACTTCTCATTGCCCCCGGTATTTATTGGGAAATGGAGGAACCTTCCTCCATGCTGTTTCAAAATGCTTGTCAAATAATGAGACTCAAAAAGTTTGATTTTCCGTCATCTTGATGAAGTTCTGCGGTCAGAGAAAATCAAAAAATGATTATAAAAAAGTTGAAATGACAAGAATTTAAGAAATATACACGCAGAGAAATTTTAAATGCACACAACTATCCAGAGAAAATTAGACTAGTGACATAGCTGGCTTCAAGAAGTATCTTAACAAGAGAAAGTAGTAAGTAAATTTCAAAGAAAATCAAATTAAATAGTAGTAACATACTAAGTTCATGCATGTGAAAAAAATGAAGTTGGTTGTTGTCATTTTCTCCTTTGGTCAGCAAATAAGATCTCTCCATAGCCATCAACGACCTGAAAAATATCATTTATAATTGTAACATTGGTTTATAAAGGCTGATGGAACAATGCAGAGAAATTTTGATGAAACACTTACATTGTTGGCAATTTCTTTTTCCTTTATTAGGTTTCCAATATCTTCAAAGGTAATGAGATTCAACTCACTTGTCCAGATTAAAGCCCTACAAGATGACAAAAAAGGGATTTAATAGTTGTTAATACAATATAAGTTAGTAAATTGTTGTTTGTTATCTTCTATTTTATTTGTTGTACTTACTCGAGTCCAGACACATCTAATATGTGCTGTAAGATGTCTTTTATATGTTCTTTTATCAATTTTGAAACCGGTAGAGTTTGTGAAAAAACCCAAGATTTTTTTATGCTTGTTGGTTGAGGCAAGACATACGCATCGGCATCAAGTACTTCTTTGTCTTTGGTGGTTTGCTTTATTTGCTTTGCAGCTTGCTTTTAACCTCTAGTCACCTTCGCAACTTTGGGATATTGAAATTCTGGATCTTACTGCTTTTCTTTCCTTTCTTTTGCCTTTAAATTCTTTATTATTGATGTAAGATCTTTTTTCACTGTAGATAGTGAAAATATCAGTAAAAGTGAAATTTCTCTGAAGTAACAGATCATATTTCAATATGTAAATTTATTTGATTCAATATTTTCGAGTTATTATAGACTTTTGTCTTTTGTTTTGGTGGTTCTTTGTGTGCCACTTGTTCTTGTTAGGTTGTTGGTTGTTGTTCCACTTCTATTCCAACTATACACAGTGAAAATCAAACAAGCCCCAAAAATCAAACAAGCAAATAGACAAGGAAAATCAAATAAGCAGTAAAAATCAATAGAAATAAGCAGCGGAAACTAATGTGGTCAGAGAAATTTAACTTCTAGAGAAAATTACCATTGACAAAGAAAATTATAATAAATAGAAATTTCTCTGAGTTATGTTGATACAAGGACATAACTTTTTGTGGCTCAAGATTTTCACTAACCTTGTGGTTGAACTTGTGTTGGTGTTTGGTAAGGTTGTGTTGCTAGTTAGACGAATAGTTCTTGAATTTGTTCATGCAATCTAGCATTTTCAGTTTCAAGCTCTTAAATTGAATACCTCAACTGTTGAATTGTTTTTGTATCATCTTATTTTTGAATCTCCAATATCCTTAGTTTTATTTGGTTTGTGCTGTCTCTTTCTTGAAGTTCTGAGTTATGTGATGTCAAGGTTCTTATTGCAATGTCCTTCTCTGCAAGTAATTCATTTCAATTTCTCTCTTCTTCTATTTTGGATTTAGAAAGTGCCTTTAGTCTTTGATATAGATCAACAATTTGAGTATCCTTTGATTCCTCAGATTCTTGAGGCTGATGCATTATTGAGCCACAAATGCTATCATGATGTTGGTCTATCGGCTCATTATGTTCTTCTTCATTATTTTCCTCATTGTTTTCTTCTTGCTTTTTAGATTGAGTGCCTTCGTCTTCTTCTTCATTGTCTTCTTTTTTTTGTTCATTTTCTTCTTTGTCTTCTATTTCTACTTCTTCACTTTCTTCTCTGGCTTCCGCTTTTGCGCTGCTTGCTTGATCTTCTTCTCCATTGCTGGCTTTTTATTCTTGTGTGTTGCCTTCTCCTTCTTCATTTCCTCCTTTTTCAGATGAATCATTTAATGTCTCATTGAATTTGACAATTGCCTTTTTTTTTATTCTTTCTTCTTCTTTTTACCAAGACAAAACTCATATGATAGGTTTTTAACTAGCTCCTTATTATCTATCTGTAATAGGAGGCTCTTTTATTAGAGAAATGTTACAAAATTCACTAAGGGAAAAAATTCAAATAAGGCAGATAAAATTCATCTAAATGATACTAATGGGAAACAAACTTCAGAGAAAATTGTATGGACCACGAGATAATTTTATGAATTAGAGAAAATTATGAAACGAGCAACATAATTTAGATATCAAAGAAAATCAATCAGGGCATATAAGTTAATGTTACTACAATTGTGGTCAGAGAAATTTGGATTGTAGAGAAAATTCATTTCAATGGCAGAAATAAACTAGTGGTAATCAAAGAAAAAAAACATAAATTGAAAGTTCAGAGAAAATTGATCTCAAGCAATCAAGGCACAAGGAGGGAAACAAACCAGTGGTCAGAGAAATTTTGAAATTTCACTGAGATTTCAGTGGCGATAGAAATCTAACTTGTCGAGGTACAAGAGAGTGGACTGGTGTCTTCTGGAGCTGTTTGGTCAAGCTTTGCAGGTTTCACTTGGCACATCTTGGGAAGTCAATTGTGTTATTGTCTTCCAAGTCAATGATATTTGCATATTTACATTGCTAATACTGTGATGGAAATTAAAGTAATTAAATTTTGCTAAATACACAAATTTGTAAGTATGATAACTGTAAATTTGAATGGAAATTATACTTACCAGCAATGCAATGACACACCCTGTAACTTTTTTTGGAGTTTTGTGCAATGTTGTGATAGGATCAATCAATGTTTAGGTGATTGCTTCTAGCTAATCATACTACTTCATTAATTCAAGAGGTTTCATATACTTTATAAAAACACACTCTATTGAATTCTCACTTGTTGCAAAAAATAGGGTGAGACACAAGTACAAGGTAACAATGATTGCTACATCTTTGAAGTTAGTTGGTTACTTGCCTTTCATTGCTTTGACCAAGGCATTTTTAAGAACAGGACCAGTGAGCTTTGTATCCTTTGGGAATCTTCTCCTTAGGAATGTAGATTTTGGCTTTTTAGAGTATCTTAATGACATGGCTCCTTCACCTTCTTGCAAACCAAAAATCAAGGTCATATCATTGGTTGTAAAGGTCAAGTTCTTTTTACCAATTGTGAATGTTTTTGTTTTTCCATTGTAACGTTGGATTATTGCAACTACATCATCATCAGATTTCCTAGATTTCCTTGAATCCATCCTTCCAGTGGTCAGAGCTTGGATCAAATACCAGAATGGGATCTTTTGAAGCTCTACAAGTTGGTTTGAATTGAATTTAAGTGTTTGAAAAAAAGGAGACAACAGATGAGAGGTTGGATTGGTATTGAATGCTGTAATGAGCTCTCTTTCTTTGGAGTTTAACAGGTTTTTTACCCCTGGAGCTTGATGCTTTTGAAGTTGGGGTATTCATCTTGATACTAGTTGCTTCATCACCTTAGACTTGTGTATTTTGGCAAGGAGTTTGTGGTGTTTTGCTGCTTTTTGACCTTAGATCATAAGAAGACTGAGAGAGTTTCTGTTTCTTGCTCGGTGTTTCCGGTGTTTTGCTGCTTTTTCGTTTTGCCATTTCTAGATAATGATGAAAACATAAAGATGTCAACATTAAATCCTAGAGAAAATTGAACATGTTAGAGAAAATTGGACATGTCAGAGAAAATTACACATAAGGAAGAAAACTAAGGTGGCTAGGGAAAATTATAAATGTTAGAGAAAATTAGATACTAAAAATTAAATGTCAGAGTACTAATTGTTTTCCTGTGGGATACATCTAGCCACAAAAAATTTCCATTTCCAGAGAAAATCAACAAAGCAACATAAACATGCTAGAGAAATTTTCAATAATTGTTAAAATTACATATAGAAGTAAAATATAACCAGAGAAAATTCAAAAAAGAAACATATATCTAACAAGCACAGAAAATGAATGACAGAGAAAAGTAAACATGACAAGTCAGAGAAAATTTCCATTCCACAATTAGCAAGATAAAATAAATAAAGTAACGTAAACATGCCACAGAAAATTACACAACATTGAGATTAAGAATTGAACAAAATAAACATACTGGAGAAAATCACATATTCCAGAGAAAATTTCCATTCCAGAGAAAATTTTCAACCCATAATATTATAATGTCAGAGAAATTTGCATACACAACTAGAGAAAATTAAACATGATAGAGACACACAAGGAAGAAAAATGATGTGGCCAGAGAAAATTATAAATGCTAAAGAAACTTAGACACAGACAAGAGAGTAATAGACATTCCAGAGAAAAATAGACATTCCAGAGAAATTTATAGACAAAATCACAGAAACATATTCAAAAATAAGATCAAAACACAGAGAAATAACTTTTTTCAAAATAAATATGTCAAAGAAAATTCAAAGAAGAAATAAACATTAAGCAAAAATCAGAGAAATTTACAAATAAAATCACACAAACATGTTCAAAAATAAGTTCAAAACACAAATAAATAACTTTTTTCAAATTCATGTAACTTTTTATTACGAAATTGAAACCCTAATTAATGGAAGGTTAATATAAAATACAATTAACTATGTTTCCAGAGAAAAACTAGTTTGATTGTAGAAAAACTCACCAGAGTTAGGATGAAACACTAATTACGAACTGATATGTCTTGAGATAAAGATGCAATGTGACGAAGATGAACTGAGATGACGATGAACAGTGGAACGGGGTCAGAGAAATTTGTGAGGAATGAATGAGAATGATTTTTGTAGAAGATAATAAAACTCTAATGTCGATGGTGAAGATGATATTGAAACCCTAATTCTGCTGCTCTCTTGCTCGTGAAGATGGTTGGACGCTTGGAATGGAACTCAGTCATCGGAATCCAATTTCGTTGCTGTGTTGATTTGTGAAGGGTATTTTGGTCCATGAAATAATTAAAAATGCGCGCCATATAGTTCAGGGACCTGATACATCACCCTTTTTTTTTGTTGTCTTTTATCCTCTAAATTACTATTATTAGGGACCTTAAAAAAAATTCTCTTATTTTAATTTATTTAAATTATTTCTATCTAAAAGAATTTATAAACAAGAGTTGTATCAAATAATTTGACATAAACTTCTATAACATAATAATAATAATAATAATAATAATAATAATAATAATAAGTAGCTCGTATAAATCACACCAAACAATCCCTTTATCGGTGCAACTTATGCTTCTTTTTTTGAAGTCGATGTGAAATACTATTCGATATAATTTTTGCTTACAATTTATTAAATCAAAATAGCTTAAATAAGTTTTTTAAAATATCAAAAAAGCAAACAAGAATGCTTTTGAATTATATATTTTTATAATTAATTTTTAATTTATAATAATTAATTACACCAAGTCTAAAGTTAGTTATTAATTAATTTGAAAATTAATTAGTTAAGACTCAATCCATGTTACATCACTAATGATGAATTTTCGAGTCATGTTTTAAAGTTTTCTAACATTTTTTTTAAAAAAAATTATACAAATTAATAAATTTTGTACCTTTTTTTTAAATTAACTTATGTGTCAATAATAAATAAATTTTAAAAATTAAAACATAGATCACTACAATAATATTATAAATATTACATCATAAATAAAAAAATGTTTACAAAATTTGTTAATTCAATAGCATTATTCATATTTTGTATGGGCCTCACTTTGATAGACAGGTGTAACATGAAACGGTATGTATTACGTACCAAGGTAGGTACCTCAAATTTATTTTGAAAAATATTTAAAATTTTAATTGGTGTGGGTTATATGTATACCTAAAATAAATTTAATTTATACCTTTTAAAATTTATGTGGTGCCTAAATGCAAAGATATCCATAAAAAAATAATATTATTTTTTATTTACATATATAAGGAAATTAACGAATGACAGACACAAAAGAGGTAATGTATTATACAAATTAAAATTTTATAAAAATTATATTACGGTTATGTTAAATTTATGAGATTTAAGTATCTTTTAAAATCTAAAAAAAAAAGCATAATTGTTTAATTTAACTTATTAAATATTAAAAAAATAATTCATTCCCCTAATTGAAACCTTCCATTTTATTATTATAGACGTGACTAAAATTCACGTAAATATACACTTACACTCCTCATTCTATCTCTTAGATTTTATTTTTGAGCCTCGGTACAGAGCTCGAAAACCGGGGCTTGAATTTGGCTTGAAACAGAGGCGAAGGAGGAAGAAGGAGGAAGAAGAAGAAGAAGAAGAGAAGGAGGAAGAAGGAGGAGAAGAAGGAGAAGCAGAATTGGAGGGGGCCATAAAAATGGGGCTGGAGGCGGAGGTAGAGGTGGAGGCGGGGCTGCGAGCGACGATCGGCCGACGAGCTGCGACGACGATGACGAGCTGCGACGACGACGACGACTCTCTCTCTCGCCTCTCGCCTCTGTTTCTCTCTTGCCTGTGTTCAAACGAAGAAGACGAAGAAGAAAAGAAAGAAAGAAAGAAAAGGGGGGAAAAAAAAAATCGAAACGCAAAACGACGTCGTTTTGCGTTTCAAGCCAAATTCGAGCCGTGATTTCGGACCCTCAAATATTTTTCTTTATTTTTTCACTCTTATCATTGGGAGTGAAATCGGCAACTCATGTATGTAGCGGACTGTAAATATGAATAGAAGCTAGACCAATAATTAATGGTATGCCACATCATATAATATAATAATTGCCCTGTAATAAATAAAAATAAGTATAATATTAGGACGTCATCTACTAGTGCACTATTAAGACATCATCTCCTATTCTTTCTCTCTCCTGCATTATACCTGACAATCTTAATCCTAAATAAGCCTTTCATTCTTATCTTTTGGCAGCTGTTTTTGTTATACTTTCAGGAGTTCAAAGTGTGTAGGTTAGGTTGTAATAGTTAAATAAGGGGAGTCTCACATCGTTAGTGGAGAGATAGTTTTGTAGGTATATTAATAAGAGACTCATTTGGACTATTATCTTAGTACAAAATAAAGAGAAAGGATCCCATATGTTCCAAGTGCGGAGCACTGGAGCACACGCGCACGCACATGGCATGGGCAGTGGCGCTTGAGAGGCGCACTTGGTGCGTGCGATGTGCCGAGATGCACTGAATAATAATAATTATTTTTCAGTTTTTTTTTTATTTGAATTGAACAAATATGTTCAATCAAATTGAATAGACGTGTTCTTTCAAATTGCATCTCCTCTGGTTCTATAAAATGCTAGGATCCTTGTCATTTCAGATATCTTTTCTCTTCCCTATTTATTCTTTTATTATGTCGAGTTTGAGTATAAATTCTACAGAAAACCTCCAGAGTTGTTGTCTGTAGGTTTTGGCTTTGTTGTGTCCTGGAGGCAATTTGCTAGGAACCTTTTAACAAACTCTAAATGAGTGGGTGTAAATTTCGCCTTAAAGAAAACGATTCATCGTGCCTTAAAGCCGTTGTTTTTTCCATTCTATTTTTTTTTTATTGTTTTTAATTTCTAACAGTTTTAAGGCGAAATCTTCCGACAATGGAAGGAACTTCAGATGTTGCGGCTTTTAAAATCATGAATCAAGATTTTGTTCGTTTGGATAGGTTCGATGACACAAACTACACTCGCTGGCAAGGCAAAATGCTATTTTTCCTTACACAACAAAAAATTGCCTATGTGTTGAGTTCAGATTTACAGTCATTACCATCGCCCACTGACAAAGATACAGATGAGATCAATACACAAGCAAGAAACGCGAAGAAGATGAAGTGGTCTGCAGAGGGCATATCTTGAACACATTATCAAATCATCTGTATGATCTATTCACGCCAATCAAGTCACCGAGAGAGATATGATAGGTCCTTGAATTCAAATACAAGACTGAGAAAATTGGCATAGATAAGTTTTTAATTCTAAAATTTTTTGAATTTAAGATGATTGATACTAGTCTTGTTATGGACCAAATGCATGATATGCAAGTGATAGTGAGTAAGCTTCATGATCTTAATGTTCAAGTTCCTGAATCTATCCAAGTTAGGGCTATTATAGCAAAACTCACTCCTAGTTGAAATGATTATAAGAAGAAATTATTGCATCTAATAGAAGATCTTACTCTCCAGAAATTAGGAAAACACTTACGAATTGAAGAAGAAAATCGAATTCGTGATGGTGTTTATCCCAAGTCATCTGTAAATCACGTTGATGGGGTTGGAACAAACAAGAACAAGAGAAAGGGTTTGAGTATTAACAAGAAAAACTTCAAGAAGGTTAAAAGAGCATGTTTTCATTGTGTAACAACCCTCGCCAAATCCTTGTTCTAAGTTAATCTTGATTCATCAATTAAATTGGAACTGATTATGACTGATAATTGAACTGATCAAAATCGAATCGAATTGATCGAAAACCTAAACCAATTGATTGCTTGTATCTGTTTGAATTACATTTTATCTGTTTGACTGTTTGACTATCTGTTCATGTTTTTATGTTTACACTGCAAATTGAAGGTCTTATCGGCAGCCGAATCTGAAATTGACTGATGTTTTATACTCGTCATAATTTTTTTGAATTTATAGTGTACTTATCTGAAAACTGATTAGGTATGATTAAATTAGATTAAATATTGATCAATTGCATAGTTTGCCTTATTTACCAAACTAGCCCTTAGTGGGCCACTACCTAACACTTATTGAGCTTTGTACACATTACAACAAGACACTTTGCTCAGCCATTCTTCTTGCATTAGCCGACCATAGAGAGGGAGAGGGAGAGAATTAAGAGAGAATTGAACTCAACTTGTTGGCTTGCTTGGTAAATTAAAGAAATTGAAGTGTAGATTGTAAATTGAGCTCCTACATCACTAATTCAAGACCTAGGTAAGGTAATTGAACCTCTGATTGTTGTATCTAAGTTAGTTCTTGCATGGTTCATGCTAAATTGAAGAGTTGAGTTAAGAATTGGTCTCATAATGTTGAATTATAGCACATATCATGCATGCATGTCTACATTGTTGCATTTTGAGGTTGATCACATGGAAATCTTGCATGCATGTTCATGTTGATATGTTAAGTCCATGATTTCATCTTGAATTTGAAAGAATGAGCTCATTAGAACATGTTTTGAAGCTTGAGAGTTGTTTAAAGTTCATGCATGTTCATTTGAGATCTTGTTCATGAAATTGGGTTTGAAAATGGATTTAATTAAACACCCTTGGGCCTTGATTTATCAAAATTGATCTTTGAATCATGTGATCCTATGAGTTTACTTATGTTTTCCAGAAAATTGGCCCAAGAGGATCGAATTTTATGCATCTAAACTTGATTTTGAGTTTGGGACTCAAATCTGGGATTTCTAGATTTTGATCGTCCGCTCGAGTAGGGGAAGTGTCGCTTGAGCGGGAAAATCGAGCTCCCAGTATTTTGCACTACATTACAGTCCGCTCGAGCGGGGTATTGGGCGCTCTAGCGGGATCTTGTGTCTTACGCTTGAGCGGCTATCGAGCGCCCGATCGAGCGTAAATTTCACCTATCCAGTACTTTTTGGTCCGCTCGAGCGGGTAAGTTGACGCTCGAGCGGGAACTGTTGTCTGCATGTTCGCTCGAGCGGGTAAACTTGCGCTCGAGCGAGACTCTGTTTTTCTGAAAATTCTGAAAATGTTTTCCGAATACATCCTTGCATCCTCATCCCATCCTAGGCATTCTTAGGCCTAGTTTAAGACATCTTAATGAGGATATAGATGTAGAACACACCGAGGCATTAGGGATTAAGTTATTCTGTTCCCAACTGTGTAACTTAGAGTGTGTTCGTTCTGTACTGTTTAGGGTTGGCATCCCGAGGAGACGCTCTAGTTCATTATAGCCCAGAATTCTGTGAGTAACAATTGTGTAAAGATATGTCCAAATGATTATCTTTCGAATATTGAACTGGTATTATTTACTGAATGAATGTATGTCCTTTATTTCTGAACTGTACTGTGGCATCCTTAGCACCCACTGTTTACTGTTACTGTTACAGAGATCTCTGTCGGTTCCCTCGTGGAACCACTACTGTTTACTGATTGATGGCCATCATTACTGTTCGGTCTTTAAGACCTACTGCTTACTGTACTGTTATGCTAATGGATGTACCACATATGACTGATTGTACTGAACAACTGAAATACTGATTGAAATGAACTGTTTTCACTACTGTAAGGACATTCATTCTAAACCCCTTTACGCTTTATGTTATTCACTAGGCTTTAACTCACTGCTTATATATATATATGTAGGTGTACAGGCACCGGATCAAAGCTAGAGACATCAGGGTTAACTCCAATTTTGTTAAGCCAACCAATGTACCTCACTGCGAGGTTCCCGACCCGCCAAGCTATGGCTTAAGGGGTGTTTTTATTTCCCCGTCTGTCTCCGTACTGTTTTGTATCACTGTTTAGACTGTTATCTACTGTACCGTTATCAAGGGATTAGGTCCCTGTACTGAATGACTGTAAATGTTTGTATAGACTGTACTGTTCTGAATGTATGAATGCATGAAAAGTCTTTTTGCATCTGTATCCTGACTCATTGGACATTATTTATTCTTGTATTGGTCTCCTTGAATACATACTTTGTTTTATTGTATTCTTGTTAGCGGGCCTTGGTAATCTCGGATTCTTGGCGATTCTGATTGCTAAACCCATAGGGCCGGGTTTGGGTCGTTACAGAGTGGTATCAGAGCGATACTTAACCATGAGTTATACCGCACACATATGTCCAAATGAGCTATAGGATGTCCTAGAAAAGTGATTAGGGCATTTCATGAGCATGAAAAGTGTGTGGCTATGACTTGACTGAATATATGCTAATGTGATAAACTGTTAAGTATACAACTGCTTATGTTTAAAATTGCTATAACTGCTTATAGTGAAATGGATAATGCAAATGTAACTGAATCCTCATCCACTGAGGCAAGAATGGCAAGAATGGAAAGAATGATGGAACTGATAACTGCAAGACTAGAGCAACAACAGAATCAACAACCCCCACTTCCTCCTCTGGTACAACCGGACCAGAATGTGAATGTTAATGAGGGGGACATAATTGCTCTCACCCAGAAGTTTAGCAAACTGAAACCGCCATCCTTTCAGGGAGGCCTGGAACCCCTAAAAGCAGAAGCTTAGGTACTTGAGACTGAAAAGTTGTTTGAGGTGTTTCCGTGCTCGGAGGCAAATAAAGTATTGTTGGCTACCTTCACCTTACAAGAAGAGGCCAGAAGGTGGTGGATGTTGGTCCGTGACACTAACACTGTAGTGACTTGGGCTCAGTTTAAGGAGTCCTTCCTTGAAAAGTATTTTTCCCAGTGCGTCAGGGATAGGAAAGTGACTGAATTTAAACAACTGAGGCAGGGCACCATGTCTGTTGCCGAATATGAAACAAAGTTTACCGGACTTGCCAGATATGCACCACATATGGTGAACACTGATTATAAGAAGGCCAGGAGGTTCGAAGGCGGCCTGAATGTTGCAATACTCGACCGAATAAGTGTTTTAAAGCTACCGACCTATGTGGGTGTTCTTGACCGAGCATTGATGGCTAAGTCGAACATCGAAGCAGTAAAACAATCTGAACCACCAGCATCTGAATGGCATGGAAAAAGGCAGGGATTTATGTTCAAGAAAGGC
The DNA here is from genome assembly GCA_025200525.1 of Camellia lanceoleosa. NCBI lineage: Eukaryota > Viridiplantae > Streptophyta > Magnoliopsida > Ericales > Theaceae > Camellia > Camellia lanceoleosa. Next base: position 32,298,039 of record CM045761.1, read on the forward strand.
AAGAACAACCCGCTGAACAAAAAGCAAAATACAAGGTCAACGACTACTTCTAGTCAAGGAAACCGTTCCTTTCCGCCCTGTTCCGAATGTGGTAAGAACCATAAGGGAGTTTGTTATAAAATTTCAGGTGCTTGTTATAGGTGTGGCAAGGTGGGCCACATGGTGAAAGATTGCCCTTCCACTGCTCCGGGCAATAGTAAAGCTGCAGGCAGCGCCGCAGCATCAACTCTAGCACCTAAGCCTAACTCCAAAGCTACCGGGAAAGTGCCTATGAGGCAGGGCCGAGTGTTCGCCCTAGTACCAGGAGACATGCAAAATGCTGAAACCGTTGTGTCAGGTATCCTCTCTATTTGTGCTCAAAATGCATATGTACTGATTGATTCGGGGTCTACACATTCTTATGTGTCGCATGCTTTTTCACGGAAATTGAATAGACCCTTAGAACCCATGAATTATCATTAGGTTGTGTCATCACCTGTTGGGGGATCCATGACATGTGCATATATGTATCCTGCTTGTGAAATCATTGTTGGGGACATGCATCTGTTTATTGATTTACTGCCATTGAACATTGATCACTTTGATGTAATATTGGGGATGGACTGGTTACAAAAATATCGTGCTATTATTGACTGTGTGACGGAGCAAGTTGTTTTCCGTCCACCTGGTTTACTCGAATTTGTGTTTAATGGGGTTGGGGTAGTACATCCTCCGTATTTGATTTCATCTGTGAAAGCCGTTAAATTGATTAGAAAAATGTGTAAGGGATATCTGTGTTCTGTACTGACTGTATCTACTGATGATAATGTTAAAACTGATGTGAACTGTATTCCCATAGTCAGAGAATTCCCAGATGTATTTCCAGATGATCTGCCAAGGGATTTGATTGACAGGGAAATTGAATTCACCGTTGATGTGATTCCGGGAACGCAGCCAATATCTAAAGCTCCTTATCGAATGGCTCCAACTGAATTGAAAGAATTGAAAGTGCAACTGCAAGAACTGTTAGACAAGAAGTTTATCAGGCCCAGTACTTCACCGTGGGATGCACCGGTTTTGTTTGTAAAGAACAAAGACGGCTCACTGAGACTGTGTATTACTTACCGTGAATTGAACAAGGTAACTTAAATATCCATTACCGCGTATTGATGACTTATTTGATCAGTTACAGGGTGCGCAAGTGTTTTCTAAGATTGATCTCAGATCTGGATATCACCAACTGAAAGTTAAACCAAAAGACATTGATAAAACTGCTTTTCGAACAAGGTATGGACATTACGAATTTTTAGTTATGCCTTTTGGAGTTACCAATGCACCTGCAGCATTTATGGACCTTATGAATAGAATTTTTAAACCGTACCTTGATGATTTTATTGTGGTATTCATTGATGACATATTGATTTACTCAAAAGTATAGAAGAACACGAACATCATCTGAGACTTGCTCTGCAGACCCTAAGAGAACAGAAACTGTATGCTAAACTGTCTAAATGTGAGTTTTGGCTTGATCATGTTATGTTTTGGGGGCATGTTGTTAGCAAAGATGGAATTTTTGTTGATCCGCAGAAAATTAAAGCTGTAGTGAGCTGGCCGAAACCAACAAATGTGACAGAAGTCCGAAGCTTTTTGGGATTGGCTGGATATTATAGAAGATTTGTCAAAGTTTTCTCCAAAATAGCCTTACCATTGACTCAGTTAACTTAGAAGGGGACATCATTTGACTGGACTGACCAGAGGGAATCAACATTTCAAGAGTTGAAAACTCGACTTGTGACTGCACCTGTTCTTACCTTACCCTCAGGTACAGATGGTTATATTGTATTTAGTGATGCTTCTCATAAGGGTTTGGGATGTGTTTTAATGCAAAATGGGAGAGTTATTGCTTATGCTTCTCGACAACTGAGACCACATGAAAAGAACTACCTGACCCATGATCTGGAACTTGCTACAGTAGTGTTTGCATTGAAAATCTGGCGTCACTACCTGTATGGGGCAACATGTGAAGTGTATACCGACCACAAGAGTCTAAAATATTTCTTCACCCAGAAAGAATTGAATATGAGACAGCGGAGATGGCTAGAATTGATCAAAGATTATGACCTACAGATTCTGTATCACCTGGGAAAAGCCAATACCGTTGCCGATGCACTGAGCCGGAAGTCGATTGCAAATTTAGCTTGTTTGCTCACTGGACAGAAAGAGTTTCTTTGTGACCTTGAAAAATCTGAAATTGAAATTGTTTTGAAAGAACAAGGTGGAACAATAGCTGCTATTTCTGCTCAACCGACACTGATTGAAGAAATTAAAGAGAAACAGCAACGAGATGATTTCTTGAAAAAGGTCATCGAAGAAAGGGAATCTAAACCGAGGCCAGGGTTCAAATTTGAAAACAATGTACTGAAATTTCAAGAAAGACTGTGTGTACCGAATGATTCTGAACTGAAAAGAAGAGTTCTGCAAGAGGGTCACAACTCAAAATTTTCTATCCACCCAGGAAATACGAAAATGTACCAAGATCTGAAACAAAACTTTTGGTGGCCGAGAATGAAAAAAGAAATTGCCGATTTTGTGTCAAAATGTCTTCATTGCCAACAAGTCAAAGCTGAACATCAGCGACCCGCAGGCTTACTGCAACCTTTACCCATACCGGAGTGGAAATGGGAGCATATCACGATGGATTTTATCGTTGCATTGCCTCGCTCCAGTAAAGGTATGGACTCAATTTGGGTTATTGTTGATAGACTGACCAAATTTGCTCACTTCTTACCTGTCAAGACAATTTATAATGCAGACAAGTTGGCTGTAATTTATATTGATGAAATTGTTAGACTGCATGAAGTGCCTGTGTCCATTGTTTCTGACAGGGATTCGAAGTTTACATCGAGATTCTGGGAGAGCCTACAGACTGCATTGGGTACTGAATTGAGGCTGAGTAGTGCCTATCATCCTCAGACGGATGGACAGTCAGAAAGGACCATCCAGACTCTCGAGGATTTACTGAGAATGTGTGTCCTTGATTTTCAGGAAAACTGGGAAAGCCATTTGCTATTGGCTGAGTTTGCCTACAACAACAGTTACCATTCAAGTATTGGTATGGCGCCTTTCGAGGCATTGTATGGCAGAAAATGTAGATCTCCAATTTGCTGGGCAGAAGTTGGGGATGGGCCTTTGCTTGGGCTCGAGATTGTTTATGAAACGACTGGGAAAGTAAAACTGATACAGCAGCGACTGAAAACAGCACAGAGCAGACAGAAAAGTTATGCAGATGTCAGAAGACGAGACCGAGAATATGAAGTGGGTGACCACGTTTTTGTAAAAGTGACACTGAGGAAAGACCAGACTCGCTTTGGAGTCAAAGGCAAGTTAGCGCCGAGATATGTCAGACCGTATGAGATTATTGAGAAAATCAATCCGGTGGCGTATCAAGTTGCGCTTCCTCCTGAAATGGAGCATATGCACAACGTCTTCCATATCTCTATGTTGAGAGATTATCTCCGGGATCCTTTCCATGTGATTGAGCCTACTCGGGTAGTGTTGAGTGACGACTACACTTACGAGGAACGGCCTATACAGATTGTAAACAGACGGATCAAGAAACTGAGAAACAAAGAGATCCCGTTAGTGAAAGTCGACTGGCAAAACCATAGTGGCGTGTATGCCACTTGGGAAAGGGAAGATGACATGGCTAGGAGATATCCTGAACTGCTCCCACTGAATCCTGTTTTCCTTCAGACTAAAGGTAACTCGAGTTTAGAGGACTAATCTCTTTTCAAGGAGGGGAGACTGTAACAACCCTCAAATCCTTTGTTTGGGTTAAATCGATTACCGTTAAATTGAACCGATTATGACCGATAATTGATCGATCAAAATCTTGAAGTATCGATCATGAAATCAATTGATTGCTTGTATCTGTTTGAATTACATTTTATCTGTTTGACTGTTTGACTATCTGTTCATGTTTTTATGTTTACACTGCAAATTGAAGGCCTTATCGGCGGCCGAATCCGAAATTGACTGATGTTTTATATTCGTCATAATTTTTGTGAATTTATGGTGTACTTATCTGAAAACTGATTAGGTATGATTAAATTAGATTAAATATTGATCAATTGCATAGTTGGCCTTATTTACCAAACTAGCCCTTAGTGGGCCACTACCTAACACTTATTGAGCTTTGTACACATTACAACAAGACACTTTGCTCAGCCATTCTTCTTGCATTAGCCGACCATAGAGAGGGAGAGGGAGAGAATTAAGAGAGAATTGAACTCAACTTGTTGGCTTGCTTGGTGAATTAAAGAAATTGAAGTGTAGATTGTAAATTGAGCTCCTACACCACCAATTCAAGACCTAGGTAAGGTAATTGAACCTCTGATTGTTGTATCTAAGTTAGTTCTTGCATGGTTCATGCTAAATTGAAGAGTTGAGTTAAGAATTGGTCTCATAATGTTGAATTATAGCACATATCATGCATGCATGTCATTGTTGCATTTTGAGGTTGATCACATGGAAATCTTGCATGCATGTTCATGTTGATATGTTAAGTCCATGATTTCATCTTGAATTTGAAAGAATGAGCTCATTAGAACATGTTTTGAAGCTTGAGAGTTGTTTAAAGTTCATGCATGTTCATTTGAGATCTTGTTCATGAAATTGGGTTTGAAAATGGATTTAATTAAACACCCTTGGGCCTTGATTTATCAAAATTGATCTTTGAATCATGTGATCCTATGAGTTTACTTATGTTTTCCAGAAAATTGGCCCAAGAGGATTGAATTTTATGCATCTAAACTTGATTTTGAGTTTGGGACTCAAATCTGGGATTTCCAGATTTTGATCGTCCGCTCGAGCAGGAAATCGAGCTCCCAGTATTTTGCACTGCATTACAGTCCGCTCGAGCGGGGTATTGGGCGCTCTAGCGGGATCTTGTGTCTTACGCTCGAGCGGCTATCGAGCACCCGATCGAGCGTGAATTTCACCTATCCAGTACTTTTTGGTCTGCTCGAGCGGGTAAGTTGACGCTCGAGCGGGAACTGTTGTTTGTATGTCCGCTCGAGGGGGTAAACCTGTGCTCAAGCGGGACTCTGTTTTTCTAAAAATTCTGAAAATGTTTTCCAAATACATCCTTGCATCCTCATTCCATCCTAGGCATTCTTAGGCCTAGTTTAAGACATCTTAATGAGGATATAGATGTAGAACACACTGAGGCATTAGGGATTAAGTTATTCTGTTCCCAACTGTGTAACTTAGAGTGTGTTCGTTCTGTACTGTTTAGGGTTGGCATCCCGAGGAGACGCTCTAGTTCATTGTAGCCCAGAACTCTGTGAGTAACAATTGTGTAAAGATATGTCCAAATGATTATCTTTTGAATACTGAACTGATATGTTTACTGAACTGGTATTATTTATTGAATGAATGTATGTCATTTATTTCTGAACTGTACTGTGGTATCCTTAGCACCCACTGTTTACTGTTACTGTTACAGAGATCTCTGTCGGTTCCTTCGTGGAACCACTACTGTTTACTGATTGATGGCCATCATTACTGTTCGGTCTTTAAGACCTACTACTTACTGTACTGTTATGCTAATGGATGTACCACATATGACTGATTGTACTGAACAACTGAAATACTGATTGAAATGAACTGTTTTCACTACTGTGAGGACATTTATTCTAAACCCCTTTACGCTTTATGTTATTCACTGGGCTTTAACTCACTGCTCATATATATATGTAGGTGTACAGGCACCGGATCAAAGCTAGAGGCGTCAGGGTTAACTCCAGTTTTGTCAAGCCAACCAATGTGCCTCACTACGAGGTTCCCGACCCGCTAAGCTATGGCTTAAGGGGTGTTTTTATTTCCCCGTCTGTCTCCGTACTGTTTTGTATCACTGTTTAGACTGTTATCTATTGTACCGTTATCAAGGAATTAGGTCCCTGTACTGAATGACTGTAAATGTTTGTATAGACTGTACTGTTCTGAATGTATGAATGCATGAAAAGTCTTTTGTATACTGATCCTGACTCATTGGACATTATTTATTCTTGTATTGGCTTCCGAATACATACTCTGTTTTCTTTGTATTCTTTAAGTTGGCGGTAATCTCGGATTCTTGGCGATTCTGATGCTAAACCCATAGAAATTTGGGTTTGGGTCGTTACACATTGTGGAAAGCCAAGGCATTATATCCGTGAACGTAAAATCCTAAAGAAACAGAGAGATAAAGACAAGGGCACTGGTTCTCATGCTGCAAATGTACTGGAATAAGATGTGAAAAATCTTATAGCCATGGTTTCGGCCATGGAAATTGAAATGCTTAACAAAGTGAATATGACTGTTGTACAAAAATCTTCTGACTGGTGGCTTGATTCCGGTGCAACTGTGCATGTTTGCAATGACAAAAATCAGTTTCTGAACTATGACCTTTCTAGTGTCAAAGAAGTACTCATGGGAGATGGCAACACTGCTAAGGTTCTAGGCAAAGGCAACATTGAAATTTATTTCACCTCTGCCAAGAAACTTACTTTGATGAATGTTCTGCATGTTCCAGACCTTAAGAAAAATCTGATTGCTGTAAATCTGTTGTGTAAGAATGGCATAAAGGCTGTTCTTGAGTCTGATAAGTTGATTCTGTCTAAGGGTGGTATGTTTGTTGGAAAAGGCTATTCTTGTAACGGGATGTTTAAACTCAGTATTAATAATAAGACTATTTCTTCTGCTTATATTGTTGAGTCTGATTGTTTATGACATAACCGTTTAGCACATTTGAATTATGGTTCACTGAATTATATGTCTAAACAAGGTTTGATTTCTTTTAAACCTTGTGATAAATCAAAATGCGAAATTTGCATTCAAGCTAAGATGACTAAAAAACCTTTTCCTAAGGCAGAAAGAAATTCTTAACTTTTAGAACTTATACATTCTGACATTTGTGAATTAAATGGTCATTTAACTAGAGGAGGCAAATGGTATTATATAACTTTCATAGATGATTTTTCAAGGTATATGTTGGAACAATCTTCTGTGTAAAATAAATAAATTGAAATAAACCAAACAAATAAAACAAATTACGTATCGAATTTATTTTACCGAACCAAATAAATATTTAAAGATCAAGTCGAGTGTGTGACATTCTGTCCTTAAGACAGATTCGCTCCGCTTCAGTGCTTACGAACTAATGGCGTCTATCTCCCAAGATATAATGATCTTCACAAATTGTACTAGCACTCCAAACAATTTGTTCGGCGAACTAGAACCTGTGTTCTAAACTCTCTGAATTTTTCCCTAAAATAATATGAAGAATAATGCAAATAGATAAAAAATCTGGATAGCAAGAAATGTATTTTTCAGACTGTTTTTCCCCAGATACCAATTGCTGGAACAATGCTGGTATATGTAGGCAAATTGCAGATCCGAACAGGTATTAATTTCAAACTGGAACAAATTCAATTCAAACCAACAGGTGCAATACTGTTTGAACAAATAACTGCTAGAGTTTAAATCTGTTGGTAACTGCTGGACAAATTTGAATCTGTTTGGACAGTTTCAATCTGTCTGAAATTTGAAACTGTTGTGGAATTTGGAAGAGGCATAAATTTTGGACAAAAAATTTGAATTCAAATTTGGTGCAAAATTTGAATTCAAATTTGGTGCAAAATTTGAATTAATTTTCTGCAATAATTTTTGAAAAAATTCAAATGAAGTTTTTTCAAAAAATTAACATTAGAACCAACCCAACCCACAACCCACACCTGCGCCCAGCTCGGCTCGGCTCGGTTGGACGGCAGCGGCGGTGCGTGTGTAGTGGTTTGGGCTAAGGTTTCATTTGTCTATAACTCTTCTCTTCTACAAACTTGGGCTGCCCCTTGGGGCCCAACCCAAGGTTATACACTTAGAGCTTATATACTCACAAAAGCTCTCTTAAAATTTCAATGTGGGACAACCCATTTCAAAGAAACCCGCATTTAATTCTTTAAATGTCCATTTCATGAACCCGAAAACAACATCAACTTCCCATTCACTCATAAATGGTTTTGACGAACTGTCTTCACCGGGTGACTTGCCATGCAGCAAGAAACACGTCACCTCTTTGGACCCACTTCAAAAGACATGTAGACACAATTTTGGGCTTAAAGTTGGCCTAAAATAAGCCTATAAAAAACCAATTTTCCAACAATCCCCCACATGAATGGAATTTAACGGAGAGAAAATGCAACAACATGATCTAATTACAAAGAATACAAAAATTAGAAATATTTTGCAAAGGATAGGTAGCTTTTGGCTTTGAACTTTCCCTTGTGAGACACTATCGGATTTACTAGCTAACCAGTGAACATGATGTCTTGAACTGTTCAGCCGCTTGTGTAAACCAAGATAATAGAACTCACACAGTATATTACCAGACACAGTTTAGCTCTCACTATTGTGTTCATTTTGGCCCTGAACAACCTAGTCTTTCATGAGTGCTTTAGAGAATTGTAGCCTTTTACAAATCTCATAGAACCGGGCCAGTTCACACTCATATAGGTGATTCTTATGAAGAGTATCCTGCCATACTTCACTAGGTTTACCTAGATATAAGAATCATTAAAAGTATTACTTAACCTAAAACGCTACAGATATCACTATTTCATTATAGAAATGGATAGGAGTTTGACTCCCCGGTGATTCTTCTGAGTCATACATAACTCAGTTGTCCCTTTGAACCTAGATCTTGGGATCTCCAGTCAACTAGGTTGGGTTACCGTTGTGGTAACTCTTATTTAATAGGCTTTAGTCCCATTCCTTTCGATGAATTCTCAACTAACTCTCTTCCTAACCCTTTGGTTAGTGGATCTGCTATGTTGTCTCTAGACTTCACATATTCAATGGAAATAATTCCATTAGAGAATAGTTGTCTTACGGTGTTATATCGATGACGAATGTGTCATGACTTACCGTTATACATATGACTCTGTACTCTACCTATTGCTGATTGACTATCACAATGTATGCATATAGCAGGCACTAGTTTTGGCCACATTAGAATATCTTCAAAGAAGTGGCGAAGCCATTTTGCCTCTTCTCTAGCTTTATCTAAAGCTATGAATTCTGATTCCATAGTAGACCTAGCAATGCAAATCTATTTGGAAGATTTTCAATATACAGCCGCACCACCAAGAGTAAAGACATACCCACTGGTGGACTTTGAGTCTCTAGTATCCGATATCCAGTTTGCATCACAGTATCCTTCAAGTACTGCTAGATGTCTAGTATAATTTAGTCCAATGTTACGAGTAAATTTGAGATATCTTAGAACTCTTATAATTGCTTTCCAATGTTCTACTCTCGGATTACTCATATGTTTACTTAATTTACTTACTGCATAAGCTATATATGGGCGAGTGCAGTTCATCAACTACATTAAGCTTCCAATAATTTGGGCATATTCTAATTAAGAAATACTTTCCTGTACGTTCTTAGAAAGAAACAAATTAACATCCACAGGTGTTCTAGCAAGATGATCATCATCTTTGCTAAATTTGTCAAGTATTTTCTCAATGTAATGAGATTGTGACAAAGTATAACCTTATGATGTTTTGGTAATTTTCATATCGAGAATTACATCAGCAATGCCCATGTCCTTCATGTCAAAATGTTTATTCAAAATTTTCTTTGTAGTTTTAATCATTTCATTATTACTACCTATGATGGGCATATCATCCACATAAAGACATACAATGACATAACCTTTGTTTGTGTTTTTAATATAAACACATTTGTCATACTCATTAATTTTAAACCCATTTGACATCATTGCTTTGTCAAATTTCTCATGCCATTGCTTTGGCGCTTGTTTTAAACCATATAATGATTTAACCAATTTACACACTTTTTTTTTCTTTTCCTGGAACAGAAAATCCTTCTGGTTGTTCTATGTAAATTTCTTCATCTAACTCACCATTTAAAAAAACGGTTTTCACATCCATTTGATGAATTTCTAGATTGTATAACGATGCAATAGCAATTAGCATTCTAATGGATGTTATTCTAGTAACTGGTGAGTATGTATCAAAATAATCAAGACATTCTTTTTGTCTAAAACCTTTGACCACAAGTCTTGCCTTGTACTTGTCAATTGATCCATCTGCTTTCATTTTTCTTTTGAAAATCCACTTGTACCCAAGAGGTTTACAACCTAGTGGCAAATCCACTAATTCCCAAGTATGATTTTGTAGGATGAATTCAACTTCGCTGTTTACAGCTTCTTTCCATAAAGGAGCCTCGAAACTGGACATAGCCTCTTTAAAAGTTAAAGGCTCATTTTCTAACAAAAATGTTAGAAAATCTGGACCAAAAGATTTTGAGATTCTAGTATGTTTACTACGCCTAGGTTCCTTTTCCTCATTTTGATCTATCTCTTGCTCTTGTTCTTGATCATGTTCTTAATCCTGACTAGTAATAGCATCATGAAATCTTTTATTATTACATCTTCTCTTGTCCAGTCTTGTTTGGAAATACCTGTTCAAAGAAAGATGCATTCCGGGATTCAATAATAGTATTTACATGCATTTCAGAATGTTCTGATTTATAAATCAAAAACCGGTATGCACTACTATTCTTGGCATAACCAATGAAAATGCAATCAATGGTTTTAGGACCTATCTTAGTCTTTTTAGGACTAGGAATAACCATTTTAGCCAAGCACCCCTACACTTTTAAGTATTTGTAGGATGATACTCTTCCATGCCACAATTCATAAGGTATTTGATTCACTTTCTTTCAAGGTACTTTATTAAGTATATAATTAGCAGAAAGTATTTCTTCCCCCCACAAGTTCTGAGGTAATCCAAAACTTATTAACATAGCATTCATCATTTCTTTTAAAGTCCTATTTTTCCTTTCAGCAATTCCATTTTGCTGAGGTGAGTAAGGAGCGATGGTTTGATGAATTATTCCATGTACTTTACAAAACTCACCAAAAGGTGATTCATATTCACCACCTCTATCACTTCTAAGTTTCTTAATTTTCTTACCAAGTTAATTTTCAACTTCATTCTTATATTGAATGAAAGTTTCCAAATCTTCATCCTTGGTTCGAATTAAATAAATATAACTATATCTAGTATAGTCATCTATGAAAGTGATAAAATATTTTTTCCCACCTCTAGTTTGAATTGATTTAAAATCAGAAATGTCAGTATGAATTAATTCAAGTGGTTCTGTACTTCTTTCAATTGAATGAAAAGGAGTTTTGGATAATTTTGCCTCAACACAAATTTCACATTTATGATTTGAATCAATGTCAAATTTAGGTAAACATTCCATATTAATTAATCTACGTAAAGATCCATAATTAACATGTCCAAGTCTACCATGCCATAAATTTGAAGACTCAAGCAAGTAAGAAAAAGATGTATTTTTATTAATAACAGAGGGTACAACAGTCATTACATTTATTTTGAAAAGGCCATCAGACATGTAACATTTTCCTACATACATCCCGTTTTTTGTAAGTACAAACTTGTCACTTTCAAAAACTAGCCTAAACCCATATTTACTCAACAAAGATCTAGAAACAAGATTCTTGCGAATGTCCGGTACATGCAGCATATTATTGAGAGTGAGTTCCTTTCCAAATGTCATCTTCAAAATAATATTTCCTTGTCCTTCAACTTTAGAAGTCGAAAAGTTACCCATAAAAAGTTGTTCACCACTGAATAAGATGTGAACATCTTCTTGTCGGCACAGATTTGGCGAGTAACACCAGTGTCCACTCACCATTCTTTAGGATTTCCGACAAGGTTTGCCTCGGAAACAACTGCAGAAAGATTTATGTCATTTATACCATTGGAAAAATTGTCCACTTCGATCATATGGGCTTAAGCAGGCTTCTTGCTTGTTTTTCTTTTGCTACGGCAATCTTTGGCTCGATGTCTCTCTTTGTTATAGATGTAACACATGCCATTAAACTTGTACTTTTTAGTTTTCCCTCCTTTAGAGCCTTGTGAGGAAATTTCTCCAGAAACCTTTTGATTCTTGGCTTTTGGAGCATGTTCCATCACACTTGCCTTTGACTCCATTGGATGTTTACCAGCTCACTTCTCTGAATTGCGGTTGTCCTCTTCAATCCTCAAATGCACAATCAATTCTTCTAAAGACATTTCTTTGCGCTTGTGTTTGAGGTAGTTTTTGAATTCCTTGCAGCCTTGTGGTAATTTTTCAATTAAGGCAGCAACTTGAAAGGATTCACTAAGAGACATGCCTTCTGTATGAATGTCATGCAGAATGAGTTGGAGATCTTGAACTTGGCTGATCACAGTCTTAAATTCAACCATCACAAAGTCCAAAAATTTGCCAACCACAAACTTCTTTGAGCCAACATCTTCTGTTTTGTACTTTTTCTCCAAAGACTCCCAAAGTTCCTTTGTTGTCTTGATAGGACTGTAGACGTTGTCTAATGTGTTGTTAAGTCTATTCAAAATGTAGTTCCGACAAAAGAAATTAGCATGTTTCCAAGCATTGACCGCAGCAACCACTTACCAGTCAGTTTCATCCTCTTTCAGAATAGGAGCATTATCATGGTGAAAGCGTGCCAAGTTGAGAGTAGTAAGATAGAACAATATTTTCTGTTGCCATATTTTAAAATCAGTTCTAGAGAACTTCTCTGGCTTCTCATCGTGATTGTCTGGCACAGTCACAAAAAGAGGGGTTGGACTAATTGCAGCTACTACACTAGTACTTGTTGATCATTAGTTTAACCAGTTTTAGTAGCCATAAATTCTAAATTATAAAACAAAATTATAATTATAATTTTATACTATACAAAAAATTTTAAACCAAAACTACAGAATTAAAATCTATTAAAATAAAAGAAACAAGAATTGTAACTTTTATTTTCAATTAATTTGAAAATAAAATAAAATTTTATTTAACTAAATTAATTCTACACAGAAAATTAAATTTCTGTAACACTTCAATAATTAAAATACTGAAACAGAATTTTAATTAATGAACACTCCAAAATAATTTATGAAAACCAAAATTAATTTCTGACAAACTTTCACAAATAAATATTTTGAATTGTTAATGACACCAGTATATTGCTACTAGTTGTCAAAGAAAATAGACAGTTTATTACTACTATCTATCAAATAGTATATTACTACTATTTGTTTTTCCAACCAGAATATTATTTTGTGAAACCATAGAAAATAATTTCCGTAAGAAGAAGAAAAAGAAAAGGAAATAAACGAAAAATTTTGTAAACAGAATAATTCGAATCTATCTTAAGATTGTTGAAACAATCTTCTGTGTAAAATAAATAAATTGAAATAAATCAAACAAATAAAATAAATAACATACTGAATTTATTTTAACGAACCGAATAAATATTTAAAGATCAAGTCGAGTGCGTGGTACTCTGTCCTTAAGACAGATTCGCGCCGCTTCAGTGCTTACGGACTAATGGCGTTTATCACCCAGAATACAATGATCTTCACAAATTGTAGTAGCACTCCAAACAATTTGTTTGGCGAACTAGAACCTGTGTTCTAAACTCTCCAAAATTTTTCCTAAAATAATATGAAGAATAATGCAAACAGATAAAAAATCTAGACAACAAGAAATGTAATTTTTAGACTGTTTTTCCCGGGATATGTCAATGCTGGTATATATAGGCAAATTGCAGATCCAAGCAGGTATTAATTTCAAATTGGAACAAATTCAATTCAAACCGACAGGTGCAACACTATTTGAACAAATAACTGTTGGAGTTTGAATCTGTTGGTAACTACTAGACAGATTTGAATCTGTCTGGCAGTTTTATAACTGCTGAACATATCTGTTTGGGCAATTTCAATTTGTCCAAAATTTGAAACTGTTGTGGAACTTGGAAGAAGCACAAATTTTGGACAAAAAATTTGAATTCAAATTTGGCGCAAAATTCGAATTAATTTCCTGCAAGAATTTTTGAAAAAATTCAAATGAATTTTGTCCAAAAAATTAACATTAGAACCAACCCGACCCACAATCCACGCCCGGCACGGCTCGGCTTGGCGGGACGGCGGCGGCACGTGTGTGTGGTAGTTTGAGCTAAGGTTTCATTTGTCCATAACTTCTCCCTTCCACAAACTTAGGGTGCCCCTTAGGGCCTAATCCAAGGTTGTATACTTAGAGCTCATATACTCACAAAAGCTCTCTTAAAGTTTCAATACGGGACAACCCATTTCAAGGAAACCCACATTTAATTCTTTAAATGTTTATTCCATGAACCTAAAAACGACGTCAACTTCTCATTCACTCATAAATGGTTTTAACGAACCGTCTTCACCGTGTGACTTGCCATGCAGCAAGGAACACGTCATTTCTTTGGACCCATCTCAACAGACGTGTGGACCCCACACAATTTTAGGCTTAAAGTTAGCCCAAAATAAGCCTATAAAAAACCAATTTTCCAACAATATATTCATGTTTATTTGACTCTTACAAAAGATGAAGCTTTTGATATGTTTTTAAGATTCAAATCTAAAGTTAAGAATAAAAAAGAAAAGAAGATTAAAGTGCTTCGTAGTGATAGAGGAGGGGAATATTTTCCTAATGAATTCTCAAAGTTTTGTGAAGAACATGGAATTGTTCATCAACAATCTGCACACTACACACCACAACAAAATGGTTTTCGCTGAAAGAAAAAATAGAACTCTTGTTGATATGGTCAATGCTATGCTTATAAATGCAAAACTACCTTTTGATCTTTGGGGTGAAGCATTACTTACAGCTTGTTATATTCATAACAGAATACCATTTAGGAAATTGGTTTATTCTCCATATGAATTATGGAAGAGTAGAAAACCAAACTTGGAACACCTCAAAGTGTGGAGGTGTTTAGCATTCTATCGAGTTCCTGATCCAAAAAGAATGAAATTGGGACCAAGGGCTTTGAGGAGTATATTTGTAGGATATGCAGAAAGATCAAAAGCATAACGTTTATTGGACTTAGAGTCTAAAGTTATAGTTGAATCTAGAGATGTTGAATTTATTGAAGATAAATTCATTCAAGATTCAAAAATAATTGAAGAGCCTACACAAACTCCAATGACTGAAGATCCTACTCCATTACAAACAACTCTTTCAAATAAGAGGAAATCGAATGATGCTCCAATCAAGCCTAGGAAAAGTCAAAGAGTTAGAAAAGAGAACTCTTTGGATCCAAATTTTATTTCATCTCAGGCTATTGTTTTCCTAGTTGAAGGTAGTAGAGATACAGTTTTCTCTAAAATACCTGTTTTGTTACATTTAGAAGATGATCCTAAGACTTTCAAAGAGGCCATGACATCAAGAGATGTGGATTTTTGGAAAGAAGCAATTAATGATGAAATGGACTCAATTATGTCCAACAATACTTGGGTATTAGTTGATTTACCTCCGGGATCAAAGGCAATTGGTTGCAAATGGGTATTTAGAAGAAAGTTCAATACAGATGGATCCTTACAAACCTTTAAAGCTAGATTAGTAGCTAAAGGATTTACACAGAAAGAGGGCATCAATTATTTTGACACATATGCACCTGTTGCCAGAATTACTTCTATTCATGTTTTGATGGCTCTCGCTTCAATTTATAATTTACATGTTCACCAAATAGATGTTAAGACTGCATTCTTAAATGGTGATCTTAGTGAAAAAGTATACATGGAACAACCTGAAGGATTTGTTCTACCTGGTAATGAGAAGAAAGTGTGTCGATTGGTTAAGTCTCTTTATGGTCTAAAGCAAGCACCTAAACAGTGGCATGAAAAGTTTGATTCCATAATACTATCGAATGGTTTCAAACATAATTCTACTGACAAGTGTATTTATTCAAAATTCACTGAGGAATATGGGTTACTTATATGTCTTTATGTCGATGATATGCTAATATTTGGCACCAATATGAAAGGCATAACAGAAACTAAGAAGTATCTTACTTCAAAGTTTAAGATGAAATATCTTAACGAAATAGATACTATCTTGGGAATCAAAGTTAAAAGACACAGTGGGGGTTTTGCTCTAAGTCAATCACATTACATTGGAAAAGTGCTTAAAAAGTTTGAGCATCTTAAGATTAAAGAAGCAAATACTCCTTTTGATTCCAGTATGAAATTAACTATAAATTCAGGAAGAGCAGTTGCTCAACTTGACTATGCAAGTGCCATTGGAAGTCTTATGTATGCCATGCATTGTACTAGACCAGACATAGCATTTGCAGTAAGCAAACTTTCAAGGTATACTTCTAATCCAAGTGTAGATCATTGGAAAGCAATCGGACGAGTACTAGGATATCTTAAGCGGACTTCTAGACTTAGACTGTTTTATTCAAAATTTCTAGCTGTACTAGAAGGTTATATTGATGCTAGTTGGATCACAAGTGCAGGCGATAACAAGTCCACTATAAAAATTTGTATAGATTTTAGCATTATGATAATTAAGGATTTAATTTGAGTATTTTACATTGTTGGTTATGTGTCGAACTCTTAGCCTTGCATGCTCACTTAAATGAGTGTGCGACATTGTCACGGAGCTTGGGGCATGACAATTTTTGGTATCAAAGCCGACCCATGCACACAACCATGTGGGCCACTTATTCTGGGCTGGCCACGAGCTTGTCGTGGTATTCTGATTGATTATAGACCCTCGCGAGGACACGATGATTTATAAGTGAGGGAGTTTGAAACACCCTGTCCTACATCGGAAGTTTGCATGGATGATCTTGGGCATATAAAGCACCACTATCTTGATACTAAACAACTTGGACTTAAGCTTTTGGGTATTGTTAGTCGACCCATAGATTACTTGGGCCAGCAAGTAGTGGGGCGTTATCAAAGCCAAGTTATAATTTTAAAAGTTGGTATAGAATAGTAGTAAGATTGGGTAGATGTAGGATTGAGAATGCTTATAATTTGGTAAAATGTTAATTTTATTTACGTGTTATAGGGACTTGAGAATAGAATAAGATGAGGTTTTATTATTGATGCATATAGCTTGCAATGGAACATGAGGAGACAGTGGCAAATATGGCTAGGAATACACGCCAAGGTCAAACGAATCAACGGACTAGTAATAACAATCGGCGAGGGAATGTGACTAATATTGGTAGTGGTTCTTAAGTAGTCGGAGGAAATCAAGGGCAAGAGTTGGGACAACAAGAACAAGCTGCAGTGCAACAACAAACCACCATAGGGAATTACTTGATTAGACTTATGGAGCAACAACAACGGATGCAACTAGGTGTTGGGCCACAACTGAGGCCACGTTGTAACATTACTGAGTTTAAGAAGATAGCCTTCCATTTGATGGAGCCATAGACCCTTTGGAGGCTAAAAAATGGTTGACATAAATGGAAAAGTTATTTCCCGTTTTTGAGTGTACGGATGATCAGAAGGTGACCTATGCTGCGTTTATGCTACAAGGGATAGTTAATGATTGGTGGCAAATGGAGAAGTGCATACATGAGCATAATGCTAACCCATATACATGGGAAAGGTTTAAGAATGCATTTAATGAGAAATACTTCCCTAGGAGTGTGTCTACAAAAACAGAGGAGATTTTCGAAGTTAGAGCAAGAGAATGAAACGGTTGCAGAATATGAAGCCGAGTTTACAAAGTTGTCTAAATTTGCATCAGCATTTGAAGTAGACGAGGATAGCAAAGCACGAAAGTTTGAATGTGGGCTAAGAACGAACATTATGCAACATGTGGTTCCTTTCGAGTTACCTACTTTTGGAGCAGTATTGAATAAGGCATTGTTGGTTAAGAGTGGCCTCATTAGAGCCCAAGAAGAGAAAGAAAAGAATTATAAGAAGAGATCTAGTTCTTCCAACTTCCAAACTAACAACAATTTGAAGGGCAATGCTAAAAGACAAAACACTTTTTCGGTTGGGATTCAGGGAAGTCGAACTGTGGGTGGTAATGTTGACAAGCAGAATGATCGAGTATAGTGCACTAGATGTAATGGATTCCATTGGGATAGTGAGTGTCATTGGAATACTGGGGCTTGTTTCTCTTGCGGGCAACAGGGGCATAGAATAGTTGATTTCCCTAATCGAAAGGGGCATGAGACTGAACAAAAAGCATGGACAATTAAAGAAACTTCAACAGACAGAGTGTCTTCAGGAAAATCAAAAGAAAAATGGAGGTCATAAGCCAAAGACTCAGGGTCGAGTGTACGTACTCACACAACAAGATGTTCAGACTTCCAACACTGTGGTGTCAGGTACTATTTTAGTGTCTTCTGTTTATATACGTGTTATTTGATTCTGGAGCTACAAATTCATTTGTGTCTATGGGATTTGTTAAGAAACATGGATGGAAATGTGTCTCTAGAGAGATTGACTTATGTGTTGAAACCCCAATAGGAGGTGTTATGGTTGCTGACTTAATTTGCAAATCTCGTGTGGTTAGTATAGATGGCAGGAGATTGCTTGTAAACTTGACTGTTTTAGATATGCGGGACTTTGACATAATTCTTGGAATGGATTGGTTGGCAACCAATTATGCTTCTGTTGATTGCCAAGGCAAAAGGGTAGTATTTCAGATTCCTGATCAACCAGAATTTTGTTTTGTGGATAGTGGAGTTAACACTCCTCCTTTGGTAATCTCAGCTTTTGCAAGCTAGACAATGGTTGAGGAATAGTTGCGAGGGTCATTTAGCTTCTGTGAGAGATATCCATGAGACTGAATTGAAGTTAGAGGATATTCTAGTTGTAAAGGAATTTCCTGATGTTTTTCCTGAAGACTTACCGGGGTTGCCACCAGATAGAGAGATTGAGTTTGCCATCGAATTGATACCCGACACGGGTCCTATCTCCAAGGCTCCGTATCGAATGGCCCTAGCAAAGTTGAAAGAGTTGAAAGAACAATTACAAGAATTGCTAGATAAGGGCTTTATTAGGCCTAGTATTTCTCCTTGGGGTGCGCCCGTTCTATTTGTGAAAAAGAAAAATGGTAGTTTTCGCCTTTGCATTGATTATCGAGAGTTAAACAAGGTGACAATTCGAAATAAATATCCTTTGCCTAGGATAAATGACCTATTTGATCAATTGCAAAGAGCACAAGTCTTTTCTAAGATTGACCTTTGTTCTGGCTATCATCAGTTGAAGTTAAGGCAGAAAATATACCTAAGACAGCCTTCCGAACTAGGTATGGGCATTATGAATTTTTAGTGATGCCATTTGGGTTGACCAATACGCCTGCAGCTTTTATGGATTTAATGAACAGAGTATTTAAACCCTTTCTTAGATCAGTTTGTGGTAGTTTTTATTGATGACATTATTGTGTACTCAAAGAGTAAAGAGCAGCACGAAGAACGTCTAAGAATAGTGTTACAGATATTAAGGGAGAAGAAATTATTTGCTAAATTAAAGAAGTGTGAATTTTAGCTGGAGAGTGTATCATTTTTGGGTCATGTGATATCTAAAGACAGGGTGTCTATTGACCCCAAGAAAGTGGAGGCAGTGGTTGAGTGGAATAGGCCTACTAGTGTCACTGAAATTCGTAGCTTCTTGGTTTTAGCAGGATATTATAGAAGGTTTGTTGAGGGATTTTCCTGAATTTCTATGCCTTTGACTCGTTTAACACAAAAAGTGGTTAAATTTAAGTGGTCTGATGATTGTGAGAAGAGTTTTCAGGATCTAAAGAGTCGATTAGTGTGTGCTCCAGTACTTATAGTTCCGTCCGGAGATGAAGGTTTTACCATTTATAGTAATGCATCAAAGATGGGCTTGGGTTGTGTCCTAAGGCAGAATGATAAGTAGTGGCATATGCGCCTAGGCAGTTGAAGCCATATGAGCAAAATTATCCTACGCATGATTTGGAGTTGGCTGCAGTGGTGTTTGCATTGAAAATCTGAAGGCACTACCTGTATGGGGTGAAATGTGAGATATTCACTGATCATAAAAGTCTGAAGTATATTTTCACTAAAAAAGAATTGAATATGAGGCAAAGGCCATGGTTGGAGTTATTAAAGGACTATGATTTGACTATCAATTATCATCCAGGAAAGCCAATGCAGTGGCAGATGCCTTGAGTAGAAAGACCCCGAGTAATTTAACTACCTTGATCACTGACCAAAAGAATATCTTGGAGGACTTGCGAAGGTTGAATATCGAGATTAGATGGCACAACCATGGAGTGCAATTGGCAAACCTTAGAGTTCAACCCACATTGATTGATAGAATTAAAGATGCTCAGGGAAGAGATCCTCAGTTGTAAAAACTTAAGGCTGAAATGGAAATAGGGCTACATATGGAATTTTGTATGCATAAAGATGGAACCTTGAGATTTGGTGAGAGGTTGTGTGTGCCTAATGATTTAGAGCTCAAGAGAGAAATCCTAAGAGAAGCTCATAGTTCAGGGTATACTGTACATCCAGGGAGTACTAAAATGTATAAAGACTTGAAGAGGAACTTTTGGTGGAATAATATGAAGAGGGAAATTGCTCAGTATGTTGCTCAATGTTTGGTATGCTAACAAGTGAAAGTTGAACATCAGAGACCTGCAGGTAAGTGACAACCTTTTCCTATACCCTAGTGGAAATGGGAATATATTACCATGGATTTTGTGACGGGGTTGCCTAGGACCCAAGGTGGTAACAATGCTATTTGGGTTATCGTTGATCGATTGACGAAATCCACTCACTTTCTAGCTTTTAAGGTAGGGTTCTCCTTAGAGAGGTTTGCAAAATTGTATATCAAGGATATTGTGAAGTTGCATGGTATTCCCGTGACCATAGTGTTTGATAGAGATAGCAGATTTATATCTATGTTTTGGAGGAGTTTGCATACAGCTTTGGGTACTAGTTTGAATTTTAGCATGGCCTTTCATCCTCAAACTGATGGACAGTCAGATAGAACTATTCAGACTCTTGAAGACATGTTGAGGGCCAGTATTATTGATCTTGGAGGTTCTTGGGATGAGCATTTGGCCTTAGTGGAATTCTCTTATAATAATAGTTATCATGCGAGCATTCAAATGGCACCATGTGAGGCTTTATATGGACAAAAGTGTAGATCACCTATTTGTTGGGATGATGTCGACGAAAAGAAGTTGTTGGGCCTTGAGATTGTACGACAAACAGTGGACAAGATCAATCTTATTAGAGAGCGACTTCGCACTGTACAGAGTAGACAGAAAAGTTATGCAAATAACAGGAGACGCGATTTGGTGTTTGGGGTTGGAGACCATGTGTTCCTTAAGGTGTCTCCTATGAAAAGAGTAATGAGGTTTGGTGTTCATGGTAAATTGAGTCCTAAATTTGTTAAACCATTTGAGGTTTTAAATCGAATTGGAGAGGTAGCTTACAGACTTCCCCTACCACCTTCACTTGTTGGAGTTCATAATGTCTTCCATGTTTCGATGTTGAGGAAGCATATATTGAATCCCAATCATGTGATTGATCATGCACCGTTGCAGTTTAAGGAGGATTTGACTTATGAGGAACACCCTGTAAGAATTGTTGATAAGAAGGAGCAGCTTTTGAGGCATCGAGTCATCCACTACGTTAAGATTCAATGGAGCAATCATTTGGAAAGAGAAGCTACTTGGGAACTTGAGAATAAAATAAGACAAAAGTATCCATAACTTTTTGAGACTACAGGTATGTCAAATTTCGAGGACGAAATTTCTTTTAAGAGGGAAAGAATGTAAAACCTAAGTTGTGTGTAGAATTATTTTATTGGATAGATTAGTAATTAAATTAATTTAAATGGGTCATTTATTAATATCAAAGAGTTAGTTATGAGATAGCATTATATTTTCTATTACTTAGATGGATAATTTTGTAATTTTGAGAATTAGGTTAATAAGCCCACTTGTTGTGGCTTTAAGTCTTGGAAAACAAACAAAACAGAGGCTAGTGAATTGCTCCATAGGTGGCAAGGGTTTGAAAAGGTAAAAGAAAAAAAAGAAAAAAGAAAAGGAGAAGAAAGGCTCAAGTGAGGCTGCAATAGAAATTGAAGGCAACACGTTGGGTGATTTTGGGACACCCATTGGTTGAGGTAATAATCTACCTGTATTGGTGATTATTAAGTTTATGTTGAGGAATTAAACAATCAATGCATTAAGGGGATTTGGAAGATCTATAGGTGCCTACTTAGGTTTTGAGAATTGGGTGCATTGTGTAAGTGTAACTTTGGGTGGGTAATAGAAACAATGGAGTTTTGTATCATGGGTAAGGGTGTGTTTGGCTATAAAGTTGGATTGAATGGTTTGGTCACTTGGACATTAAACAATATATTAATCTAATATGGTGGGGCTTTTGTGTATGTATGTAACACGTAAACATATTAATTTATTTGAGGATTTATTTATTAGGTTTGTGTGATTGAAGTATTGGAGCTTGGTGTTTGGAGTTGGTGTAGGAATATTATTTTTAAGCGTTTGATGTAAGGAACCCTCTATCAAGTATAAAATAGTATCGAATATTATTATGAAATTCTCGAATATTCTGTAAAACTATTCTGAAAATTGTACCAAATGTTTATTATGAAAATATCGAATATTTTATTTAAAAGTTGTATATTGTTTGAATTTTGAATATCACTCTAGTCTGATTATGATTTGGACCATAGCCAATGGGGTTTATTTATTGGCACAAAAACTAGTTTTTTTTTAGGCTTTACCACCGGCTTATATGTGGTTCTGAGCCTTGTCACGGACTAAGAGACCGTAGTCACCAATACTTGGGTTTTGTGAATCACATCATTGAACCATTGAATATCGAACCATCAATTTTGAACAACGAAATTTCCTCAAATTACCTCATTGTATTTTCAATTAAAATGTATTGCTACATTATTTATTTTCAACTATAAAACCATCTTACAAAATAATTGTTAATTTATTGAATGGTAAAAAACATATATTTATTGGTTATCGACTATTTTTTTTTTTTTTTTGTATACTTGATCCAGCTAGCAGTAATGATTGGTTATTTATTAGGCTGTCTAGCTCTCTCTCTCTCTCTCTCTCACAAACACGCACACTTTTGCTCTCTCGTTTACCTCCTCTCTCTTGCCCTCTCAAATGACGCTAAACCCTACCACCGATTTCCTTCTCCAATAGCGACCTCTCTCAGTCGCCCCTCACCACCTTCTTTTCCCTCTCTTTGCGTGTCACCCCTTGTTACATCATGACCTAGCCATGTCGTTGCACATTGCAGTCGCCCTTTGCACGGCGTAGCCATCACCGCCTCTCACCGTTGCAGTTACCCCCTGTTCGTCGTTGCCATCGCCATTGCTATCATTGCTTCTCCTCATCGTGACTTAGTCATGCTGATCTCGAACCAAATCTGGAGATTTCTAGATTTGGAAAATTGTAGAAAGAGGAGGAGAAAGGTGTGCGTGTAAGAGAAAGAAAGAGTAACTTGTAATATTCTCAATTTTAATATTGAAAAAAATTGATAAATTTCTCAAAACTGATAATTTTCTTAGTTAATACTGAAAAAATTGAGAAATTTCTTAATTTTAATAATTGTAAATTGAAATCATTCTTAGTTTTATAACTGAAAATATCTCAGTTTTTACCTACAAATCAGATCTCTAGATAACCAGGGGCTTTAGCCTAGTTGGTTAGCCCTTTGGCCACCAAGCCTATCCTATCAAAAAATTTAAAAAAAAAAAAACAGATCTCCAAATCTCAAATTCAATATTCTCAAATTTGATATGTATGGATTTCACTATTCAGTTTGATTTTGTTACATATTACTTCTAAGTTTGTTAATTGATCATCATTCGACTTGCAAGTTGACATGATCTATCAAGAGAAAAGGAACATCAACTATATTTCAAAATGAGACTTATGCATCCAAAAACTGTTGCATAAGACTTGAGCTACCACAATTAAGAATTTTAAGTAATTAATTCTTAAATTATTTTCTAATATAACGTGAGTTCTACTATTTTATATCTAATGAGTAATACGTGGAATACTTAACAGCACACGTAGAGCACCAAGCGATGATCATTACATAGATATGAAAATTTATTATACTTGTTATTTAAGTGAGTTAACTCACTTACTCATATGGAATTATTGTGAATTGACAATTTTAACCTTACAAACATAACTTCTAAAAAAATTATATGTATAAATTTTTTTTTTTTTTTTTTAAATAAAAAGAGCTTACAAACATGGCACATGATGTGCACGTGCGCCACTTCTGTCAAAAAAATAAATTAGCTTTATCAATTCGACTGAGATGAAACAAATTTAAAATTTAGAGTAAAAAATGAGTCATTTGAAAATGTAGGAACCAAAATGAGACATAGGATAAAATATAAGGATTATAAGCTTAATTTGCTCCTATTTTAATATTCAGTTTGAAAGTTTGAAACAACCTTTACAGTGAATTCTGCTAATGGGTTCTTTAAGGGCACCCCCCTTACGAGTGTTTATTGCTTCCTGATTTTCCTTTATTTTACATCCAAAACAAATTTATTTGCATAAAATCTTCTTTCAACCTTTTTATTAATGTGATTTTTTACTCTCTTTTAACCTTGCTCGGTCATATACCATTTCTTGAATTTATAACTTTGTCAATCTGAATTGATCCTGATTAAGATAGCATCTCTACTAACCGGACTTCAACCAGAGAGATAATAAACAACAGAGGAAAAAAAAACAACTTCCACCATTCCATCACTTACAAATGCAATTTGTAATGACATTAGAAACACAATTTTGGAGCTATTTAGTGCATCTTATGGAGCCACTTACACCATTTTTCATTTTAAAATTGTGTCAGTATTTTGGTGCGCCTTATGCTTAGAGCTCATGAAGTTATATTGTAAAGATATTTTTTGAAGTACATGAAATAATAATGTTATGTGTGATGCTCCAAAGTTATGGACCATTACAGCAATAATTGTTGGTATAGACATCTCTTGTCAGGCTCTCCTGAAAGTAGGGACTTCTATGATTATGCCCAAAAGAATGTTGGCACGAATTGTCCCCTTCAACTTTTTTTCATCGGGCAAAAACTAAATCCTGTTGGTCTCTAACAACCACCCATCGTTCACCATGCATTGCTCATGCAATATGCAAAATATATTTATAAACTATTTCCAACGAAATACAGGGAAGGCATTTATCAACAATTTACAATGACGAATAATTTACAATGCTGAGAATTCTCCTCTTGTGGTGTTCAAGAACACAAAACATGTCTTAGCTGAACTTTGCAGTTATTAGTCCTTCAATTGATCCAACCAAGGCGAACATTGTCACTAGCAAGCAAATACTGCTGTAAATATGAAGAACAATCCACTTTCTTGTCCATCTTCCGATATTTTTCTGCACAATGTACATTTCCACCGGGAAATATACAATCAACGGCCAAAAGTTCATCGTTCCCGCCACTCCAAGAACTTGGTTGAAGTATGGGAAGATAACTGCAACCGCGGTTGTTGAAGCAACATAAACAGTTCGAAAACACAGTCTGAATAGATTTGATCTAAACGCCGGCAATAATGGGAGTTTCATAATGAAATTATCGTTTACAAATCCACTGCTTGGGAACTTCTCTGCAGCCCATCTTTCCACCATTGCAAACAGTGGTTGACTGAGTACCTGAAAAACATTAAAAATTTCACATACAAAAATTATCTAAATTCAAAATTTTAGTTGAAGGTTTGGTTGATCGTGTTTTCATTGTAATCACTTACATCTTTTATGATTTCGGAAACACAAACAATGAAAGTTCAAAAATACTCATCTTTCATAATGTTTTCATTTTTGTGCAAAAGCAATTTTCAAAAATTCAAACACAACTTTTTGATGTTTCCTAAAATGTGGATTGCTTTAAGACAAATTTTTGTCAAAAGAGTTGTACCTGAAAATGAAAACACAACCTGATTTGCTCCAACTAAATACACATATGAACTATAGAATGTAAAATTTTGAGTGTAACAAATGCAGAATATAGGAGTTGTACCTGATATGCTCCGACTAAATGAACTGCAACACACATATTAGCAAAGTCAATGAGCCAATATGGCTCATAGAATCCAAATCCCGTCAAGAGGTTTCCCGGTGCAGAATTCCCAAAGGCTGCATAGCCAAATCCTCCACAAAGGAGGTAGAAAATGGTTGTAATACAGGTCGCCATCATTGAAGCATTATTCATGGTAACTTTTTCCGAGGGAGGTGACTTCAAAGTATTCTTCATGTTTTGCAAGTTCCATCATTAGCTTTAAATGGTAAAATCATTCTTCAATGCTAATTTGAAATGAAGTTTGCTTATATTAAATACATTTCACCACACACCTGTATGTCAATGAGAATTATGGAGAACGGATAGGCGAAAGCAATGTCCCCAAGTGCTTGAGCAACCAACAGTACTTTTTGAGTTGAAGTAGAAGTCTGGACTCCTACAATGTCACCCTTTATATATCCATCCCCTGCAATTTTAAGTTAAAAAAGCTCAACTTGAAGGTACTAGCGTTCCATTTATTTGGGTGAAAAACTTTTCTTTCTCACATTTGGTACGACGGAAAACATTTTCTGTAGTAAATAAAAAACAAGCTTATTTGTGCAGAAAATGTTTTCTACTTTTACAAGATAGAAAATAATTTCAGCACTAAAGTCTTACCAACCACCACACCCTACCTCTACCACCCTGCCATCATCACACCACCGCTACCACTACTCTAAGAAGCACAAACACTTCTAAAAAGATAATGTGTTGTGTCTGACACTAACACAACATGACACTCGTCCACTTCTCAACACTTAAACACACATGAAACTTTACAAGTTTGAATAAAGTAACTCGGAATCGAATGATAGAAAAAAAAAAATGTAAATTTATACCTATTCGCCACCTTTTGACTTCTAAAGTTATCTTTAACTTAAATATTCGTATATATACAATTTACATATATTAATTACTTACCTTTATATATGACATTAATAAATATATAAAAGTATATATTTTGCATGTGTCCCCCACGCATCATGTCCTACATTTATTGGAAAAAAATTTGTGTTGGCGTGTTTGTGTCATGTCGTGTGTCCATGTCCGTGTTCATATCCATATTCGTGCTTCTTAGCTACTACTAATACAACAACTAGCACATTATTTTCAAGATCACAATTAAACATAAACATTTTCCCAATTTTTATTTATTTTTTTTTTTTAATTTTTTTTAAGAGGGGGTCCCAAAATTGTTTTCTACCTAAAATCTTTTGCGAAATGATTAAATTTGAAGGACTCTCAAGTGCTTCGGATATAACCTGCCTGCATCCTTTTTTCCACTTCTCATTTGAGCAGGAATGCCAACTAAGGTGACTTGACTAATCAGTAGAGCATGCTTTTGACCATACCTATTACCTTTGCCAAACCAAGTGCTGATCCGATGATAGAATAAGTGAAGGACATGATTGCAGAAAAAATTGAGAGCCATTCCGTGCCGTGGAAATCGGGTATATGAGACATTACAATTTGTATAATTCCAAATAGAAGCATATAAGAAGTGTTTCCATATTCGCAAGCAGCATTATGCCCTTCTTTGTGGTAACAGTTTGATCTTTGAATTGCTCTGCTCTCATTCAAAAGATTCAAACAATAGCCATTAAGAAACCGTTCACAACATCAAATAAACAAGAAACTTAATAGCAACTGCAATTGATAAAAAAACCAAACAGTTTTTTAAATTTATGTAACTTCAGAGCAGACCATATTAGTATATCGTTAAAACCACCAATCCGGGACAAACAGATATCCATATATGTATCATTGGGATAATTTTTTCTTGAATGGCATATATAAACTTTGTATAGTGAAGATAATCAAATCTGATATTCATTCAAGGGGATTCCGTGTTGTTTTGGAGTGTGGTGTGACATTTGTAGGTGGCATTTTTGCCATTTGTGTACTTATCGCTTTCATTTATTCTTTCCTTGGTGGATTCCTCGTCCCGCTTTTCCTCCTACTTTCCTTTTTCTTTAATCAAATTTCTATCGTTGCAGATCAAAAAATAAATAAAAATGAACAGTCATGATGAGTATTTGGGAAGCTTATTAACATACTTCCCGCAGATCCCGGATGTAATGGTAAAAACAATTCCACTCTTAAACATGCTTAGTCGTAGAAGAATACCACAAAGCGAAGCATTCCTCTTTCCTGAAGAAAATCAGGCGAAATGTCAACTGTCTTAACTGTTTATGATTTAATAACAGAAAACAATTCATCAGCTATTGTTTGCCCACAACTATGATTGAACAATTTCTCACGTGAAAATTCAGAACTTGATCAAAAGAAAAGTTCATATACAGGGATAGCTCAAACTCTATAATAGATATTGATACCATGTTTCATGAAAGAAAACCATGTTAGGTGTTGGCTATTTTTTTATTTTATTTGTTTGTTTTCATATACCAATTTGGATTGAACTGTCCAAAACCAACATGGCAATTACTTTCCAATTTGGTTATGGTTGCAACTAAAATTGCATAATATAATACACTCGTAGAATCTCATTTTTCGATGTAATGAAAAGTTAGCCACATTGATACCTAAAATTGTCCGAACAGCTTCGAGGTAGGAGTGATTTCTGGCCGGGCCGTTTTCAGGGTCAGGAGATCTGTAGCAGTTGCAGACCATGAAGGCAGATATAAGGGTAATTGATGCAAAGAAGAGCATAGACAATGGGTCTGCAATCCAACCTAGCTGAGCCATGCTCCATGCTAGGGATAGAACCCCAGAGCCTATAACTGCTGTTATTATGTGTGCAAAAGCAGTCCATATGTTCCCTGAATCAGAACAAAAAATTCATGGAAGTGATAAGCACATCAATTCAATGTATAACAAAGAAAAGAAAAAAAGTGAATCAGTGCACAAGACTCCTGCTAACATCGCATCTGAAAGGAAAAAAAGTAGGCAGCATTTCCTCCATGTCTTGTTCCGCGACTCAGGCTTGAGTAACTATTATATGCATTACAAAAATACCCAAACTAACTTCTGCTATTCACTTGTACCTAGAGCTGCAAAACAAATCAAGCTATTCAAGCTTGTTAAAAGCTCGTTTAAGATTGATTCATTATGTAAGTAAGTCAAATTTGAACACATTTTAATTTTGTTAAATTTTCAAGCCAAGCTTGAACAACCAATTGCTTAGCTCAATAAGCATATATGCAATCAAGCTACGTGAGCTCGACTCGTGTTTGGCTAGTTAAAGGCTCGAGATTGGTTTGTTATCTAAACAAGCCAAACTTAAACACATTTTAAAACTCATTAAGTTTTCAAGCCAACCATGAACTGACAACTTGCTACTCGGCTTAACTCGGCTCGTTTACTGCCCAAATTTGTACCCAAGCCAGGACACAAGACTTCTGCTAAAACAATATTTGAAAAGGGAAAGATGTGAGCAACATTTCCTCCATTTTTGGAGAGGTTGTTTCGTGACTTGGGTTCGAGACACCAGAACGCTAAGGGCAAATTTTATAATTGGGCCAAGCTGCTCTTATATCTAGTATATGAAGTAAATAAATAAATAAAATTAAATCCCCAAACTATTTCTGCTATTCACTCGTATCCTGTGCCCTGGATCTAATACTACAATTTGTTAATCTTGTCATATCTTGAACTTTCCAAAATGTTGAACATGTTTTGATAATCAGGTAGAACAAAATAAAGGAAAAAAAAAAAAAAAAAAAACATTCATTTATCTTGGTATTTCTTGAATTTGCCAAATACAAACTATCAAAATCAGAAAAGAAAATGGATTAATAAATATAATCATAATTCTTGTATTGAACACAGGGAGGGTTTAATAGAGAGTATGATGGGAAACACTGAAGTTGGGTTTGAAGATTAACAACAAAACAAATGCAAAAAAACAGAGAAAAGAAAGTAAGAAAATGGAAGCAGTGAGAGAGGGACAAACCAGTTCTCTTGAAGAAAAGTTTCAGTGAGGGTTCAATAGAAGAAGAAGGTAAAGGTAGAGTTGAATGCAACAAAGGGGTGTGATGATCTCCTTCTCCTCCTCCTACAGCCATGGTCTTTCGAAAGAAAATATCCAGTTTCCCAATGCGTGTTAATTACTTTATGGTTCGTGTGTAAAAATGATAGGATGTGTGGTCCTACAGCGGATTCGCATGATGTGAGTTCCGCGTCATAAGAGATATAATAAAAATTTTAATAAATTTTTTAAGGTCTTAAAAAATTATTCAATTGTATTGAAAAAGAAAATTTTAATAAATTTTTTAGGGGATTTGGTGGCATAGCTCTCATTATTTAATTTATCTTTTAAAAATAATAAGAATTATATAAATACTTTCAAAATTTCTTAATATTCTAAAATTTGTTTCTTTTACTATATTACTCTCATATCTATCAGCTCTCCTCTTAAACCATCTTCACTGTATATTTCAGAGTAAAATTTTATTTTACTCTGAATCAGAGTAAAATTTACTGTGATTTAAAGTAAAATTTTATATTGTTAAGTAAATCAACATATTTTTAACCAAAGTAAAATTTCAGAGTAAAGTTTACTATGATTCAAAGTACAACTTTATATTATTAAGCAAATTAACATGTTTTAACCAAAGCAAAATTTTGGAGTAAAATTTTACTTTGAATCATAATAAACTTTATTCTGATTCAGAGTGAATCAGAGTAAAGTTTCTTATGATTCAAAGTAAAATTTTATATTTTTAAGCAAATCAACATGTTTTTAACCAGAGTAAAATTTTACTCTGATTCAGAGTAAAATTTATGTGTGAAATTCTTATTAGAGAGATTCTTATTAGAGAGAGAGAAAGAGAGAGAAATTGAATAGATCATTCATTAAACAAACTGAGTATGAACAGATCAATTCAAAAACTAGTAAAATGTTAGACTCTACACAAAGTAAAATTTTATTCTGTATAAAAGTAAAATTTTACTCTGAAAAATGAGTAAACTGTGAGACTCTGAAGCTAAAAGTAAAATGTTACTCTGCACAAAAGTAAAAAAGCAAAGGCAGTGTTTGTGGCGACTGAAGTGTTTGGCAATGACCACCTCTTGACAGTAAAATGTTATTGTCATTCTAATACCAGAGTAAAATTTTACTCTAATTCTCTCAAACAAAAAATAGAGCAGTAGAACCAGAGTAAAATTTTACTCTCGTCATCTTAAACAAAAAACAGAGCAATAGAACCAGAGTAAAATTTTACTCTGGTTCTATCAAATGAAATTAGATCAAAAAATAACAAAAAAAAAAAAAAAAAACAAAACAAAACAAAACAAAACAAATTAATCAACATATCTAATTGAGAAGAAAAACTTCTAAAACTCGATCAACAATCACAAATCTCAATGAAAAGAATACATGTGTTCAACAACACTCATACACACAAATATATATATATATTTATATATACATACATATATTCAAAACTCAAATCTGTGTTTAAAAAAATATGTATAACCAAACAACTCCACCAAACATGCTTTTGTCGCCTCCTAGAAGAGAGATAGGGAGGAGAGAGAGAGAGAGAGAGAATTGATTTGTAATTTTGCAAGAGGTGATTTTGAGCAATCATACAATGACTTTTCAATCGACGAGGCTATCATCAACGGCAATAACATGAACTTCATGAGAATTGGAAGGCGATACGTCGTCGTCGTTGAAGCTTTCTTCGATCATCTCCGACGATCTCCTTCGCCGCGAAACAACACCAGAGAATCGGAAGGTGATACATCGTCGTCGTCGTCGAAGCTTTCTCCGATCATCTCCGACGATCTCTTCCGCTGCAAAACAGCACCAATTTTGATCATCTCTCTAATTCAAATCTCTTAACCTTTACCAACAAAAAATTAATTACAAATTAATCAAAAATCTGACACTCCCTGATTATATATGCATAAGCTGTCTGTGGATTTAGAAAGAAAGAGAGTAGGGAAGAGAGTGGGAAGAATTAGTTGAGGGTATAATAGTCATATAAAATATTTAAATAATAAATTTTGTCCTTTATGTAAGACTTTATAATTATGGGGGGGGTTTAGAAAGTATAATTTTTTTCTTAATCCTTTTAACAATGAAAGGAAGGTAAAGGGGGTTTATAACTAAATTTTCCAATTTTTTAAGGTCTTAAAAAATTATTCAATTGTATTGAAAAAGGAAAACAGTTTGATAGTTTGTAACTATTTCATTATTTTGGCCTTATTTGGGGTATTTGGAAAGAATTTTTTTTAGTTAAAATAATACTAAAAGATAAAATAGGTTAAAATAATTAATAAGATAAAATATCACATTAAATTCATAATTATTTCACTTTTTTTCCTTACAAGTATCACATTCAATTACAAAAAAATTCAACTATCTTCCAAAACATAAAAAACTTAACCTCCTAAAATAGCCAAAAATTAAAATAACATATTAAAATAACTTCTCAAACACCTACTTGGTTAAATCTGTTATAAACTAGTTGGTTAAAAATATACGTCACTACAACAAAAAACACATTTGGCGACCCAAAAATTTGTCGCCAAAAGTAGAAATTCCGTCGCCAAAAGAATCAGCAACAAATATACAACTTGTCGCCAAAGGCCTGTCACTAAAAGTATTGGTGACGAAATCAGAAATTGTCACCGTAGGTAGACATTTAGCGACAAGCAAAATTGTCGCCAAAAATCATATATTTTGTCGCTATAAAATTACAATTTGTTGCTAAAAGGTTAAAATTTGGATAGGCTAGTTTTAGCGACAAATAAATGTGTCGCCAAAAGTACTATTTAACGACAAAACTAATTTGGTCGTTAAAAATCACGTTTTTAGCGACGAGTAAGTTTTGGTTGCTAAAAGTTCTTGGAATAACCACTAACTTTTAGCGACAAAAACAATATGTTGTCGCCAAATATATTAACAGCGACCAAAATATCACCTGTCACTAAAAATTCAGTACACAAATTTTGATTTTAATAATTTTTCTTGTTCAAAATAATCCAAAACACCTATTTTCCTATGCACAATATATACACAAATGTAATGTAAATAATAATACACCTGTGCAAGACATTCATACTAATTTAAAATTAATAGCTATAAAAAATCCCAATAAACATAATTACAATTCTCTGACAATTTAAAACATGCATACCAAAGTACTTACAAACTACTAACATCAAATCCATAAATACATTATCAAATCCTATGTCAAAACATTTTCAGAATTACAACCAAATATTTTGATGTTAAACATCTAACCAACAAGTCATTTACTAAAATCCTATGTCAAAATATTTGCAAAAACACAACACCAAATATTTTGATGCTAAACATTTAATCCATAAATCATTTACCAAAATCCTATATCAAAATATTTCCAAAAACACAAAATCAAATCTTCTGATGCAGCCCAAACTATTTTCCACCATTGCCATTCTGTCACATGAAAAAAGAAAAAACAATATTAGATTGACAAAAAAAAAAAAAAAAAACCTCGATTTGAATTTCACAATTTTGATTTTAATTTTGTAACGGGAAGTCTAATCGGGTGCTGTTTGCTCATACAACCCTATTTAGGCTTGAACAAGCTACCCGTGCCAAGTTTCAGTGGTCATTTTGCAATTTTGGCCTCCGAACGGGCCTTTTAAATCTTGTGTTTTATATTTTTCTTCTAATTTTCTAACCGGAAATCCAATCAAGGTCCCGTTTGTTCCTACAAGTCTATTTAGGCTTGAAAAATCAATCCATGCCAAGTTTTGGTGGTTCCGGTGGTCATTTCGCAATTTCGGCCCCCAAACAGGCCTTTTAAGTCTTGTGTTTTACAATTTTCCTTCTAATTTTCTAATCGGAGATCCAATCAAGATCATGTTTGTTCCTACAAGTCTATTTAGGCTTGAACAAGCTGTCCATGCCAAGTTTAGGCTTGAACAAGTCTATTTAGGCTTGAACGCGTGTTGTGGTGTGGCGTTAAAAAAAAAAGGTAAATTATACAAATGATACTCCTAGTTTATATGATGTGTTAAATTAATTTTTATTATTTTAATTTGTTTGGTTTTATTTTTTAATTTAATAAATTGTGTTATATTGGTTCAATAAATAATAAGCATTAAGTTTTGTGGATGGAAAGTTATCACATGCTCAAATGATATATCAATTTAGTCCTTATAGTTTATACGATTTGTCAATTTAGTCCATATTGTTTTAATTTGCTCTATTTTGACAGGGAATGAATGGACACATCATCTAAACTACAAAGACCAAATTGACACATTATTTGAGTTTCCGTCCACAAAACCTAACGGTTGTTAAACAAAATCAAATAAATTAAAATAATAAAGACTAAATTAACCAATCATATAAATTACATAAATTAATTGCATAATTTATCCCAAAAATATATATATATACATGCTGTGGAGTGTTTTGAGAAGTTGGTAAAAAGCTGATTTTTTAACTTTTTGACTTTTTTTATAGTTTTTTTGGCAAAAAAAGCTGACTTCTTTAACTGAAAGAACTAACTTTTTTGTGTAAAAAAGCTAACAGATTGACTTTTTTAACTTCCTCCCAAAAGACGCCTGTGTAATGAAAGGTTTGAGTTTAGAGTCTCGACCTACCCTGCATATTCGTTCAAAAAACGCTACCCGCTACATAAATTTTTATTTTAAATAGATTAGGAGCATATTAACATAAATCAGAATAACACCATTTCAAACATTTCCTCTATAATAGTATAATAGTGTTGGTTGTATAAATTGTATAAGCCAATCACGATTCAACACGTGGTATGAGAAGGGCAATTTGGGAAGGTAATATAAATTGCCAACCATAGCTAGATACGTGTCAACCCATACTGGTAATAATAGGTCTGCGTAGCACTGGAATGATCAAAAGATATAAGGTGATGTGGTCTAACGGTTACTCACAAAGTTCAAATTCAAAATCAAGAGGGAAGCCTAACTGCAGATATGGCATAGTGGAGCTAACTGTGAGAGAGCATGATCAGTGATCATGGAGGGATGTTTCGACGATTAGAAGCCCATTTCGATGGTTGTCATTGAGAAGTATAAATAGCAGAGAAGGCCCTAGAAAGAAGGACGTGACTCAGATCCAGAAACCAGTTTTTATCTACTTTTTTTTCATTTCAGTTTTTACATTTCTTGTTTTTTACATTTCTACAATACAAATTCTTGTATTGCACGTTATTCATAGGAGTAGTTTCGAATAGCTTGTTGTTGTAAACCTCTACAAGGCTGGATCAGATTATTATAAGTTTTTCATTTTTACTTAATGAAATGATGCAATTGTTCTTCATTTAATTGTTGTTTACTAAATTCTTCTAAACAAGCCACCAGTAAAAGTCTTTTTTATTAAGACTAAAATAACTAAAACACAATCGTCTGATAATTTGTTGATAATTAATTTTCTATAAGGACTGATTGATCCTTACTGACATACTTAAAATTACAATACTAACATTCGAAAGTCAAAAAAACCAACATATAGGGTGTGTTTGGTAACGTTTACGTTTTCAGTTTATATTTACAAAATTTTTATAAACTGGTTTTTGTTTGTTTTTTGTTTATTTTTAGAAAAACATAAACTACAAACGCGTTTGGTAATTGACAAAATATTTTAAAAAATTTAAAAATATAAAAAAGAGTGAGAAATGGCAAGTGGTGACAAGTGGCGATGGAAGACGGTGGTAGAAAGTGGTGACGGTGGGTGGTGGATAGCTGGTGGTGGCAGGTGGGTGGTGGTAGTGGTGGTGGTAGTGGATGGGTGGGTGACGGTGACGGTGACGGTGGCGGGTGGTCGGTGGTAGCGAGTGGGTAGCAGTGGTGGTGGTGGTGGCGGGTGGTGGGTGATGGTGGCAAGTGGGTGGCGAATGGCGGGTGGTGGTGGGTGATGGCGGGTAGGTGGCGGGTAGTGGTGGTAAGTGAATGGGTGACGGTGGCAGGTGGCGAGTGGCAGGTGGTAGCGAGTGAGTGGTGGTGATGGTGGTGGTGGCTGATTGTAGGTGGTGGCGGGTTGTAGTGGGTGGGTGGGTGACGGTGGCGGGTGGTAGGTGGTAGCCAGTGGGTGGTAGTGGTGGTGGTGGTAGTGTGTCAGGTGGATGGCGGGTGGGTGGTGGGTGATGGTGGTGGTAGTGGTAGTGAGTGGTGGTGGTGGTGTGGTGGTGGCGGTGGTGGATGGTGGTGGTGGCGGTGATGGTAGGTGGTAGGTGGTGATGGCGGTGGTGGCAGTGGTGGTGGCAGGTGGCGGTGGTGGTGAGTGGGTGGTGGGCGACGGTGGGTGGTGGTGGGTAGTGGTGGCGAGTAAGTGGCGGGTGGGTGGTGGTGGGTGGTGGTGGCAGGTGGGTAGTGAGTGGTGGTGGCAGGTGGTGGTGGTGGGTGGTAGTGGCGGAAGACGGTGGTGGAAAATAGTAGCGGGTGGTGGCTAGTATTGGGTGGTAAAAAAAAAAAAACTCAAAATTCAAAACGGAAACACATTTTTTGTGTTTTCATTTTTTGGCCAAATTTATAAATTGAGACCACTGATTATAAATCAAAAATTTTACCAAACAAGTTTTTATTTGAATTTTTAAAATTTTTATAAATATAAATAGAAAATTGAAAACGTAAGTGCTACCAAACGGTACCATAAGTATTAGTGGTGTCTACCCACCCAATAGATATGCTGTTGAATTTAAAATATATAAATTTTGATATTAATTTTAAAACACACATGCATGTGTGCCTCGCAAGTAATAAAATATGAATTTCAATTTTAATCTAAAAGTATAATAGTATTAGTGGTAAATATGTTATTTCTTGAATAGAAGGTTTTGAGTTTGAATCTTATTCACCTCACTAAATAATTTTGTGGTTTAAATAAGCTACAATATAGACAAATAGATTAAAAGTTGATAATTAATTAAACCCTAAGAGGTTTGACTTAATGGATGAAGAAAGCAATCAAAGGACTTACCATGGAAGAAGTCGCAAGTTCGAAATTTACGAAAGCCAAATATCCTAAATTTTGGGGTCACTAGAGATTTGCCCGGTCACTTGGAGTCACTGGAGATTTGCCTGGTCATTAACTTTAAGATTTTGGGTTTGAAACTCACAAAGAGGTCGTAAGTTCAAAACTCATGAAAGCCAAAAATCTCAAACTTTGGAATGGTGGGAAGTTTGTTCGGTCATTAACTTTAGGATCTCAAAATTTAATTGAGATGTGCATAAGCAAGTTCGGACACCCGATTATCAAACAAAAAATAAAAAATAAAAATTGATAATTAAAAAGTTAGAACCCAAAACCACATCTCATCTAACTTTCATATAATTATTTTTTTTAGATTATTTAACTTATTTTTATCCAATAAATTGTAATTAAAAATTACGTTGAATGATCTGACATGGATTGTGAAAATAAAATAAAATAAAATAAAATAAACTATAAGCATAAACTTTACCAAACAAAGCGGCCGTTTCGTTCTTTACCAAACAAAGCGGCCGTTTCGTTCTTAGGTGCAACTTATTTTTATGTTTTAAGTCAAATATTATTTGGTGTAGTTTTTTCTTATAATTTATTAGGTAAACATAATTTATTTACCAAACAACTTCTTTATTTGGTGCAATTTATTAGGTAAACATAATTTTTTCTTACAATATATGTATATATATATATATTTTTGAGTCTATGTCAAATACTGTTTTATGTGATTTTTACTTGCAGTTTGTTAGTTGAACAAAACTTAAATAATTTGAAAAAAAAAAAATGATTATTGAAATTTTGTAGAATTTGGTGGCTTTGGATTCTATTTTTTGACCATCAACTTAAAATAAATTGCGCTGAATTAGTCCCACGTTAGTTATTAATTAATTTAAAATTTAATTATTTAACACTAGCATTAAGGATGAATTTTGGAGTTATGTTTTAGAGTTTCCTAGCCTTTCTCTTATAAATATTATATATATATTAATAAATTTTATAAAAATTTTAAAAAATGATATATACATAATTTTAATACAAAATTTAAGACAAGAATAATTTAACAATGATATTTTAGCAAAATCAAAGTGATAGACATTTTGACTTTTAATGAATGGCTATAAACATAATACACTATTCTATATTAATTTTTATATACAAATTCTATTTGTATAGCATTACTTAAATTTTTTTATTAACCTATGTGTCAAACAATAAATAAATTTTAAAAACTCAAACAAAACTAAGTGCAATAATGTTATGGGTCAACATCAATAAATAAAAAATATATATTTATAAAATTTATTAAATATTACCCATTATTTTTTATGAGCCACACACTAGAAGACATGTGTAACATGAAATGGTAGATACAAGAAAATATTTATTTAAATATATAATGTAAATTTAAATTTAATTTGGGGTAGGTTGAATCTAAAGTAAATTTAATTTATACATTTTAAATTTTATGTGTGTGTAAATAGAGATATATTTATAATAAATATGTATTTTCATATAAAAAATTATTATATTATTTTTTTATTTATACAAAGAATATTAACGAAATTATGTATTATGTGAATTAATATTTTAAAAGAATGTTGTGGTTATGTTAAGGCTAAGTTTGGGAAGTCCCAAATAAGCCAAAAAGTTAAAAAGTTACTCAAAAAGTTAAAAAGTTAACACTATTCACTAAAAGTCAACAATTACTTAACACAACTCTCCTCATTCAAATTTTCTTCTAAAAACTAATTTTTACAATTTTTTATTACACATTTTTTCATAAAAAGTCAAAAAGTTAACCCAAACATCTATATTTTCAACCTCACTTTTTTAGTCAAAAAAGACAAAAAGTGCACTTATTTAGTCTTCCCAAACAAGGCCTGATATTCAATTAGTTATCCTTAGGCAATAGGTCTTTTTAATAGACTTTTTAGTTTTTTTATTTATTTTAACTTGAAACTAAAAGTTATTTGAGTTGATTTTTTTCACTTTTTAATTTTTGTAAAAGAAAAAGTAAAATAATTATAATTTAAGTGTGATATTTTATCTTATTAACTTTTTAAATTATTTTATCTTTTTAGTCCAAAAAAAATCCATCGTCAAATGAAGCTATAGTCTTTTAAACTAAAAAAAAAATAAATATTTGATTAATTTATTCTACTAAGCCTTCGTTTATAATATGAGTTGACTTTTTGACTATTTTAACTTGAAGTTAAAAAGTCTCATTTGAGATTTATTTTTTTGATTTTTTTTAACTTTTATAAGAGATAAAATAAAATGATTATGATTTAAATATAATATTTTATTTCATTAATTTTTTAATTAATTAATTTAGTGGTGTTTTGGGAAGTTGGTAAAAAGCTGACTTTTGGCTTTTTTAGCTTATTTTGTCTTTTTATGGGAAAGTTTTGTGAGAGGTGATATGACTATTTTGTTTTTTTGTGGGTAAGTTTTGTGAAATGTGAAGTGACTCAAAATTGGTAAAAGGCTGAAAGTTGACTTTTTACCGGCTTTCCAAAATGGCCCTTATTTTTTTATTAAAATAGTCCTAAAATGCTATGCCAAACATAGCCTTAAATATGAATCCAACTCCACTGCACCAATAATTATTGGTATGTCACATCCCATCCAAAAAAGAAAATATAAAAAAAAGCTTTTGGTACGTGACATCATAGAATATAATTAACAAATTAAATATGAAAGTGTAATCTTACGTTCTCCTGCATTATCATCAGACAATCTTATAATCCTATTAATCATGTTAAAGCCGCCCGGGACCACCCCAGCATTTGTGATATTTGTGGGAGAGAGAGAGAGAGGGAGGAGAGTGATTGAAGCCATTATTATCTTTGGGTGAGGTTTTTAAACTATAATTTTGTTAATCAATGGGGTAGGTCAGCCGATTCATCATGAGAAACAGCCAACCAATTTTATATTTAATTTTGAAAAATGTGAGATTTATAATTTATAACTTACAATAGGAGTTTTGCATGATCGAATTTGTGTTAGATTAAAAATTAATACTTAGATCTCGTTTTGTCAATCATTAATTTTAGTTTAAAAATTAAAATCACTAAAAAATAATAATAAAAATCTATCAAACTATATAAAAACGACAAAGATTTCATTTTCTCTACCTTTTGTTTTGTTTGTTTGTTTGTTTTGTAAAAAATTAAAAAGTTACCTCAAGCATACCCATTTTTTAAGTAAATTACAAATATATCCCTTAATATTTTCTTAAAATACGAATTATTTCCTGTGATTTTAAAAATTACCTTTCACCGCTGAGATTTCTAATTTCATAACAAATGATCCATTTTTTTAAATAAATTATTAAGTCAATTAATAGTTTTTAATAATATGAGAAATATATTTCAATTAATAATTTAAATAATTTTATTATGATATAAGAGAGCAGTTAAGAAATTTATTTTTTAGTTAATTCTGTTAAATAAAAAATTCTTGACAAGTGAGTATTTGTAATTTTTCAAATCACAAAAAGTAATTTATATTTATAATTTATTCTAATTTTTTTAATCTCATATTTTAGCTAAAAAAAAATTAAAAAATCTCTAAAATAATATGTTTCAAAGGCCTTAATATATTATGTCATTATAAGTAAAACTAAATAAATAAAAAAACTTCTTAAGAGTCTCAATTTTTTTTATTTAATTATTTTGCCCCAAGACTTGAATTACATAGGACACAAGACCATTGACTAATTTAATTGATTACAAAATTGGCAAGTCCCAAACAATTGACAACGTTTTTAAGTTTGAAATACCTATTCTGACAAGCATATGCAAATGATATTTTAAGACAAATATCAGACACATGTATACATTTAGGCCTCGTTTGGGAACAGGCTAATTTAGTAACTTTTTGACTAATTGGCTAAAAAGGTTGGTAAGAAAAACCTGTATGTTTGGGCTAACTTTTTGGCTAATTACGAAACGACGTGCAAAAAGTAGAGAGAAAAGGGAATCTTTGACTTTTTGGTATGGGTTGTTGGCTTTTTGGCTAAAAAGGTAACTTTTTGGCTAATTGGCTATTTTAGCCTCTTGCCAAACGAGGCCTTATTAAGGCTTGGTTTGAGATAATCTACCAAAGTTAAAAAGTTAAAAGGGTTGGGCTTCCTTCCAGTAATTGAAGGGTATTATTGTGTCTGTGAGGCTCCATCACGGGTTTTATTTTTATAATTCGAACGTTCAATGTGTAGAACTCGTCAAATACTATATGTCTGTAAAAAATCACGTTAATCAAATATCGATAATTATCTCTTCGAATTAGATTTCTGTCAATTATTTATTGTTTCACCATCTATTTTTTTTTATACAAAACTGATTTGATTACGTAGTTATCGATATCCGATAAATATAATTTTTTACAAGTATATAGTACTCGACATGTTCTACACATTGAACAGTTCAGATTATCGAAACGGAACACATGGTAGGCTTCTATGGGCCCAACTGTACCTTCCAATTCAATCACAGACCGGAGGGATGCCAACCCCAAAGCTAAAAAGTTATACAAAAGTAAAAAATTTCATACAATTTGGGGGGGAAGCCTAGAGAGCACAATTATTATTTTACCTTTTGAATTCAACTACCCAAAAATCAAAAAGTTAAAATTCAAAAAGTCAACAAGGGTAGAATGGCCATTTTGATTTTATTACATAACTTTTCATAAAAAGTCAAAAGGTTATCCCAAATATACATCTTCTTTTTCTTTACTTTTTTAGTCAAAAAGTATGCTTATATAGCACATCCCAAACAACTCCTAAATATAAATAAATAAGTCTCACTTCCATTTATTAATATCAGCTTTACTATTTTATATCTAATGGCATCTCCAACGGTTCACTATTTTTTTCATCAAATCTGAGTAAAAAATAATATCAGTTCCTTAATCTGATATCAGCCACTCCGATGGTGTACTGTAGGTTTCATCAAAACACAGTGGACATCTGGGGGGACGACTGGCTGGTTGACTGGATAAGGAAAATGAATTTTTCTTTGCCTTCATTTTTGTTTCCCAATTCGTTTCCCATTTCCTTTTCCCTCCATTAAATCGTTTTCTTTTTTTTATTGTCTCCAATAATGATTTCTTTCCAAAAACTGATATAAACAAATGTGGGGACACATTTTATAAATGACAACACGTAGCTAAGGTGGCACCGAAGTGTCAGTCAAGGTGCCACGTGGCTTGGTCATGCGTCGAGGTTATCTGCGGAGATATCGGAACCTGAGATGAGCGGATAAGGGACAAGAGTCCTAGAACAGATGAGGATCTCAATCTGGATAAAAGATAAAGTTCTTAGGGAGTTTATCTCTATCTAGCTGAGAGTTCAGGATGAGCATTGAGTCTGAGTCCACGTCCACTGAAGTGAGACTCCTACAAGGATCAGGTCAGTGCTGGCTATAAAAGCAGGGCAACCTCGTGGGTCTCAGGTATGTGTGATATACTGTGAGCAGTAAGTTCTTTCTTGTGAGTTAAGCACAATTTGCTATCTTTGAGAGATATTTGATTACTGACTTGATCGTTGGAGTGCTCCCTGGTGGACGAACCACCGTCAAATTCTTATCTTTCTGTGACAGATTGTTTGAGCTTAATCTATTCTGTCGGTGCTCTCCAACTGAGTTCCCCCTTTGGTTGTGTGGTCGGAAATCAACACTCACAATTTGGCATCGTTTGTGGGAACATAAAGAGAATAGATAGCCAACGACGGGCAGAAAGAAAAGATCGGGAACGACATCCCATGTAGGAGTGGTAAACATGTCGATCCTAACATTGAGAAAGAAAACCATAATGAAGGAGCACGGGATCAGAATCTCGGGGATAAGGACGTTAGCAAAGAGGGAGACGCCCCAAAGAAATCAGGCCGAGATGAGTATTACAACGAAAGCGACCTTCAGGTATGGAAAGATAGATACCTGAGGAGCGATGGCGAGATGAAGGGAATGGCCAACAAGTTGGTAAATCTACAATCGGTTGTCAACTTCATGATGCAAAACAATGTGATGCAACCACTGTTTCTGTTGTAGGACACACCGACGCTAGGGGCCAAGACTGATGCCTAGAAAGGGGAGCAGAAAACAATCCCAGCAGTCCCATAGCATGGCAGGAAAAAATAGCCCTCATATCGGCCTTCATGGGATGTCGGGTAAGGAGAGTCGGTCATAGGTGACTCGCAGAGGACACCTTGTACCAGGGGAACATATGTCA
Source organism: Camellia lanceoleosa (assembly GCA_025200525.1). Taxonomy (NCBI): domain Eukaryota; kingdom Viridiplantae; phylum Streptophyta; class Magnoliopsida; order Ericales; family Theaceae; genus Camellia; species Camellia lanceoleosa. The sequence goes on from CM045761.1 coordinate 32,341,181, forward strand.
AAGAACCCCGGAATATCCAGGGAAAGGGCCTGTGTTTTGACACGGTAAATGAAGAGAAGTTCAAGATGACACATAACGACACTAGGACTAGCGCACCAAAAAGATTGAAATCTGTTGACAACCGAGCTCCTGGTCGAACGAATGAAGATTTGAAGGTCTACCTCCGGAGGAAACGACAGAATGCTGAGGTCACATCTCCCGTCAAGCCGAAAACGCCGTTCTCAATGGAGTTGGATAAGTTTGAGGCCCCAAAAAGGTTCCATATGTCGAGGTTCCAAATTTATAATTTCACATCGACTTATATATGAATTCAATGGCTTTGTATACCGGGAACGAACCGCTATTGTACAAGGTGTTCCCCTCATCTTTTAGGCAAATTGCATTAGATTGGTTTCACAAGTTGCCAAAAGAAACTGTGAAGAGTTGGGAAGACCTAGCCGAAATGTTTGTGGCCAGGTTTGTTACAAACAAGTTGTAACCACTAAGGGTAGACTCCCTGATAGCTTCGAAAATTAGCGAGGGTGAAGGCCTCAGGGCTTATGCCAAGAGGTATTATGAGGTGTTCAACCAAATACCGGGATGCAACCAGGAATTGGCAGTCATGTCTTTTAAGAACGGCTTGGAAGATAAATGCCCGCTTCGAAAGTTACTGGAAAAAACTCTACCAAAGAGTATGGAGGAGCTTATGGAGTGAATCAAGAAACATGCCAAAGCAGAAGAGAATAAGCCGAGAACGAAGGCACCGAAACAGGAGAAAAGGAACGGCTCGCCGAAGTGAGGCCGAGGTAATACTGGTTTTAACAGGCAAGAGATAGGGTTGAAGGCTGCATAGGCAGTCACCACTGTGTTCTGGATCCTCGTTTACAAAGTTCTAGAAAGGATCAGGAACCAACCGTATTATAGAGCATCGAAGAAGGTTCCTAGTGAGTTCATGAGAAGGAGCCTTGTGGGAAGCACTGCCCTTACCATTACGACGATGGGCATCTGACTCAAGGGTATAAAGCCCTGAAGACGCACTTGGAAGATCTAGTCAGACAGGGTCACTTGAGGGACCTAGTAGATGAGGCCAGAACGAGGGAAGAACATGCAAGGTTTCCCCCAACACCAGCGGCACCACCACCACCACCACCGCAACCACAACAAGCAGAACCTCGGGTGATCAATGTGATTCACTTGAAGGTTAATGAGAATGATATACGAGGAGAGACCTAAAAGGTGAGATACTTACAACATGTGTATCAGGTCCAGCAAAAGAGGCCTAGGACAAACGAGTACTAGGGACCAATGGTGTCCTTAACTGAGGCAGACCTAGACATGGTGCAGCATCCATACAACGATACTCTATTAGTGACCCTCAAGGTTGGAGAATACTAGGTAAGGCACATTCTGATCGACTAAGGCAACTCTTGTGACATCATGTATGTCAAATGTTACAAGAAGCTTGGCCTTTACCAAGATGATTTAGAGCAGTCCAACATCCCAATGATCGGGTTCAATGGAATGCCGACATGGCCTTTGAGAGTAATAAATTTAGAGGTGCAGGCAGGCACCAAAACTGTTAGCACAAAATTTATGGTAATTAATACCCGCTCCCCTTACGATGCTATATTGGGAAGACCGTGGTTGTATGCAATGAGAGTTGTTCTCTCAACGTTGAACCAATTGTTACGATTTCCAACTGAATAGAGGATTGAGGAAGTCAGAGGGAATCAAGTGCAGGCAAAGAATTGCTTCATGGTAGCAATGAAATCCAACCATAATGTGCGAGAGGCAAAAAAAGTGGAAGTCGAAGACGAGGACATAGAAGTCCTAGATGATGTTAGCAAAAAATCGGCCGAGAAGAGTGAGGAAGCCTTGAAGAAAATTCTGGTCCAAAAAGGGGATGAAGAACGCTTCTTCCTTCTCGGCTCAGGCTTGGCTACGGATGAGGAAAGGCAGTTAGAGGCTTTCTTACAGGCCAACATAGAAGTATTTGCCTAGATGCCATATGAGATGCCAGGCATTGACCCTGAGGTTACGTGCCATATGCTCAACGTAGACAGGTCGGCTAAACCTGTCATCCAGCGAGCAAGGAGGCCGACATTAATGCATATTGAGACAGTTGAGGAGGAAGTGGACAAACTGCTGGAAGCCAAAGCCATTCGCAAGGTGAACTACCCTACTTGGCTATCCAACACTGTGGTAGTGAAAAAGAAGAATGGGAAGTGAAGGGTCTATATGGACTTCACCAACCTGAATAAGGCTTGTCCAAAAGACAGCTTCTATCTATCTAAAATCGATCAGCTGGTGGATACTACTTCAAGGCATGAGAGGATGAGCTTTCTAGATGGTTACAGGGGATACCATCAGATAGCAATGTATCCCCTGATGAGGAGAAAACTGCATTTATCACCCTAAAAGGGTTGTACTGCTACAGAGTGATACATTTCGGGTTAAAAAATGCAAAAGCAACCTACCAGAGGTTGGTGACCAAAATGTTCAGACATCTGATTGGCAAGACAGTAGAAGTGTACATTGATGACATGGTCGTGAAGACCAAAGAACCTGGGAATCATTTGGTTGACTTGAAGGCGGTTTTTGATATCCTAAGAACATATCGGCTCTGACTCAATGCTTTAAAATGTGCATTTGGAGTCGGGTTTGGTAAGTTCCTATGGTACTTGGTCACCAGAAGGGGCAAATCAAATCAAGGCCATTCTTGGCTTAAAGAGCCCGACGTTAGCCAAGCATGTCCAAATTTTGACCGGCAAGGCGGCAGCCCTGAATAGGTTCATTAGCAGAAGTTTAGATAAATGTAAACCATTGTTTAGTTTGTTAAAGAAGGCCACAAATTTTGTGTGGACAGAGGAATGTGAAGTCGCCTTGGCCGACTTGAAAAAGTACCTGACAACAGCTCCAGTTCTGTCAAATCCAATACCTGCAGAAAAATTATTCCTATACTTGGCAGTTTCAGAGCACGCAGTGAGTGCAATGGTAATCAAAGAAGAGAAGGGAGAACCAAGGGCAGTATACTATGTGAGTAAAACCCTAGTGAGTGCAGAAACTAGGTACTTGCCCCTGGAAAAATTGACACTAGCTCTGGTGATGGCTCCGAAAAAACTGAATCACTACTTCCAAGCCCACAAGATTGTGGTACTGACTGAGCATCCTTTGAAGTCCCTGTTGCAGCAAGGAGATCTGATAGGCAGGGTAGCCAGATGGGCTGTAGTGTTGGGCCAATATGACTTGGATTTTAGGCCCAGAACAACAATTAAGGGCTAGGTTCCAGCTGACTTTGTGGCCAAGTTCACCCCTGGTGCCATCTCGAGTCGGACTCTGGTGAGCCGCGACTTGGGATGCCCTGGGGAGCAGGAAGAAACCCAATTGGGGCCCAAGAACCCCACTCTAGCAAAACAAAAGAAAGAAGAGAAACCAATGCCCTGCAACATTTACATCGGTGATTCCTTCCGCCTGTTTGTTGATGGAAGCTTAAACCGTCAAGGAGCGGGGGCAGAAGTAGTGTTGGTATCGCCATATGGGCGAATGATAGAGCAATCCATTCGTTTAGGATTCAAGGCCTCAAACAATAAAGTAAAGTATAAGGCACTGATTGCAGGGTTGAAGTTGGCAGCAGCAATGAAGGCCGATGAGGTGGTAGTCTTCTGTGACTCCCAACTTATTGTGAATCAGGCAATAGGTGAGTATGTAGCCCCGAAATGAACAGATGATAGCCTATGTTAAAGAGGTTGTCAGATTGCTTTCCTTGTTCCAAAATTACCAGCTACAGCAAGTTAGTCAAAATGACAACAGTCACACCGACACCTTGGCCAACATGGCTAGTGCAATAAAGTTGGGGGCGCCAAGGACAATCATGATTAATTACTTGACAGGACCAAGTGTGGAACCTCTAATAATAGAGTATGAGGCAATGTGTATGGAGATGGGTCCAAGTTGGATAGATACAATAGTGATGTTCCTTAGGGATGGCAAGCTGCCAGACGACTGAAAAGAGGTACACAAGACCAGATTGAAGTCAGCTAGGTTCACCCTAACAGCAGATGGCCATCTCTACAGAAGATCCTTCACTGGACCCCTTTTGAGATGTACACATCCCTCCCAGGTTGAGGACTTTTTGTATAAGATTCATGAAGAAGTCTATGAAAACCATGCCAAGGGCAAATCACTTGCTCATATGGCCATCACTCAGGGGTACTGGTGGCCTTACATGCAGAAGGATGCTGAAGCCTACGTCAAAAAGTGTGAGAAGTGTCAAAGGTTTGCACCTTTGATACATCAACTAATAACATATTTGAACCCAATATCCAGCCCTTGGCCATTTGCCTAGTGGGGCATGGATCTTGTCAGACAACTGCCCCAAGCAACTAGGCAAAGAAAGTTTCTGCTGGTAGTAGCTGACTACTTCATGAAGTGGGTAGAGGCTGAACCCCTTGCGAAGATTCGAGATATTAATGTGAAGAATTTCATATGAAAGAACATTATCACCATGTTTAGGATCCCAAGCGCAATAATAGCAGATAATGGTACACAGTTTGATAGTAAGCTAATCAAAAGTCTCTTTGCAAAGTACAAAATTAGGAATTACTACTCCACTCCAAGGTTCTCTCAGAGCAATGGTCAGGCAGAAGCATCCAATAAGACTATCTTAGATGGGATCAAGAAGAGACTGGAAGCATCAAAAGGGAAGTGGGTGGAAGAATTGCCCAATGTGTTATGGGCATATCAGACTATGTCGAGAAGATCAATTGGGAAGTCTTCTTTTGCCATGGCTTATGGCACTAAAGCAGTTATCCCACTGGAAGTTGGCATCATTGGAATTAGAACCCAAGGAGTGAAGGATGGGACCAATGAGGCATTCTTAGCCTGAGATCTGGATCTACTGGAGGAAATGAGAGAGAGAGAGCAGTAATTCTACTGGGGGCATACCAACAGTAGCTTTCTAGGGCTTACAACAAGAAGGTTAACCCAAAAGAGTTCAAAGTTGGGGACCTCGTCTTGAGGAAAGTTGTCGGCAACAAGAAGGATCTTAGGGAGGGCAAGCTTGGCCCAAACTAAGAGGGACCTTATAGAATTATATCGGTTGCCGGCAATGGGGCATACCGGCTTGAAGACACTGATAGCAAAAAGTTGTCAGGACCTTGGAACACTTGCAATTTGAAGATTTTTTATCATTAGTTTTTTGTTTTTCGAAGTTTATGTCATAATTTTATTAGCTAAAGTAATAATAAAATGCTAGTCTGATTTTTGTGAATTTGAAATTCGTGCGATAGAACTGACCAATCCTATGACGATGTTTCTAAATGAAACATGACGAATTACTTAGACTTATTATATGGCAGAGTTGAATTATACTTACATATAATAGAGTTGAACTAAGTTGGCGATATTTCTGAATGAAACATGACGAATAACTTAGCCTTATTATATGACTAAGTTAAATTATACTTGCATATAATAGAGTTAAACTAAATTGACGATGTTTCTAAATGAAACATGACAAGTAACTTGGATTTATTATATGACAGAGTTAAATTATACTTGCATATAATAGAGTTGAACTAAGTTGGCGATGTTTCTAAATGAAACATGACAAGTAACTTGGACTTGTTATATGGCAGAGTTGAATTATACTTGCATATAATAGAGTTGAACTAAGTTAAACTCAAAGTTTAACCAAGCTCGCTTCAGATTAGATTAACAGAGAAACCAAGGTTGAACACCTCGGCTAGTCTTTGTTTGAATCTGACTTCGGCAAAAGACTATAAACGCATAATGTGAACTTAAGTGGAACTTAGGCTCACATTAAGGGGCAGGGAGCAGGCATGATAAATAAAACTTGAGAGCATGGGACTTGTTAAAATTTTTAAAAAAATTTACAAGTTGAAGATTAGCCGAGGTAATAATGAAAAATGTATCCGAGGTACATATTACCTGATATGACCAACCAGGTTATCAAGCTTGGAAAGGTTGGAAGGGTGAAGTCTTGATAGAAGACAACGAGTGGAAGTGAAGAAGCAATACTTGACTGAATAAGTTTAAAGAAGCAGCAATTGTAAGAATATTTTGAAATATTCTTAAGTGTTAGCTGAGGTATTATAATTGTTGGCCGAGACAAACAGTCAAGGTTTATATTTGAAGTACTCTACCCCGAAGTGATTACACAATTAATGTGTACTTTGAAGAAATGCAAAAAATATTCTAAGTGTGGAAACGTGCATAGAAGAAAAACAGTAAAGCATAAAGAAACAAACATACATTCAACACTTAGAAGAAAGAAGGCATGCATTTGAAGAAAACTTATTTATAGGGCCCACAAAAAGCCACTTCGGCCTGGCATAGGGGATTACTTGTTCAGATGTGGAAAAAGGCGTATCGGCCAAGTATTGTTCACAGTGAAAACAAATTACAAGTATTGAAAAGAAAAGTTCAAAAGAAAAGATTACAGCTAGAAGAGAATATCCTAAGCATTATAGACGATCTCAGATTGCTCAACCTCGGCCGTTGGTGGTGTGTCAGCCTCGATTAACAGTATTGCTTCCTTTCCGCTGCGATCTCGGTGTCTATTTCCAGCAAGGTCTGATCCAAGCTCTTCTCGGCCGCCTGGACCTCAGCTTCAGAGGATGTCTTTTTTGGAGAAGAGCTGGTGAGAACCTCATTCTCCTCCTCATCTTGAGTCAAGTCCAAGACTTGATCATTCAAATTTAGGGACTTTTCCCCAGCAGTAACAACATCTACAGACTTATCAGCCTCAGTATCTTCTTCTGTCTCGGCCTTAGAGTGCTTGGAGTAGAGGGGAATGGTAGAATCAGTCGGCTGGCGTCATAGAGAGGTGAATCCTCGGTAATAACCAACTCCTTCAGCACAACCATCCAGCCAAGGGTGTCACCCTTGTCACATGCCTGGTTGACTTGTTTCTTATAAGCATCACGGATGTCGGTTGCCCCCTCGGCGTAGGCCTTCTCATCGACCGCCTTTGTGGCAAGTGCTGTTAGGAGCTCACTCTGGGCCCGAGCCTCTTTCTGATTAGCCTCTTTGCCTTGGCCTAAGCAATCTCGGTAACGTTTTCAAAGCCTCAGCACAGTCCTCAGCTTTTTTCAGGCCCGACTGAACAGCCTTTGCTTGATCCAAAAGACCTCGAATACAAGCCTCAGCTTTGTTTAATGAAGAAAGGAGCTTAGCTGCCTCCTTTGTTTTGTCGGTCAACTCCTTCTTGAATGCATCGGTCTTTACTGCAAAGGAGTGACCTTGCTAGATGGCCTGTAAGAAAAAATTAGAAATTTTGGTTAAAGTGCGAACAAAAACTCAGAATTGAAATTGAACGACAAGAAGCAAAGTACATAAAGCTTACCAAAACACAGTGCTGCAACATCAAAGCATAGTTCTCATACTCTGTTAACTCGGTCATACGGTTGATGTTGGTCGGTAGAAGGATGGTGGTACAAAGGGCAGCACCGATTTCCACAGAGTCAAGCGCACTGTCCCTGGCTAGTAAAGGTCGGTTTCCAACCATGATTGTCGAGGTCCAGGATTCATCAGCGCGGAAAGAGCCAGGCAGAGCAGCACCATCAGACCTCAACTTTTTTTATTGTTGTTGATCAGATGCTTCAGACTCGGCGGGCCTCTTCTTGGCTGCAGAAAGCAGTCTTCTCGATTTCAGCCAATTTGGAAATTGGCACTATGTCCTCGGACTCGATTTCGATGGCAGTGGCTTTAGCCTTAGCCCTCTTCACCCTTTTGAATTTGGGCTTGGGCTGGGACTGAGAAGGTGAAGAAGAGTGAACTATTACCACGCCGGGGATGTCGACAAGAAGGTCGTCGGGAATAATTTTTGCACGATCTATTTTGTCAGCTGTAGCAGTGACGGTGACTTTTATGCTGAAGTGAATGGCAGGCAAAGAAGTTGGAGGATTTGCTGGATCGTGTGTCGATGAGTCGGAATCTCGGCGTTTGTGACTGTGAGTTCTGCCAGCGGGAGCATTTGTAGGAGCTCGACATCGGCATTGGTGTTGGGCTAGAGAGATTAACTGAGGGGCAGGGGTGGATGGCAGCTCAACTGGATCTGAGAAAGAGGCTTGGTCTGGTCTTGGTGATAAAATGACTGGTGGAGTAAAAGCAGACGGTGGAGTCTTGCTGCGTCTAAGAACGTCAGGCAAGGCAAACTTGTATGTTGGGATATAATTGAGTAGTAGAGGGGCTTTGCGTTGGTCGACTGGCAGGCCCAGTAGCCTTTTCAGGTCTTTGCTAGGGAAGAAGGACTGACGGAAGTCTTTTGATGGTTGAGGGAGAGCAGCAAAGAGGAAAAAGTAGACATTAGAACAAATAAGAGAAATAAAGTGACAAAGTCTTAACAAAAAAGTTGCCCTTAGTTCTTACCCTCATCCTCTCTAAAGACTCCTTGGCGCAGGGGGAAGAGATGAAGATCATCATCAGGTGCAAATTCTCAGTTGCTTAAGACGATCAGGTAATCATCTCCAACACCCTTGTTGGAGTTTGGGAGGTTGGCTATGATTTTATAGGCAGTGGATCTGGGCTTAAGGTAATAAATGTAGCCTTTTTCAGACTTTAGGCCACACATGATATAACAAAATTGGATGTCGGCTAATGTTATCCTAACTTTTTCTCGGCGGGCTAAGGTGATTATACCATTGATAACCCTATAAGAATTGATGGCTAGTTGCATAGGGTTGAGTTTGTAGTAGTGGAGGACTTCCCTAAAGAGGATGTCTAAAGGAAACCAAAGTCCACACTCGATGAATGCAACAACGGAGAAGGGCATGGAGTCTCCATCAGGCATAATAGAGTCCTCCTCCCCAGCTAACCTCAAGTGGATGTCGGTTGGGATGGAGAACACTCTCCTGAAGTACTCAAGTTTTTCTGGGGTGTCTACCCTCCACCTAAACATATCCATGGTGTTGGCTTAAATGAAGACTTATGCAAGATTTTAGGAAAGAATGATTGGTATAGGTTTAAAGACCACGGCTAAATCCTAAACAGGCATTGGTGCAAGGGTTTTTGAAGATCTAAGTGGAATTTGTTTCAATTTTCCTAAAGAACAAGGTTCCAAACCAAATCCCAAACCTAGAAACTACAGAAACAGGAATTGAAGGCAAAAATATGGAAATACAACAAGAAAAGAAGAAAAAAGAGCACGATTCAGAATCAAGAAAGTAACCGAGATTCAAGAATAAGAAAAATTATAAATCCGTAGAACAATGAGTGAGTGTGCGCAAGGCAGTGTGCAAGAACCAGAAGCAATACACACACTCTCGAATTCAGGAACAAATTATGATACATCAGATAGATTCAAGAAGCAAGAAATGATAATCAAAGCATGAAGATAGAAAAAGAGTGCAACTACAAATACAGATACAAATTCCATAAAAACAGGTGCGAAGTAAAACATATTGCAAAATTCAAAAGGAAGTTGTATTGAAGAACATGGCCAAGAATGGTAAAAAAACAGAAGTTAAAAGAAAAAAATTGAAGACTCACCAAGCGAAGCTAACAAAATGAACGCCGGAACAAGACTTGCCAGAAACAGACGACAGAAGCAGACGATGGGAAGCTTACTGAAGGAGACGATTGCAGCGATTGTAGAGAACTCTAAAGCACGAAAATGGAGGATTTGAGAAGTTTAGAGAGAGAAAGTCTGAGCACAGGGAGAGAGATTGTAATTACAAACGTGAAAGGGAGGAGAGAGAAGGGAAAGAGTTTTGTTAAAAACACGAAAAGGAGGCAAAACATAACGAATCTACCTTGGAAGACGTGCTTGTCAGGTGGAATGGGCAGAAGCGACACAACTTGATAGGGCGTGTCAGGTGCGAACCAATGAGGAAGGGATGCGTGGATGAAATGGTTGGAAAGACTGTGCTTGACAGCTCATGCGTAGTTAGAACTCTTGAAATTCTTGAAGTAATGAGGCGAGGACCTCGGCTACTGGAGAAATACTGACTGAGATGCTTAATGAACAAGGTTTTTCATTTTTGATCCTTGATGGAAGTGGATAGTTGAGTCCTGGGTACTTGAAGCCAACGAGTAATGATCTTGGTTGGGGAGAATGAATGAAATTTTAGCCGATGTTCTATAGGAAAAAACGATGTAGTTTCCATCATCTCAGGCTGCCGAGGTAATAGAACCTACGGGCCAGTTATGGGGACATATTTTATGAATGACAGCACCTGGCTAAGGTGGCGCTGAAGTGTCAGCTGAGGTGCCATGTGGCTTGGTCATGCGCCGAGATGATCTTAGCTAGGCTGAGGTTATTTGCGGAGATACCGAAATCCGAGATGAGCGGATAAGGGACAAGAGTCCTAGAATAGGGGAGGATCTTAGTCTGGATAAAGATAGAGCTCTTAGGGAGTTTATCCCTGTCTAGCTGAGAGTCCAAGATCAGTATTGAGCCTGAGTCCACTAAAGTGAGGCTCCTACAGGGATCAGGTAAGTGCTGGCTATAAAAGTAGGGCACCTATGTGGGTCTCAGGTATGTGTGATATACTGTAAGCAGTAAGTTCTTTCTTGTGAGTTAAGCACAATGTGCTATCTTTGAGAGATATTTGATTACTGACTTAATCGTCAAAGTGCCCCGGGGTGGACGAACCACTGCCGGATTCTTATCTTTCTATGATAGGTTGTTCGGGCTTAATCTATTCTGCCGATGCTCTCCAGCTGAGTTCCCATTTTGGTTGTGTGGTCGGAAATCAACATCCACAACAGATTAACTCATATACCATATAAACCAGAAAAGAGGTACATTATACCCGGAACCAACCATAACTGAAACCAGAGCATAATGACTACCTCAAATTCTTTCGTGTTCATTTTATTTTCATCCTCTTCTTCTTCCTCATCCTCATCCTTTGATGATGAGTCTGAAGATGAAAATTTGTCAAACTTTTGGGTGTTTATGAGATAAATAATGCTAGTATGAAACAGATTCTGATAGCAAGTGATCGATTAAAGAAAATATGTGGTTCTGTTGTAGGGCATAATTACAATTGTTGCGATAGATGGAAGGGTCATGAATGATTGTTTGCGGATTATTTTGCGACAAATCCAGTTTATTCACTTGTAACATTTCGGAGACGTTTTAGAATGCGTCGTCCTCTGTATCTGCGAATTTTGAATGCCATTGAACCACATAATCCATATTTTGTTCAAAAAAAAGATGCAACTCATATCCTTGGATTATCTCCACTGCAAAAAATGCAACTCATATCTTAAGAGATGGCCAACCAAGATCTACATAAAGTTTCATCTTCTATAATGGTGAACGCTGTACCACGAGAAACACAAGAAGTTTCCGAAATAAAATTAATATCAGTGTTTTGCTTTGAAGTTTGTGTTTTCTTAAACATTTCAAAATCTTCCATAGTTTTAAGAAAATTTAGTAGGGTACAACATCCAACACACACACAGTGAAATATATTATAAAAGAAACAACAAAAGAGGTGGAGAAAAATGTAAAAAATTGAAGAAATAATATACACTGAAGCTCACACAATGAGAAGACAAATGAAACAAAAAGTAAAGATTGAAGTAAACTAGAGCACACAAAAAATAGAAATTATAATGATATTGTGAAATTAAAAGACGGATATAGTCTTATTTTATAGACCACAGCAACGGTAACTTTGTCAAATCCTCTACAAAACCAACGGTAACCTTATTGGAGTTGCACCTACTGAACGGCTAATTTTGATACAAATTTAAATCTACATGCTATGCATTTTCCTTTGCTATCCATGGCTCAATGTTGGTAAGGAATTTCTTCTTGGTGCCACAAAAAACAACCAACTTTTCAACCTAGTTTGTAGTCTAAACCATGGCTACTACTATTTATTTTCAGTGTAATCCAGATGACCGAGAGGACAATCGGCTGAACGTCCGGCCAGTCATCTGGTGGGGCCCACTTCCAACATACACACACAGTAAAATGCTGAAATCTGCCCCAACTCCTTAGTTTGGTGAAAATTTTGAGCCCTTCTTAATTTGATATCGTTTTGATGAAACCGTTAGAGACAAAAAAAAATTGTCATTTTACACCAAATTCAAATTTGATGATGAATCTGGTGAACCGTTAGAGATAGCCTAATGAGTCCGAAACTTAAGGAAACATGTAGAACACCAAGCAATAGTCATACAGAGATATGAAAAGTTATTATCCTTATAGCTATTTTAATGTTGGAACAAGCTTCTCTTCAATATAAGGAATAGACATGATCGTGTTGTTTGAGTTTATGGGGGTCATTATGAGTTTTATCTTGATAATTTGAATTGTTTATTTTTTAAGTCATAATGTATGAATTATCTATTAAAAAAAATAAATCAAACCGATACTCATAACTACCTAATGTTTTCATATTTTTTTTCAAAAAAATGAATGATCTAATTTTCAAAAAAAATTATCGTTCTTTTTTTTTTCCTCTCTCTCATACAAATGCCATAAAATATCATAACTACAGTTATGGATCGCCTTGAAATTTTTCATTAATGATTTTAAAAATTAACAATTTAAATTATCAGGATAAAATCTTGGACATCTTTGACTAATGAGTTCTTTAAATGCACTCCGTAAAGCATTTATTGCTTCCTCATTTTCTTAATTGTTTTACATAAAAAATAAATCAAAAATGCTAGAGATTCTATTGTGTGGGTCCCACACCCATGTAAAATATTTAGTAAAAATTTTGGTAGAATTTTTGGAGTCTCTAGCATTACTCAAAACAAATTTAGTTGCATAAATCTCTTCTTTCAACCACTTTTTATTAATGTGTTTTACATCTCAATAAATAAAAAGAGATGACAAACTCATCTGAAAAGTGAACGCATGCAACTGAAAAAAATAAAATTATGTGGATATATTTAAGCAATTGCTAAAGGACACCCTTAAGACCCTTGTTAAGTTGAAGTTAATGATGTGATTTCAGCATATGATATTTACTGTAGCAATTACTAGAACTTTAAATAGGAAATGTAATCTTTCAAATTAATTTATAAAGAAAATATATATGGTTTATAATTTCAATTGTTATTTTTTACAGGAAGTCTAAAATTGAATGAAAATTTTAAAAGTTGTTTGGATTAATTTCTAGAGTTTTATTGTATATATGGCTAACAATTAATAGAATTTGATAGTTTAAATTATAGGATTAAGAGATGTGTTTGTCTAGGTTTAGGGATTTTTTTTTCTTCTTCTTTTTTATTTTTTATTTTTAAAAACCTTTCTAGAGTTTCTATATATGGTTTATTATTAGGAATCTTTTACGTTTCAAATGGTTAGTATTTATAGTTGTTTTTATAGTCCGTGTACAATTTTATGGAGCAAGATTAGTATTGTAGGTGGTTTTTGGGAAATCATGAACAAAACAATTTGAGTTGTGTGGTGTAATGGATTTGGGATATTCCTTTATCCAAGCAGATCTTAGAACAATCTTCTTGTAGGCACCTGAAACAATAACAACTCCGGTCGGGGGTGCCAGAATTAGCACTCCGACGGTTTAATTAGTCTTCTCATTTTTCTAGTATGAGTAAAGTATTTTTTCTCACATACCTCAGCATTGGATCATTCTCTATCTTTTATAGCGATCCCGATTTTGCCTCGACCTTGATTGTGTTCCGGACTCGGGTTTCGTGGTTGAATATTGTATCTATGTCTTATTTTTCTCCTTTGACTCTTTGCATTTGAGTTTTGGAACTTGTTGGGCGAGTTTGGAACAGGTTAGTTGTTAGTTGGTCTAGGTTTTTATTGCCCAGATTTTAGGTTCTTCGGTCGAGCGAGATTTCTTGCGCTCGAGTGAGACTTGTGAAATTTGTTCCTTTACTCGAGTGAGGTTTCTTATGCTCGAGCAAGGATTGAGAGTTCTCAGGTTTCTTTCCCAGATGCAGCTTTTCTGGGAAGATGAAGTTTTTCGCTCAAGCGAAGCTTCTTGCGCTCTCGCTCGAGCGAGGGTGTGCATTTGTGAAATACCTGAAGGTATGCATTCTACGTTCGAGCGACGCTTCTTGCACTCAAGCGAGGTATCTTGTTGTGTCTGGTTACTTGAGTGACAACTCCTTCGCTCGAGCGAAGGTCGTGTATATCAGTTTGCAGCTGGGTCTTTTTACTTCACTTTTTGATTTCTTTTCACCCCAAAACCCTAATCTGAAACACTCTCTGTCTCTAAAACACCCTCTGTCTCTCTATAAATACACCTTGATTTGGGGAAATCTCAACTCTTGTCCCTTTATTAAAAAGATAGAGTATCTTGTGGGCTTCCATTTCATCCGAGCAAAATCGAGTTTGGACATCTTTGAGGTTCTTCTTCATCTCCTTTGAGCTTCTACATTTGAGGTAGGGATATTCTACTCTTTAATATAGGTTTTAACCTAGGTATTTGTCATTTTGTATAAATGGTGGACTCTGGGAGGATTTGGGTGAAACTAGGGTTTGGGTTTGAATTTTGAAAGAGGGGTTTTCTACTTTGGGCTGCATATATGTATGTGAGGTCTTGAATATGATGTTACTTGAGTAAAATTTGTGAAATTGGGTCTTGGGGTTAATATTTGGAAAAAGGAGAAAACTTGCCCTAATTTGTGTCAAATAATTATTTTGTATAAATAATGAAATTGATGTGGAAAATATGAGATTGGAAGGGTGTATAAATGGATGGTGTAGTTTGATTTGCAAAATCACTCACCTATGGAAATTTGATAGATTATCTGTTTGATAAATTGTATATCTGTTTAGAAATATCTGTTTTGGGCTATTGGTGGAGGATAGCTATGATTGTTATAGAAACTACATGAGCATTAGATGAATTAAAACTAATCATTTGAATTATGTCATTGAATATGACGGTTTGATTAAACCATTGAATATGTGATTTGGTTAGTCATTATATATAACAAAAATTTTAAATACATTGTATATGTATCATTGTTTAGGAGGAGATAGGGGATGGACTTCATTGAAAACTAAGTTGGCCGGTGTGTCCAAGGTGAAAGTCCGAAAATCTTATATATATGGGTGCCGATT
Source organism: Camellia lanceoleosa (assembly GCA_025200525.1). NCBI lineage: Eukaryota > Viridiplantae > Streptophyta > Magnoliopsida > Ericales > Theaceae > Camellia > Camellia lanceoleosa. The sequence goes on from CM045761.1 coordinate 32,356,191, forward strand.
TCCTCGGGTGTGAATTCCGTAAAATGGCAAGAAAATAGAAGTGTTGGATTGATAAACGTATTGAATCGTAAACCCTTGAGTTATAGTCTCATTTTAGTTGATTAGATGATAATGAATTTGGTAAATAGATTAATCCGAAATGGACGAATCGAAATGGATTGAGGTATGGTTATCTATATTGAATGGTCTTGGAAAGGATTCGTGTTGGTTATGAATATTGAAAATTTATCTGATGCTTATATCTTAGTTAAATCTCATATATTGTCTAGCATATCCCTACTTGGGAAACCATTTTCAGGTACAGGTGACATGCCACCTCCAAGAACATAGCTTGGGAGGATTTGGGGCTAAAGGCTCCATTTTTGTTATTTTGCCTTGTGTTAAATGTTTATTCAAACTGAGGGCTTTATATGTATAGAGTTTAGGATTTTTTTATTGTAACCAAGTGATATCTTGGAAAAATGTAAGCCCGTAGGGCGTTTATATTGTTGTAATTAATTAGTGTTAGATGCTGTAGTTTCAGAATGAATATTTATGAAATTATAATGCATGTAATCTCTTTTGGAAAATAAACTCTGATGAATGAAGTATACCTTTTTATTGTGTTTATAGATCTTATGAATGGATTATTTATATTGTATTTTGAGGGCGTTACAACTTAGTATTAGAGTGTACCGGATTTGAATACTTTGGGCACATGGGAAGTGGTTAGTACCACAATGGGTTTGTCTCACTTGTTAGAGACTTAACTATGGATGTTATATGTTTATATGATAACATGCTTATGTGATTATATGGGTATAGAATTTAATTTCTAGGATGTTGATCGGGTCCATGGGTTTCTGGGAGTCCTGTTGGAAAGGCACTTGATCACTGCCATTTCTAACTGGAACTCTAGTGACGCCACGGGATGGTTATTATCCGAAAATGAAGTTCGTATGTGCTTATGTGATTATATGCTTATGTGGAGTGAATTACAGTTGTCCATCGAATTAGGATGCGAGTGAGATAGCTTCGGTATTTTTGTAAATGTGCTAATCTCTGCTGTTACCTTTATTAGGATATGAGGACGAGATCGTCGTGGTAGGCATGGTAGGCCTAGGAGGCATGAGATGCCTACACCGGATGATTTTTCGGCGCAAGAGGAAGGGGTTGGTCAAGCGAATGTAGCCAAACCGGTTGGTCAGCAGGCCATGGGCGCCTTAGCCCATGAAATGGCTGGAGCATTGAGGTAATCCATAGACATTCTCAGAGCTGAGAATCAAGTCCAGGCCTAAGTAGTTGAAGCTGGGCTGTCCTTTCTGAAGATGGAGTTCTTTCGGTTGAATTTGGACGAGTTTTTGGGTGATTCGAAGGAGCCACTAAAGGCTGATGAGTGGCTAGAGCAGATGACAAAGACATTTAAAATGCTCGGCATCGAAGATGGAGGTTTGAGAATGACCTTGGCGTCCTTCCAGTTGAAGGGAGACGCAGGTCAGTGATGGAAGTATGCGCAGGGGTGCATCGGAGGGACTTGGGAAACCTTTGTCGAAGCTTTCCAAGACAAGTACTTACCTGCTACAGTAAGGGAGAAGTTGAGAGATCAATTCTCCAAGTTGGTGCAGTTGAATACACTAGTGGTCGAGTTTGAGGCCACCTTCACTAGTTTGTCGAGGTTTGCATCGGAGTTAGTGGTGACCGAGGAGCGTCGATATTTGGAGTTTGAGAAGAGGTTACGGACCGGGCTCATGTTTAGGGTGGCCGGATCCATGATTAGAGACTATGGGCACCTTATAGAGGCTACATCCCATCTTGAGAATATCATGCATACGGAGGAGGAGAGAATGAAGGGCTCCAGGAGGAGTCAGGATGGTTAGGGGGATAGTAAGAGGTAGAGGGGTTCTAACCCTTAGCAGTCCTAGGAAGCGCATTCGAGAGGTCTCCCTTTCCAATGCCAAGTTTGGGTTCTAGGAGAGGTGGTCAAGGAGATATCACCTGTTTCAAGTGTGGTTAGTTGGGCCACAAGTCTCGAGCTTGCCCAGAGAAGGGAGGAGGATAGCGAGCAGCTTCATCTTTGGTTCGTTCTCATGGCCAGAGTTAGGGCAGAGGCTAACCGCTCACTTGTTATTAGTGTGGGCAGGCGGGGCACTTGAGGAGGTTTCGCCCACAGTTGGGTGGCACACTTGGAGCGTCTAGTTTGAGGCAAACACAGAGTCACCAGCTAACATAGTCAGTACAGGCCTCGAGGGCCAATCAGGGAGCCTCTTCAGCTCAGTCAGTGCAGCAGTCTTATGCTCCGAGGGGTGAGTGGGTAGATCAGAGACCTATGGGGCGTGTGTATGCTGTTATCACCCCAGATCTTGTACCGGCTCCATCTGTTGTGAGAGGTACCTTTTTGTTTTGTAACTCAGTTGCTAATGTGTTGATTGATACATGTATATCCCATTCTTTTATTGTGTCTGCATTTGCATCTGTTTTGCGGTTGGAGTTGACACAGTTAGCATCTTCTATATGTATTGTATTACTTGTTGGGGGTGAGATGATTTTGAAATAGGGGTGTCGGGGCTATGATATAGAGGTCATTGATCGCCGGCTTTCCTTTTCTTTTGTATTGATAGACATGTCTGGTTTTGATGTCATTTTGGGTATAGACTGGCTATCGTCATACTAGGCTGTTATAGATTGCTACCGTCAGAAGGTTACTATATGTACCTTAAGCAGTGATTGCTTTTATTTCTTGGGAGACCGGGTGGATAGAGTCTTATCACCGGTGTATGATTCGCGTGGCCGCAGTGAACTTAGTTGTCTTCTTGCTAGCTTTTTGAGTAGTGGGTGTGATGAAGTTCGAGTTGAGTTGCCAAGAGTGGTTTGTGAATACTCAGATGTCTTTCCCGAGGATCTTACTAGTTTACCACTTCACCGAGAGATTGAGTTCTTTATTGATTTAGTGCCTGGCATGGCAACGATTTCCATGGCACCTTATCGGTTTGCGCTAGCTGAGTTGAGTGAGTTGAAAATTCAGGCTTTATTCGCCCCAGTACTTCGCCTTGGAGAGCACCAGCCCTCTTGCTAAAAAGAAAAATGGAGCCTTGCGACTTTGTATTGACTATCGAAAGTTGAATCGGGTTACGATTAAGAACAAGTATCCAATACCTTGTATAGATAACCTGTTTGACCAATTGAAAGGGTCTCGTTGTTTCTCCAAGATAGACCTAAGATCGGGTTACCATTAGTTGAAGATAAGGGAGGAGGATATCCCGAAGATGACATTTCGTACGCGGTATGGCCACTATGAGTTTTTTGTGATGCCTTTTAGGCTAACCAATGCCCCAGCTGTGTTTTTGGACTTAATGAACCGAATCTTCTGAGAAATCTTAGATCGTTTTGTGGTCGTTTTCGTAAACGACATCTTGATTTACTCACCCACTGAGGGGGAGCACGAGGAACACTTGCGAGTGGTGCTTGAGTTACTTTGAACCCATAAGCTGTATGCTAAGTTCGGGAAGTGTGAGTTTTGGCTAAAAGAAGTTAAGTTCTTAGGCCATGTAGTATCCGGGAAAGAGGTGACTGTAGATTCATCCAAAATTGAAGCAATGCAGGATTGGGCACAACCTAAGAATGCTTTCCAAATTCGTAGTTTCTTAGGGTTAGCCGAGTATTACCGTCAGTTTGTGAGGGATTTCTCCAAATTAGCATCGTCTTTGACTAGACTAACAAGAAAAGTGATCAAATTTATGTGGAGTGAGACTTGTGAAAAGTCGTTCCAAGAGCTTAAGGTTAGACTTACCATTGCTCCAGTCTTGATTATTCCGGAGAGGGATTTGGGCTATTCGGTGTATTGTGATACCTCACGAGAAGGTTTGGGTTATGTATTGATGCAAGAGGGGAAGGTAGTAGCCTATGGCTCACAACAGTTGAAAACACACGAGAGGAACTACCCTACCCACGATTTAGAGTTAGCAGCTATGATTTTTGCCTTGCAGATTTGGAGGCACTATCTGTATGGTGAGAGATTTGAGGTGTTTTCTAACCATAAGAGTCTAAAGTATTTGTTTACATAGAAGGACTTGAATTTGAGGTAGAGAAGGTAGATGGAGTTCATAGAGGATTATGACTTCGAGTTACATTACCATCCGGGGAAGGCCAATGTTGTGGCTGATGCCCTAAGTAGGAAATCCATCAGTAGTGTGGCTTGTATTGCTATCCAGGAATGGGAGATGTTGGGTGCCCTTGGTGAAGTTGACTTGCATCTGGGCAAGTCCGTTGAGTTTGCAGCCTTATTTTCTGTAGTTGTACAACCTACACTTGTGAACCAAGTGTTAGAAGCACAGAATGGTGACTTTGAGGTAGAATCCCTTCGGGAGAAGATCTCCAGTGGGAAGGTAGAGAAGGGTTTAACTGTGTATCCTGACCTGAGTGTGAGATACCATAACCGCTTTTTTGTGCCGGAGTCTTACCTAGAGGAAGTACTCCGAGAGTTTCATCATTCATGCATTGCGGTGCATCCGGGAGGCACAAATATGTATCATGATCTGAGTCGCCAGTTTTGGTAGAGGGGTATGAAGAAAGATGTGGCAATGTTTGTATCGAAGTGCCTTACTTGTCAACAAGTGAAGGCCGAACATCAGAGGCCAGCGGATTTGTTATAACCCTTGCCTATAACTGAGTGGAAGTGGGAGCATGTCACGATGGATTTTGTTGTGGGCCTTCCGAGGACTCAACGGGGTAGTGATGCCATTTGGGTGGTAGTTGACCGGTTGACCAAGTTGGCGTATTTTATTCCTCTGCGCGTAAGAGATTCGGTAAATTATCTTGCTGACTTGTATATTCGAGACATAATGAGGTTGCATGAGGTCCCTGTGACGATTGTTTTGGATAGAGATCCACGTTTCACTGGTTGGTTGTAGCAGAGTTTGCAGAGTGCCTTGGGCACTAGATTGATCTTTAGTACTGCTTACCATCCTCAGACTGACAAGCAATCTGAGTGTACTATTCAGATCCTTGAGGATATATTTCGAGGTTGTGTCCTTGACTTTAAGGGGTCATGGAAGAGACACTTACCCTTAGTGGAGTTTGCCTACAATAACAGTTTCCAATCGAGTATTGGCATGGCACCATTTAAGGCCTTGTATGGCTGACCGTGTAGATCTCCAGTGTGTTGGGCCGAGGTGGATGATGCATCTTTGTTAGGTCCAAAGTTGGTGCGGGAAACGACGGAGAAAGTGACACTTATCTGTAAAAGGTTGGTTACAACCCAGAGTCGCCAGAAGAGTTATGTTGACCGTAGGAGGAGACCTTTGTCATTCGAGATGAGTGATCATGTCTTTTTGAAAATATCACCTGAACGGGGTTTGATGAGATTTGGGAAGAGTGGGAAGTTATCCCCTCGGTTTATTGGCCCTTTTGAGATCCTTGAGCGAATTGGGGAGGTTGCCTATCGTTTGGCATTGCCGTCATAACTTTCCGGAATGCATGACGTGTTTCATATTAGTATACTTTGGAAGTATGAACTGGATCCATTGTATGTGTTGGATTGGACTGACTTACAGGTAGACGAGAATGCCTCATATAAGGAGAGATCGGTGAGGTTTTTGGATAGGCGGGACCAAGTCTTGCGAGGCAAGACAATTCCCTTGGTCAAAGTATTGTGGAAACATCACGGGTTGAGGAAGCAACTTTGGAGCGTGAATTAGAAGTTCGAGAGAAATATCCGGACTTATTTGTTAATGTTTGAGAATATGTTGAGATTTCAATTTCATTCTTGAGCTATAAAGACATTGTATATGTTTTGAATTAATGAGAACGTTGTATATGTTGTTTAAGTTTTGGAAATGTAAACTTGTCATAAACATTGAATATGTTTTGGAAACATGAGGTATATATATTGAAACTAGTTTAATTTTAGAATATGCATATTGGTAATATATGTTGAGTTATATTTTGATGAATTTGTTCTCTTGTGAAGAGATTGAATGACCGGTGGGTGGGTCATGATGATAAGTGTTGAATTGTAATCATTTTGAAAATTGGATAATCATGGTTTTGAAACTTGTACTAAAATTTTGGGGATGAAATTCTTTAAGGGGGGGAGGTTATAGCTATCCCGGTTTTTCCCTGACCTTCATTGTGTTCCGGACTTGGGTTCCATGGTTGAATATTGTATCCATGTCTTATTTTTCTCCTTTGACTCTTTGCATTTGAGTTTTGGAACTTGTTGGGCGAGTTTGGAACAGGTTGGTTATTAGTTGGTTTAGGTTGTTGTTGTCTAAATTTTAGTTTCTTCGCTCGAGTGAGACTTCTTGCGCTCAAGCGAGGTTTCTTACACTCGAGCAAGGATTGAGAGTTCTCAAGTTTCTTTCCCAGACACAGCTTTTCTAGGAAGATGAAGTTCTTCGCTCAAGCGAGGCTTCTTGCGCTCTCGCTCGAGCAAGGGTGTGCATTTGTGAAATACTTAAAGGTATGCATTACTCTTAAGTGACACTTCTTGTACTCGAGCGAGGTATCTTGTTGTGTCTGGTTGCTCGAGCGACAACTCCTTCGTTCGAGCGAAGGTCGTGTATATCAGTTCATAGCTGGGTCTTTTTACTTCACTTTTTGATTTCTTTTCACCCCAAAACCCTAATCCGAAACACTCTCTCTCTAAAACACCCTCTGTCTCTCTATAAATACACCTTGATTTGGGGATCTCTCAACTTTAGTCCCTTTATTAAAAAGATAGAGCATCTTGTGAGCTTCCATTTCATCCGAGCAAAATCGAGTTTGGACATCTTTGAGGTTCTTCTTCATCTCCTTTGAGGTTCCACATTTGAGGTAAGGATATTCTACTCTTTAATATGGGTTTTAACCTAGGTATTTGTCATTTTGTATAAATGGTGGAATTTGGAAGGATTTTGGTGAAACTAGGGTTTGGGTTTGAATTTTGAAAGAGGGGTTTTCTACTTTGGGCTCCATATATGTATGTGAGGTCTTGAATATGATGTTACTTGAGTATAATTGGTGAAATTGGGACTTGGGGTTAATATTTGGAAAAAGAGGAAAACTTGCCCTAATTTGTGTCAAATAATTATTTTGTATAAATAATAAAATTGATGTGGAAAATATGAGATTGGAAGGGTGTATAAATGGATGGTGTAGTTTGATTTGCAAAATCACTCACCTATGGAAATTTGATAGATTATCTGTTTGATAAATTATATATCTGTTTAGAAATATCTGTTTTGGGCTATCGGTGGAGGATAGCTATGATTGTTATAGAAACTGCATGAGCATTAGGTGAATTAAAACTAATCATTTGAATTATGTCATTGAATATGACGGTTTGATTAAATCATTGAATATGTGATTTGGTTAGTCATTGTATATGACAACGCTTTTAAATACATTGTATATGTATCATTGTTTGGGAGGAGATAGGGGATGTACTCCATTCTTTGGAAGGAAATAGGAGATGGACTCCATTGAAAACTGAGTGTTCTGGAGTGTCCAGGGTGAAAGTCTCGAAATCTTATATATATGGGTACTGATTCCCTCGGGTGTGAATTCCGTAAAATGGCAAGAAAATAGAAGTGTTGGATTGATGAATGTATTGAATCGTAAACCCTTGAGTTGTAGTCTCATTTTAGTTGATTAGATGATAATGAATTTGGTAAATAGATTAATCCGAAATGGACGAATAGAAATGGATTGAGGTATGGTTATCTATATTGAATGGTCTTGGAAAGGATTCGTGTTGGTTATGAATATTGAACATTTATCTGATGCTTATATCTTAGTTAGATCTCATATATTGTCTAGCATATCTCTATTGGGCTTTAGCTCACCCTACTTGGGAAACCATTTTCAGGTACAAGTGACATGCCACCTCCAAGAACATAGCTTGGGAGGATTTGGGACTGAAGGCTCCATTTTTGTTATTTTGCCTTGTGTTAAATGTTTATTCAAGCCAAGGGCTTTATATGTATAGAGTTTAGGACTCTTTTGTTGTAACCAAGTGGTATCTTGCAAAGATGTAAGCCCGTAGGGCATTTATATTGTTGTAATTAATTAGTGTTAGATGCTGTAGTTTCAGAATGAATATTTATGAAAGTATAATGCATGTAATCTCTTTTGGAATATAAACTCTGATGAATGAAGTATACCTTTTTATTGTGTTTATAGATCTTAGGAATGGATTATTTATATTGTATTTTGAGGGCGTTATAGGTTTTTTCCTCTACTTCGCACTTCGCCTGGATCCCAACGCATTATGGCGTGGAGTCGACATCTTACTATGATGTCGACTTTCACTGGAGTCCTCGGCTTCTGTTGGAAGCCATTACTCGGCCTCATGTGTCCGATGGCTGGGACCCATTGGGCCGATCTGCAAATTGGGCCCAGTGAGACTGGGCTACCTAAATTCGGCTCCCACAATTGCCCCACAAGTAGTCGGCTATCCGCGTACCCAAATAATCGCCGTACTCGGATTTTGAAAGGGCATCATCCTTCTAAAATGTATTGGGAGTTGGGAATGCGGCTGATGCGCTTTTTTAACACTGTCATGCTAAAAAAGACGTGATGGATAATGATTGAGGCTTCCCGCATCTTTATGCTCTCATTCAATGCAAATTGAAATGCTTCCACCCTTTCATCTTGCTTGAGCTTCATTGTTGTGCAGCATTCGTAACTTTTGTCTCCAAGACTTCCGTCGTCTCCCTCCTGCTCTTCTTCCAGCCTGCTACCTTTTCGTTCCGTCCGTCCATAAGTTCTCTGAGCTCCATTTTCTCATTTATTTTATCGTTCATCCCTTTGTACTTTTTTTTTCTTGTTACCTTCACACAAGTTCTCACGTGGCGAATCGTCTCAAGGCTCTTTTTTCTGAAGACAGAGTCGTTGCATTTCTTTATTGCTTTTCTATCCCTGATGACGTTCAACTGTCGTTAGTTGGGGATGGTGAAGTGAGCATAGAGAGGACTGGTAAGAACACCATTGTGTTCCCCTTCTGGCAATCGCCGAAGAAGGTGTTCGTTTTTCCCTTCACCAGACTCGTAGATCTGTATTACGGCATTGGGGTTTGATTCCATCCAAACCCAATGTCAATTTTTACCGAATCATAAGGGGCATAATAGAATTAAACCGCCGCCTCCAACTTGACCTACGGGTTTCAGCCATTCGGCACTGTTACGTCTTTGCCAAATCTTCTGGCTAGCAAGGGCGGTATTTCTTTAGGGCTAAAGATACCAATCACCATCTAGTCACCATGCTTGCCAGCTTTGGTAAGAAAGTGGATGACATGATGGTGGCTGTGTGCGGTAATTGGGAGTTCGACAAAGGAGAAGATCGCTAAACTCTTATTCCCAGGTGCAAGGGTGAACTAGGTCACCGATTAATCTCAACTAGATTTTATTGTAATTCGGTATGTACAATATCTAATCATTTGTTTCTGGCGCTGGCAATGACCTGAAAAAGTCCCTTGCCGCTATTGACAAGTTGGTGCTTGCTCAAATCAAGACAGTCCTTGCATTCATTGGTCGACGAAATATACAAGGGCAAGGTCATGCTACTCACATCTTACTTCGGTACGAACCAACTTATTCCACCTTCTCGGTGGCTGATCATATTCCTATTCTAAGAGGTGAACAACAACTTACGACGCTTATGTTTCCCAATTTTGTTTTTCTGAGAGACATCGGTGTTGGGGAAGTATCCGCCAGTGCACAAACCAATAATGGAGAGGTCGACCAAGAAGCCAACCAAAACGGTATAGAACAAGTTGTTGACGCCGGACATTCGGTAGACGAAAATGCCGAGTTAGTCATCCCCCAAGTTGAACGGCCCAAAGAACTACTCTTTGACCTCGAACCGGCCGGCTCCAGGGAACGAATAGAAATTGAAACTCCATGAGAAAACACATTTTCCTGGATTTGGACGATTTACTTGAAGTCAGCTCAGATGACATGGCGGGTGAATCCCTTGCTCAATTTCCAAACAACAGAATCCCGAAAAGATGGTAGCAAGGCGAAAGGCTATAACTGCCGAAGAAGTCGTTGAGGTTCCTCTAGTAACCAAAGTCGTTGAAGTTGAGCTGGCTGGGGAGTCGGCACGAGACAACTTTGAAACTACACTAAAACCTACGTTGGAAGGATCAGTGACAAAATAGAGGGGGGAGAAACGTGCTGTCGAATCAGTGGAGATGGCCGAACAGTCTCTTATGAAAAAGTGGCCAAGGATTTCTCCTCCCTTGATCTTGCAGTGCCGTTTGTAATCTAGCCGAAGATCAAAGGGTCACCACTCACAACCGGCGCCTCCGTAATGAAGGATCCTACGGTGGCTTTGGAGGTAGCCGCGACCATTGCCCTTCCTATGGATAAGGCCACATTTCGTGCCGAACTGGATATGGTTTCCATTGCTTTGGCCGTATAATCAGCTATTTTGGTAAGTGTTGAGCTCTACCTCTTTTAGTTTGTTATATCCCGTTATTTATGCATTGTTGGTTTTGCACTAGGCCACCGAGAGGATTGCCGAAATCGGACGTTGCCAACTCGATGCTTTGGAACTAATCAGTGCATTGAGGGCTGAGGTGGCGGCTGAACAGAGCAAAGCGAAATCGGCTATAACAAACCTACTAGTTGCCACCAAGAAGGCTGATGTCGAAGTAAAAAAGGCCGATGAGGAACGTGCTAAGGCTGTCGCTGAAGAAGAGAAAATAAAGCATGTGGATCGGCCATCATATCTGAGCTGCAATGCGGAACAGACGCTGCACTTCAAATGGCATAGGCGGATTTAGACAAACTGAAAGCTGAGCTCATTTGGTTATGGAATAAGCAAAATCGGCGTCTGCGAAAGCCTTTGACGCCGGAGCCTTGGCCACTAAAGAACAGTACGCCGATGAAGCTTTGAAGTTCAAGAACAGAGGCTTCATGCATGGCTGGATTAAAGCCTTGGTGGTGGAAAAAGTCATGCTTGACATGCCGATTCCGTGTGAACAGGAAGAAATGGAGCCTTTAGAGTCAGATCATGAGGACTTCTTAATAACGTAACTATTTTCACTTTTGTTTTGTTTTTCTGCTGTAATGGGGTCGTTTTCATACATAAAGTGAATCGGATGTAATGACTTCAGTTTATCAATGAAAATAGTTTATGTTGCTTTCCGTTTTAGTGATGTAATAGGACCGTTTTCACAGAAGGTGAAACGGATGTAATGATTTTATTAATGAAAAATTCTATTGCATGACTCTTGATTGTTGATTGTTCATTGGCTTAATGGAATCTATATAAGGAACCTATGTAATGCGTCAAGTGGGACATGATGTGTTTATTCGGTAGTATTCGCCTTCAGAGGGTATGACGCCGAATAAATTCATATACCTGCCCTTGCCCTAGTTGATCGTCTACTACGCCGAATGTGCAATTAGCAAACGTGCTTAGATCATTGTGTTCGGCCTACCCAACGCGTATTATAAGGCACATGGCAGTGGTCAAGTGGGGCATGACGTGTCTATTCGGCCGTATGCTCCTCCTAAAGGTATGACGCCGAATAGATTCATATATCCGCCCTTGCTTCAGTTGATCGTCTGCTGCGCCGAATGCACAATCGGCTGACGCACCTAGATCGTCGTGTTCGGCCTACCTAACACGTATTATAGGGCACATGGCAACGGCCAAGTGTGGCATGATGTGTCTATTCGTCCATATGCACCTTCTGAAGGTATGACACAAATAGATGCATATATTTGCTCTTGCATGTTGATCGTCTACTACGCCAAATAGCCGATCAATTGCGCAAGTGGTGTTGGCATCGAATCAATCGACGTTTCCATGCATGGCATTTATTTAATGAGGCGTTGGATATGGTGCATGCATAATGAATGCCAGACGATGTCCGCAGTCATCCGCAAGCAACTTAAATACGCATTAAGCAGAGGAGAAAAAAACATTCAGTGCTGAAGAGCGAACATATCAGGGAGAGTATCCTACAATAGCAGAAGAGAGGAAAAAACGTTAACAGATCTTGGCATCAGGATGTCCCACGACTTGTGCAATGAAGGCGTTGGAGCTGGAGGAGGAACAAATAGACGTAGGTCGCCTGGTAAGCGAGGCAACGCCTCTAGGAGGGAGGAACGCAATAGATCACCCAGAATGCAAACCAAGGGAAGTGCAAAAACCATCAGCACCCCATCTACCGCTTGTACTGAGCCCGGTAGTCCACCTCGTTTGCTGAGTTTTTTAGTTTTTATTGGTAATAAACCAAAGACTGAGGCAAATTCAATTGTTCATGATCCAAACGTGGCAGTTGAATTTACTAGGAAAATATTTTCTCCCGAAGTCCACCAATCTATGGCAACACGTGTGAACTACGATGTATTCAAAGAAGGGATCCATAGAGCTATCAAAGGTCTGTACAGCTCTTACGAGATCGGTATGTGTCTTCGAACTGCACGTAAAGACATTGATCACAAAGACAGGTGAATACAGAATCTGAAACGTCGACTGAAGGAGGCAGAAGAATGGGCCAAAAATGAAGCTCAGAAAGTAAAGATTTCCGAATTAAAAATGGCCGACACAGTGCACTCGTCAAAAGATACGCTCGCGCAGCGCCTGTTGGACCTTGCTATAGTCGATAGAGACACTACAGCCATATTTGCATGCAAAGCCATAGAAACTCGAGCCTATAATAAGGGGTTCTTTGAAGGACAAAAAGTCGATATTGATAAGACGATGGAGAAATTGGCTAATGACTGTAACAAGCCCGGGGGGGACCTCGCTACAGCTCGGACTCTTTAAGTTTGTTGCGGTTCTAAATCTGAACCAAAGAGTCCACCTCTGGCAAATCATTTTGAGAAAACAGATTTTTGAGAAAGTAGTGCCAAACATGGACTGCTTTGCCAGATTACAGAGTCGCCACCTAAATATTTTTAAAATGGGGGAATTTAGGAAACCCTGACTCGGTCTTAGAATAACGTGTCCGTCATCACCAAAGTTGTCTTGGCTCGGGAGCTTGGGTACGATCGGGGAAGGTCAGCTATGAGCACCCCCTTTCGCCCGGTCCGAAGACCGGCCTCTACTAACCATGATATCCTCTTTTGAAAACATTACGTGTTCTTATTCCGGTTATTAGCCTAGAATTACTATGTTATGCATGCAGCAAACAAATATAGACCAAATCGCCTAAGTTGGAACAAGACATTGCGTGTTTGTTTTGAAAATGATTTGCTACTATAAGTAGGCTAAAATGCGGGTTTTGCCACCCCTCAAGTGGGCTTTTGGAAAAGATGATTTTGCCACTAACTAGTGGGCTTCAAAACTCACAGTTTTAATATGCTGTTCCAATTTAGGTAATTCAACCTCCATCCACAGGCATTCAAGCAGCTTATCTCACGTAAGCAGTTAGCCGCATGGCAAGCATACTGTCATGGCAAAATTCACACGCATGCGCTATGCTAAAGCATAAAAGCTCACCTAGTACTCCAAGCCAAAAGCGAAGCTTATTAGAAATCCATGCATGGACCTAAGCATCTTGAAATGTCTAATGCAAGACATACAAGGATGTAATCTAGACAGGCTCGGCTATCCTAGACATGGTATATGAAATGCTATCACATAGCACGTATTCAATTTGGAATTTGAAAATTGCGATGCGGTTTGTATGATGTACCGAGCAGGTGCATGTAAACAAATGCATGGATGCACGCATGCATTGCATAAGGTATGCTAATTTAAAATGCCCTAATCTACCATCAAGCGGGTAAATAAAAGGGTTAGAAAGAAGCGGGGGTTGGAAGACATGCGTCACACTCACCCACACTTATTACATTTTTGCCCTCACTCGGAGGGACCAAAATAATAATACAGTCCAAGAATAAATGAATAAATATTACAAATTCCTAATCTTGAAATTAAAGCATCTAAATGAAATGAAATGGGGCCTCGGCCTGCCTTGAATCTTGTGAATGATGCATGCTCGATGTCGCCTTGCCGGAAACCCGTCTGATGACACTTCTTTGCCTCTGTTTCTTTGTCTTACTTCTCTGGAAAATTGCCAAAGTCTTGGGACAGACCCCCTGAGTACCTCAGAACATCACCGGTTGGAAGAAATTACCACCATTTGCTTGTGATGGCCATTTTGCAAAACAATCTATCGGCGAAATCTGATGCGGTCGGCACTATTTTCCCGATCGGCTAAATAGTTCTGCAGCGATTGGCAATGACGGCGAGCAGACAAGTGCATGGCATTGGACTTTTGGACATGTTTGTGCATGGCCAATGCTCCTATCATGTGTAGAACTCAAGGAAGCATGGCACTTGCTTGTTGGGCTATCAATTGTGCACCTTCGTGCATGATACCCTAAGGACACAGGTTGCATTTTCAATGTAAAATGCATGCAAACAAACACATGAAACCAAGACCTTATCATGCTCTAGTCAAAGGCCTTGGTGACTTGGGAATGGAGGTGTGTTTTGCCACTTGAAGTGCAAACACCCCTCACTTTCCACACTTGGTTTGACACCCCAAACCAAGTAATGAAATGCATATATGCAACATAAAGCAAATGATGCAATATGGGACTAAGATGCAAGGCATACTAAATGCAATGCAACCTAACATGACAAGTGTATGATGCTTAGACATGCAAGATACAAATGTAATGCAAGTGTAGACAACCTAAGCAATGTGACCATCATATCACAACACTTAATGAACCAAACACGTAATAAGCATAAGACAAGCATGCAATGGTGGACTAGACCACAAAGGGCAGCCCTCAAACCTCCCCAAAAGCAGTGGCAAAATGGACCAAAAGATGTAGACAAACAACCATGTAAGCATACAAGCCAAAAGGCCTAAGGCAAAGGCATAAAGTGGTGTATTCAACCTTCCCTATTCATGACCAAACATGGCACATGTCAAGCAACCCAAAATGACAGATTTTCAGCATGCAAAACACACCCAAAACTCACACACATGGCATCCCAAAGCTCTAAACACACAAGCATACATGAGGGATATTTGAGGCATAAAAGGACACACCTTTAAAGCATGAAAGAGATGACAAATATGAACATGTGAGCATGGATTAAGGTCTGAAATAACATGTTGGGTAGTTCCAAACCCTAAAATAATGGAAGCAATGCATGCTACACACTCACACACCTAAGGCTAGCAAGCCAAAATGCAAAGTGACTATATAAGGCATGTCATGGATGGCCTAAATAACCAAAAACAGATCTTATACATGACAAAATAAGCACATTTTCAGTGTATGACCAGCCACAAAAACAGAAGCAAGATAGGCTAAGAAAGCATGCAAGATTACGGTAAATCACATGGATTTCAAAGCAAGTAGCACATGGAGTATGCAAACAATGTTGAGCCCTTCAACAATGTTGAAGAAGAGCTCAAAATAAGCCTATGCTTAGCTTACATCATGCTCTGAAACAGATTATAAACCGCCAAAAATGCTATGCAAGAAACATGGCATACAAGAGGATATTGAGATAGGTGCTAGATGCAGCCACCAAACAGCAAGGGGTCCTCAATCAAACATGAAGAGGACCCCAAAATAAGACTATTTGAAGTTTGGGTCGGAGCCCAAAAGTGCTTGCAACTAGGGCTTAGATGTGAAGCAAGAAATTGCAAGAAAAGGGAAGATGAGAACTTACCCTTGAAGACCGACAAACCGGCACCTCTTGGACCAAGTTTAGGTGCTCCTAAGCTCTGAAGAACAGCCCCAAGTCGTTGGAAATGGAAGTGGTGGTGTTGTGCTATGGGTTGGTGAAGGAATGGCCAAGAATAATGGACTTTGGAAGTTGGATGGGAGAGATATGGAGAGAGGGGGGTGGGATATATATGTATATATCAGATATACATATATATCTGCTGGTTTTTTGTTCAAACCTCTAACCCTAAGCAATGGAGAGGAAGAGCTCTTATATAGAGCAAGCAAATGGCTTACAAGAGAAGCTAAAGCAAGGGGCTTCTCCAAGAAGCCAAGATTGGTAAGGCTTGAGGAAGCCAAGACAAAGGTCAAGGCTTCCTCAAGAAGCCATGAGCAAAGGTGCACCAAATGGGGTCAAAAGGTGCAAAATGGTGCAAAATAGGCACATGTATGCACGTGGGTCGAGTTACATGCACTCCGGTAGCACGGTGGCATGCACCAAGCAGGGGTGCAAAGGGTTCAACCCGGCCAGCCAATTTGATTTTCAGCCAAAATAAAGTGCCGGTCGGCACTCTTTTATGCCGGTCGGCTAAATAGAGTTCCGACAGATGATTCCTTGGTCAAAACATGGCCGGTGGGTATGCAAATCGAAGCCCCGGAAGTTAGCTTTCCAATGGCGCAAACCTTGCATCAAAATTCCTTCTGTGCAAAAAGTTATGCCCTTTTCCGTGAAGTCGCGCAGACTCGATCCAACAGGATGATGCCCGGCTTCAACCAATCATATCTCCTCCACCGGACTTGGCTCTAGGAGATTCTTGAGTGCAAAGTGAAGCCCGGAGTCTTCTTTCCAATGATGGTGGCCTCATAGCTTAACTCCAAGTATTGAATTGAATAAGCCCGATTTAGCGAGGGCTGCTCGATTCCTCTCTAGGATCTATGCGAACTTCTCCCAAACCAGTTTTCTCCTCTCCTTTCCTTTTTCTTCAACTCCAAACCCTTAAACAAAGTGTTTGGGAAGATTTGCCTCTCTTCTTGCGAAGAATTGAACCTGTGCCTGCACATCTCTCAACACCGAGCAAACTATCGGTAATGCCCAAGTCTTGAGGCGGTCAAAAATGGGGTGTCTCTGATTTGCCCTCTTTGTGAGAACTTCGAAAGTCATAACAATGACGGGAGAGAATGTCCACCCCCGGAGACGACCCATTTTTGAAAAGGCCGAAGATTTGGACAAACAGACAAAATATCGATAAATAAATGGTTGTACTTGCGGTGCCCTCGTATCCTTTGCAAGGAATCAAACCGGCGTAGTTAGGCGAGGATGCAAAGTGATGCACAATGCAAGTGCATAACTTATGATCATGCAAAGGATCTTTGTGATGAAGCAATTATGCAAAATAAATGCAACATTTTAAGCGAATGTTATGCAAGCAAGTAGACATAAACCGGACTACATGTCATGTAGAAAGGATGTAAGAGAATTATGCAATTCTCACGAACATGTCGTTAGATACACAAAAGTGAGCGAAGTGTGATGGATACACTAAGTGGACAAACATGTGTGATGGATACACCAAAGTGAAGAGTGTGATGGATACACTATATGAATAAAGTGTGATTGATACACAAGGAAGCAAAATACACAAAGCAAAAGCGAGTGTGATGGATACACTAAGCAAATATGTGATAGATATACTAAGCAAATGTGTGTGGTGGATACACAAAGGAGCATGTGATAGATACAAAAGGTGAAAGTGTGTGATAGATACACAAAGTGAGCGTGTGATTGATACACTAAAAGCGAACACAGTGTGATAGATGCTGAGTGAGCAGGCGTGATTGATACACTAAGCGAACCAGAGTGTGATAGATGCAATGAGTGAGCAGAGTATGATTGATATACTAAAAGTGAACACAAAGTGTGATAGATGCACTTAGTGAACAAGTATGATTGATATACTAGAGGTGAACACGAAGTGTGATAGATGCACTTAATGAGCAGGAGTATGATTGATATACTAAAAGTGAACACGAAGTGTGATAGATGCACTTAGTGAGCAGGGTATGATTGATATACTAAAGTGAACACGAAGTGTGATAGATGCACTTAGTGAGCAGGGTATGATTGATATACTAAAAGTGAACACGAAGTGTGATAGATGCACTTAGTGAGCAGGGTATGATTGATATACTGAGGGTGAACACGAAGTGTGATAGATGCACTTAGTGAACAAGTATGATTGATATACTAAAGGTGAACACGAAGTGGGATAGATGCACTTAGTGAACAAGTATGATTGATATACTAAAGGTGAACACAAAGTGGGATAGATGCACTTAGTGAACAGGAGTATGATTGATATACTAAGGGTGAACACGAAGTGTGATAGATGCACTTAATGAACAGGAGTATGATTGATATACTAAAAGTGAACACGAAGTGTGATAGATGCACTTAGTGAACAGGAGTATGATTGATATACTAAAAGTGAACACAAAGTGTGATAGATGCACTTAGTGAACAAGTATGATTGATATACTAAAGGTGAACACGAAGTGGGATAGATGCACTTAGTGAACAAGTATGATTGATATACTAAAGGTGAACACGAAGTGGGATAGATGCACTTAGTGAACAAGTATGATTGATATACTAAAGGTGAACACGAAGTGGGATAGATGCACTTAGTGAACAAGTATGATTGATATACTAAAGGTGAACACAAAGTGGGATAGATGCACTTAGTGAACAAGTATGATTGATATACTGAATGTGAATGAAGTGTGTGATTGATACACTGAATGCAATGAAGTGTGTGATTGATACACTAGATGCAATGAAGTGTGTGATTGATACACTGAAGTGAGAATGAGTGTGATAGATACATAAAATGATAATGTGTGTGATTGATACACGAAATGAGGATGTGTGTGATAGATACAGAAAATGAGAATGAAATGTGATTGATACACTAAATGAGGATGTGTGTGATAGATACACAAAATGAGTGAAGTGTGATTGATACACTGAGTGAGAGCGTAATAGATACACAAAAGCGAATATGTGCGTGATAGATACACAAAACGAGAATGTGTGTGATAGATACACAAAATGAGAATGTGCGTGATAGATACACAAAATGAAAGAAGTGTGATTGATACACTAAATGAGAATGAAGTGTGATTGATACACTAAGGCAAATGAAGTGTATTAGATACACTAAGTGGAGCAAATGACTGTGTGTGATAGATACACGAAGTGAATAGAGTGTGATTGATACACTAAAGCAAATAAAGTGTGTTGGATACACTGAATGAATAAAGTGTGATTGATACACTAAGGCAAATAAGGTGTGTGATTGATACACTATTGTGGCTTGAAGTAGACTTGATCTTGAGCTTGAAGTAGAGGTACACTCATACTTGAACCTTGGCAAGGCTGAAGAGGTACACACGGGATGCGCCTCGGAACTTCTTGAAGTTGAAACAAACTCGGATACGACGTTTTCCTCTTTTGCTTTTGATTTGCGATCCGGAACCATATAGCTTCAAATAGGCCCGGTTTCTTGTTCACACTTATCGGGGTGGGCCTGCAGCTTTATGAAAGAACGAATCTGTTTTGCACAAATGTGGAGAATGGCACGACACTCTGAGCACAAAACGATTTGATTTGTTTTTGAAATTAAGAAATGAGTTCTTAGCGGGTATTGAGTCTCTGTTGGACCTACACACCACGACTCAACACGGAAATAAAAGGCACATAACCTAGACACATCGAGTGACACTCGAGGCGACTCAAAACAAGAATCGAGACAAACAAAAGGACACGACACTCAAACATGCAGGGAACTGTTTCACGGGTAGTATTTCCACCCTTTCTCATTTGTGATCCTCACATCACTCGGCCCTCAAGCTCTATTTTTCTGAAAAAGCCCTTTTCTCACTTTTTCTCTCATCGCGCACCTCTCTATTCTTCAATCTCTCATTTTCAATCCCTCCCCTGAGTGGTTGGTAGATAGACAAGAAGTTGTGGGCTCTTGCCCCTAGCATTACGCTAGATTCTTTTCTTCTGCTTACAAGGAATTTCCCACTGAGGGGTTGTGCTACAACCGGGCGGGTAGCAAGTCTCTGCGGTGACATCGGTTGATGATGCCTGGGAGTTTGGGCGTGGTTAGATCTGTCGAGACGAGGAAGTGGAACATCTTGATCCATTCAATTCGTGCCGCACTTGACTTAATACCTCATTGCTTGGAGGGTTAGAGAGCTTTCGACCCTTTGTTGTTGACTTGATTGTGCCCTCTTACGGCGTAGAGTGCCCTTCTTGGCAAGTATGTTGAAAATGGGGAAAGAGCGAAGCGACTCAACTGTGCCCCTAGTTCATTATTTTGACCATTTTTTGGTTTTAAAACAGTTTTGACCAACATGAAAGTTAGATT
The DNA here is from genome assembly GCA_025200525.1 of Camellia lanceoleosa. Classification (NCBI taxonomy): domain Eukaryota; kingdom Viridiplantae; phylum Streptophyta; class Magnoliopsida; order Ericales; family Theaceae; genus Camellia; species Camellia lanceoleosa. The sequence goes on from CM045761.1 coordinate 32,376,235, forward strand.
AACATGCTTATTCGATTTTTGATTTGAAATCATGCAAGTCAGGCTATGAGCACTGAAAATTTTCCTTTTTCGGGTCCAAGAAAATGGTCCAGTTTTGGAAAATAGGGAATATTTTTCGAGAGAATTAGTCAACCTCAGTAAAAATTCTCAAAAACTATTTTTGCAAACGGCCAATGCTCAACAAGCACGGAACCTACTCTTGAGATGCACAACCTCGGACCCATAAGCAATGGAGAATTGCCCCTTGTCTGAAGGACACTGCATGGCAACGGAAAGTTGCCCCTTGTTTGAAATGACACCGCGGCGTTTCGAATGGCAACGGAAAGTTGCCCCTTGTTTGAATGGCACCGCAGCGCATTGAATGGCAACGGAAAGTTGCCCCTTGTTTGGATAATGCCGTGGCATACTGCAATCAATCTTCAGAGTGACGATGACAACCAAACTCTCAGATACAGAGAAGGCAAGGATGATCAAAACCATTACATGGACACAATCGATTTGGAAGTGTTTACGGCTGGACTTCAAAGTGAAGTTGCCTACGTATCCCAAACATGGGAATCAAGCCTTACGTAGTTCGGGGTTAAGGTACACTCGGGTATTTAACCTCTCCTTTTTATGCTCTAACTTTTGCCAAGGCGCCTATTGCAGGTTTTCGACCTTGCGAGCTTCTTTTTCTTTCCTTTTCAATTCTTTTCATTTTTTCTTCTTTTTTTTTCTTTTCTTTTCTTTATAGGCTCTAACTTTTGCCAAAGGCGCCCGATCTTGGGTTTTCGACCTTCTTGAGCTTCTTTTCTTCTTTTTTTTTCTTTTCCTTTTGTATGTATTTTTTTGCTTGCTCTAACTTTTGCTCAGGTCGCCCTTAGGGTTTTCGCCAAATGAGCCTCTCAAAGGGTAAAAGTATAACAAGTCCATGCCAAATGGTTTTGAGATTGAAGCCCTCAGTATCCGTGGAGAGTGGGCATTGTATTGATTCTTGAAAGATCCACCTTTGGCTCGTTGAGCATATCAGACATTTTTGCCCCTAGTTCGAGGGTGCTTCGATCTAGCTTGCAAGCTTCTTCCGACAACATCGATCCTCTTGATCGACTTTGGTGGCCTCTTGTTGAAATTTGCTTCAAATCTGGCCACACAGGCCTCACCTTGTAGTTAACCGTTGAACATTCTGAGTTTGAGTCCAAGGTTTGAAAATGAGGGGTCGAGTCTCGAGGCTGAGAGCGATCCTAGGCTACACAATCTCAAGAGCGATTCCACACATGTCTTCGCAGGACCGCGCAAAACATTTTTTTGAAAGTTTTTAAGAAAGCGACAAATCGCTCATGCTGAAGACAGTGTAGGACCAATCTGGATCAAAGCTAGGGTCCTTCTCAGTACTCACACTAACAAGCATGATTTCATTCATTAAGGGCTTAGCACGCCTCTCTTTCTCTCAATTGATCAAATTTTTGCAAATCCCAAGGAATTCCTTCCTCTTCGTTTTCACCGCAGTGTTAGAAAAAGTTTTGAAAAACTTAGGTCAATGTAATGATTCAAGGCACAGAAAAGGCACAGCTTCTAGTCAAATACTATCATCACATTTAGAACTTACGGCTGCGGCACAGCGAAACAAATCGAGCGTGAAAATCACTTCTTTGTTTCATTCGAATCTGTTGGCACAAGCGGCTCACTGGCGAAACAGACTCAAAACAAAATGAAAAACGAGCTGAAACAAGCAAGTGATGTCGAGTAACACCCGAAATCACCCGACTCTGACAAGCAGATGACTCGATACAACAAAAGGCAGACCGGACTCGATATAAAAATGACCCAACACAAAAGCGACAAGATGACCCAATACCCAAGTCGGAAAGTATAAAACTAGCATTCAAAATGCTCAAAGCGATTGCATGCCATACGCCGCATCTGGAGTAAGCGAAAGTCTTGCCAGCAGTGGTTCATCCCGATCACATATTCGTACTATCCCCAAAGTTCATCGATCCGGTGGTGATGGACCTTCTTGGTGATGCGGTGATGGCGTTGTTGTCAAACAAATCTTGTACATCATGGCGCGACGAAAGCGACTATCGGTCTCATGACGGTTTGTTGATGAATGCGCCTGATGCCTTAGTCCTGTCATGCTTTGGAAGGAGAGGATCAGGTAAAGGCCGTTGTTCCAATGGTTTCAGATGTCCTTTCCGGATTAGGACCTCTAGAGCCTTTGACAAAGGCATATGAAGTGGGGTGAAAACCCTCTTGACTCGAGGTGGATATTTGGTTTTCTGTGAGCTACTTCCGGACACATTGGTAAATGGGGTAGCTGTTTTTGATGCGGTGTTGGTGACCATGCCCACTTGAAGATCTTGCGGTGCATCACCACGGTGGTCGCATTGACTGCGAAAAATGCCCTCTGGGTGCTCCTTCTCCTGATCAATAAGGCCTTGTTTCATAGCATCTTCGATCTGTACTCCCATCTCATGTAAGTCTGAAAAGGTGGGGAAGGGGACTACTATCATCTTTTGCATTAACTTCGGCTGAAGATTGCGCACAATCATCCGAATCTGGTCTTTATCCGTCGGCCTAGCGGCCATCATTGAGGCCTTGGCCCTCCAACGGGTTACAAAGTCAGAGCTCTCTTACGGCTCTTGCCTGGTTGTCTCAAGATCACGGGTTGTGATCTCGATCTGGGTATTGTATGAATATTGTGCGACGAAGGCCTCAGACATCTCCTCCCAGCTTCGTTTTACTGAGTCTTCTAGTTTGGCGTACCAGTTGGCCGCAATACCCGGCGAGGTCTGCTAAGAGGAAGCTTACGTAATCTTGTTAAGCCCATCGGGCGTAGAACATCTGAAAACAAACTTAGGTGGACCATGGGGTCCCCGGACCCATCAAATCGGTCAATGTGAGGCATCTTGAAACGATCTGGTAACGTCACAGCTGCGTCGGTATATCCATCTTCGATATCCGGGATGGACTTGACTCCTTGGGATTTCTTAAACATTTTTCCCAACTTACTCGGCTTGGTATTTGTGGGGTCGCTTGAACTCGAAGGAGAGTCCGTACATTGATAGGCGTGGGCGCCTTGGATAGTTCTTGGTAGAATCGAGGCGGGCTGGCCAGATTGGAAGATCTGTATCCTCTTGGACATTTTGGACATTTGGCGTCTCCCAGTCTTTGGAGCTCTGTTGGGGAGAACTTGTTGTGAAGCGAGAGCGCGCTTTCTTTGTTGCGACTGGTGATGAGCTCGACTTTCTTGAGCCATAATTGCAACTTCTTTGCTTGGAGAATTCGCTTGGCGGACGGCGTCTTCTTTGCATGAGTTTCATAGTTTCATGCATCGGCGCATCATTGCCTCTACCCACGGCGTGATACATTGGTCCATCGGTATTTGGTATATCTATCCGTGGTGTAAAGCGAGACCTCGGCGACAATTCCTTTGGTGAGGGATAAGGAGTTCTTGATTTAGTAGCTATTTGAGCCGGTGACCCGTGCTTGGTCGCCCTTTTACTCGCCTTTGTGGCCCAGAATCTCGACGACAAAGTCTACCAACGCATAAATCAATGTACCCGAGAGGATAGTGGAGCCTTCGAAGCTATGGTTCCAAGACTACCTATCAAAAGGGAAAGCAGACGACATCTCGGCTCAACTTCACCAAAATCTGGCGGTGAGCAGTGTATTCTATTCGATCATTGTTCCCGAAATCATCGCCCCAAATCTGAATCGATACCCGAGATATGGTGATTCTCAAAAAAGCGTCTTGGTGCTGCAGGCGGATATCGAGCCCATAAATTGGTGTATGCATTCCTGTGAGATACTCTCTAAAAGCACATAGCAGGTAAATGAGAGCCAATACACCCCTATGTTGGGGTAGGGTTTCCCTGTCCTATTTTGTCAGGAGCTAGGGTTTCACTACGCACACAGCGGTTTCAAACAACCTAACATCGGGTAAGCAACCTGTCCTAATTTGGAATGGTCACTATGGATCCGAATATACACTAGGTCGAATAGTCGAAAAAGGGTGCCCTAGTAAAACCGGGGTGTGTGTTCCCATCTTGGCGAGCCATAACCCGGTCGACCTTATGGTCATGCCTTGACAAGACAAGCCTCGGCAAACCGCTCGAGAATAGCAGATGACCAACACGGTGTCCTAAGGCGCACCAATGCACATGCAATGCAAAGAAACACATAAGTGAAATCAAAAGCAGATATCACGAGTTGAGTCAAGCTCTCTAAAGTCCCAGTGAGTCGCCAGAACCGTGAACAAGCCGGGGGACCTCGCTCTGACTCGGACTCTTTAAGTTTGTTGCGGTTCTAAATCTGAACCAAAGAGTCCACCTCGCAAATCATTTTGAGAAAAGATTTTTTGAAAGTAGTGCCAAACATGGATTTGCTTTGCGGATTCTGAGTCGCCACCTAAATATTTTTAAAATGGGGAATTTAGGAAACCACGACTCGGTCAAGCGAAATACGTGTCGTCATCACCAAAGTTGTCTTGGCTCGGGAGCTTGGGTGCGATCGGGAAGGTCACTATGAGCACCCCCCTTTCGCCGGTCCGAAGACCGCCTCTACTAACCATGATATCCTCTTTTGAAAACATTACGTGTTCTTATTAGGTTATTAGCCTAGAATTACTATGTTATGCATGCGACAAACAAATATAGACCAAATCGCCTAAGTTGGAACAAGACATTGCGTGTTTGTTTTGAAAATGATTTGCTACTACATAAGTAGGCTAAAATCTGCGTTTTGCCACCCTCAAGTGGGCTTTTGGAAAAGATGATTTTGCCACTAACTAGTGGGCTTCAAAACTCACAGTTTAATATGTTGTCCCAATTTAGGTAATTCAACCTCCATCCAGGCATTCAAACAGTTTATCACATAAGCACTTAGTCATGTTAAGCATCTTGTCATGGCAACAATCACACATGCGGTATGCTAAAGCATGAAAGCTCACCTAGTACTCCAAGCCAAAACAGAAGCTTATTAGAAATCCATGCATGGACCTAAGCATACTGAAATGTCTAATGCAGCACATACAAGGATGTAATCTAGACAGGCTCGGCTATCCTAGACATGGTATATGAAATGCTATCACATAGCACGTATTCAATTTTGGAATTTGAAAATTGCGATGCAGTTTGTATGATGTACCGAGCCCGGTGCATGTAAACAAATGCATGGATGCACGCATGCATTGCATAAGGTATGCTAATTTAAAATGCCCTAATCTACCACTGGAAGCGGGTAAATAAAAGGGTTAGAAAAGAAGGGGTTGGAAGACATGCATCACACTCACACACTTATTACATTTTGCCCTCACTCGGAGGACCGAATAAATAATATCTGATCAAGAATAAATGAATAAATAAATTATTACAAATTCCTAAGTACTGAAATTAAAGCATCTAAATGAAATGAAATGGGGCCTCGGCCCTGCCTTGGAATGCGCGAATGATGCATGCTCGATGTCCGCCTTGCCCGAAATCGTGACAGTGACTTCTTTGCCTCTGTTTCTTTGTCTTACTTCTCTGGAAAATTGCCAAAGTCTTGGGGCCAGACCCCTGAGTACCTCGAACATCACCGGTGGAAGAAATTACCACCATTTGCTTGATGATACCACGCAAAACAATCTATCGGCCGAAATACGGTCTTGCGGTCGGCACTATTTTACCGGTCGGCTAAATAGTTCTGCGACAGGTTGGCTGACGGCGACAATGATGCATGGCATTGGACTTTTGGACATGTTTGTGCATGGCCAGTGCTCCCTATCATGTGTAGAACTCAAGGAAGCATGGCACTTGGTTCTAGGGCTATCAATTGTGCACCTTGGTGCATGATAGCCTAAGGACCAAGGTTGCATTTTCAATGTAAAAATGCATGCAAACAAACACATGAAACCAAGACCTTATCATGCTCTAGTCAAAGGCCTTGGTGACTTGGGAATGGGGGTGTGTGTTGTCACTTGAAGTGCAAACACCCTCACTTTCCACACTTGGTTTGACACCCCAAACCAAGTAATGAAATGCATATATGCAACATAAAGCAAATGATGCAATATGGGACTAAGATGCAAGGCATACTAAATGCAATGCAACCTAACATGACAAGTGTATGATGCTTAGACATGCAAGATACAAATGTAATGCAAGTGTAGACAACCTAAGCAATGTGACCATCATATCACAACACTTAATGAACCAAACACGTAATAAGCATAAGACAAGCATGCAATGGTGGACTAGACCACAAAGGCAGCCCTCAAACCTCCCCAAAAGCAGTGGCAAAATGGACCAAAAGATGTAGACAAACAACCATGTAAGCATACAAGCCAAAAGGCCTAAGGCAAAGGCATAAAGTGGTGTATTCAACCTTCCCTATTCATGACCAAACATGGCACATGTCAAGCAACCCAAAATGACAGATTTTCAGCATGCAAAACACACCCAAAACTCACACACATGGCATCCCAAAAGCTCTAAACACACAAGCATACATGAGGGATATTTGAGGCATAAAGGACACACCTTTAAAGCATGAAAGAGATGACAAATATGAACATGTGAGCATGGATTAAGGTCTGAAATAACATGTTGGGTAGTTCCAAACCCCTAAAATAATGGAAGCAATGCATGCTACACACTCACACACCTAAGGCTAGCAAGCCAAAATGCAAAGTGACTATATAAGGCATGTCATGGATGGCCTAAATAACCAAAAACAGATCTTATACATGACAAAATAAGCACATTTTCAGTGTATGACCAGCCACAAAAACAGAAGCAAGATAGGCTAAGAAAGCATGCAAGATTACGGTAAATCACATGGATTTCAAAGCAAGTAGCACATGGAGTATGCAAACAATGTTGAGCCCTTCAACAATGTTGAAGAAGGGCTCGAAATAAGCCTATTCTTAGCTTACATCATGCTCTGAAACAGATTATAAACCGGCCAAATATTCTATGCAAGAAACATGGCATACAAGAGGATATTGAGATAGGTGCTAGATGCAGCCACCAAACAGCAAGGGGTCCTCAATCAAACATGAAGAGGACCCCAAAATAAGACTATTTGAAGTTTGGGTCGGAGCCCAAAAGTGCTTGCAACTAGGGCTTAGATGTGAAGCAAGAAATTGCAAGAAAAGGGAAGATGAGAACTTACCCTTGAAGACCAGCAAACCAGCACCTCTTGGACCAAGTTTAGGTGCTCCTAAGCTCTGAAGAACAGCCCCAAGTCGTTGGAAATGGAAGTGGTGGTGTTGTGCTATGGGTTGGTGAAGGAATGGCCAAGAATAATGGACTTTGGAAGTTGGATGGGAGAGATATGGAGAGAGGGGGGTGGGATATATATGTATATATCAGATATACATATATATCTGCTGGTTTTTTGTTCAAACCTCTAACCCTAAGCAATGGAGAGGAAGAGCTCTTATATAGAGCAAGCAAATGGCTTACAAGAGAAGCTAAAGCAAGGGGCTTCTCCAAGAAGCCAAGACAGCTGGTAAGGCTTCTTGAGGAAGCCAAGACAAAGGTCAAGGCTTCTCAAGAAGCCATGAGCAAAGGTGCACCAAATGGGGTCAAAAGGTGCAAAATGGTGCAAAATAGGCACATGTATGCACGTGGGTCGAGGATTACATGCACTCCGGTGGCACGACTGGCATGCACCGAGCTTGGGGGTGCAAAGGGTTCAACCCGCCAGCCAATTTGATTTTCGGCCAAAATAAAGTGCGGTCGGCACTCTTTTATGCCGGTCGGCTAAATAGAGTGCCGACAGATGATTCCTTGGTCAAAACATGGCCGCTGGGTATGCAAATCGAAGCCCCGGAAGTTAGCTTTCCAATGGCGCAAACCTTGCATCAAAATTCCTTCTGTGCAAAAAGTTATACCCTTTTCCGTGAAGTCGCGCAGACTCGATCCAACGGGATGATGCCCGGCTTCAACCAATCATATCTCCTCCACCGGACTTGGCTCTAGGAGATTCTTGAGTGCAAAGTGAAGCCCGAGTCTTCTTTCCAATGATGGTGGCCTCATAGCTTAACTCCAAGTATTGAATTGAATAAGCCCGATTTAGCGAGGCTGCTCGATTCCCTTCTACGGATCTATCGAACTTCTCCCAAACCAGTTTTCTCCTCTCCTTTCCTTTTTCTTCAACTCCAAACCCTTAAACAAAGTGTTTGGGAAGATTTGCCTCTCTTCTTGCGAAGAATTGAACACTGCCTGCACATCTCTCAACACCGAGCAAACTATCGGTAATGCCCAAGTCTTGAGGCGGTCAAAAATGGGGTGTCTCTGATTGCCCCTCTTTGTGAGAACTTCGAAAGTCATAACAATGGCGGGAGTGAATGTCAAAGCCGAGGCGACCCATTTTGACAAGGCGAAGATTTGGACAAACAGACAAAATATCGATAAATAAATGGTTGTACCCGAAACGCCTACGTATCCTTTGCAAGGAATCAAACCGGCGTAGTTAGGCGGGATGCAAAGTGATGCACAATGCAAGTGCATAACTTATGATCATGCAAAGGATCTTTGTGATGAAGCAATTATGCAAAATAAATGCAACATTTTAGCGAATGTTATGCAAGCAAGTAGACATAAACCGGACTACATGTCATGTAGAAAGGATGTAAGAGAATTATGCAATTCTCACGAACATGTGCGTTAGATACACAAAAGTGAGCGAAGTGTGATGGATACACTAAGTGGACAAACATGTGTGATGGATACACCAAAGTGAAGAGAGTGTGATGGATACACTATATGAATAAAGTGTGATTGATACACAAGGAAGCAAAATACACAAAAGCAAAAGCAGTGTGATGGATACACTAAGCAAATATGTGATAGATATACTAAGCAAATGTGTGTGGTGGATACACAAAGGGAGCATGTGATAGATACAAAAGGTGAAAGTGTGTGATAGATACACAAAGTGAGCGTGTGATTGATACACTAAGCGAACACGAGTGTGATAGATGCACTTGAGTGAACAGGCGTGATTGATACACTAAAAGCGAACACTGAGTGTGATAGATGCATGAGTGAGCAGGTATGATTGATATACTAAAAGTGAACACAAAGTGTGATAGATGCACTTAGTGAACAAGTATGATTGATATACTAGAGGTGAACACGAAGTGTGATAGATGCACTTAATGAACAGGAGTATGATTGATATACTAAAAGTGAACACGAAGTGTGATAGATGCACTTAGTGAGCAGTATGATTGATATACTAAAAGTGAACACGAAGTGTGATAGATGCACTTAGTGAACAGGAGTATGATTGATATACTAAAAGTGAACACGAAGTGTGATAGATGCACTTAGTGAACAGGAGTATGATTGATATACTGAGGGTGAACACGAAGTGTGATAGATGCACTTAGTGAACAAGTATGATTGATATACTAAAGGTGAACACGAAGTGGGATAGATGCACTTAGTGAACAAGTATGATTGATATACTAAAGGTGAACACAAAGTGGGATAGATGCACTTAGTGAACAGGAGTATGATTGATATACTAAGGGTGAACACGAAGTGTGATAGATGCACTTAATGAACAGGAGTATGATTGATATACTAAAAGTGAACACGAAGTGTGATAGATGCACTTAGTGAACAGGAGTATGATTGATATACTAAAAGTGAACACAAAGTGTGATAGATGCACTTAGTGAACAAGTATGATTGATATACTAAAGGTGAACACGAAGTGGGATAGATGCACTTAGTGAACAAGTATGATTGATATACTAAAGGTGAACACGAAGTGGGATAGATGCACTTAGTGAACAAGTATGATTGATATACTAAAGGTGAACACGAAGTGGGATAGATGCACTTAGTGAACAAGTATGATTGATATACTAAAGGTGAACACAAAGTGGGATAGATGCACTTAGTGAACAAGTATGATTGATATACTGAATGTGAATGAAGTGTGTGATTGATACACTGAATGCAATGAAGTGTGTGATTGATACACTAGATGCAATGAAGTGTGTGATTGATACACTGAAGTGAGAATGAGTGTGATAGATACATAAAATGATAATGTGTGTGATTGATACACGAAATGAGGATGTGTGTGATAGATACAGAAAATGAGAATGAAATGTGATTGATACACTAAATGAGGATGTGTGTGATAGATACACAAAATGAGTGAAGTGTGATTGATACCTTTGAGGAGAGGCGTAATAGATACACAAAAGCGAATATGTGCGTGATAGATACAAAAAACGAGAATGTGTGTGATAGATACACAAAATGAGAATGTGCGTGATAGATACACAAAATGAAAGAAGTGTGATTGATACACTAAATGAGAATGAAGTGTGATTGATACACTAAGGCAAATGAAGTGTATTAGATACACTAAGTGGAGCAAATGACTGTGTGTGATAGATACACGAAGTGAATAGAGTGTGATTGATACACTAAAGCAAATAAAGTGTGTTGGATACACTGAATGAATAAAGTGTGATTGATACACTAAGGCAAATAAGGTGTGTGATTGATACACTATTGTGGCTTGAAGTAGACTTGATCTTGAGCTTGAAGTAGAGGTACACTCATACTTCGGAGCACTGGCAAGGCCTGAAGAGGTACACACGGGATGCAGTCTCGGAACTTACTGAAGTTGAAACAAACTCAGATACCCGACGTTTTCCTCTTTTGCTTTTGATTTGCAGTCCGGAACCATATAGCTTCAAATAGGCCCCGGTTTTACTGTTCACACTTATCGGGGGTGGGCCCTGCAGTTTTATGAAAGAACGAATCTGTTTTGCACAAATGTGGAGAATGGCACAGCACTCTGAGCACAAAACGATTTGATTTCTGTTTTTTGAAATTAAGAAATGAGTTCTTAACTGGGTATTGAGTCTACGACTGGACACAGCGCACCACGACTCAACACGGAAATAAAAGGCACATAACCTAGACACATCGAGTGACACTCGAGACGACTCAAAACAAGAATCGAGACAAACAAAAGGACACGACACTCAAACATGCACAGGGAGCCTGTTTCACCGGGTAGTATTTCCCACCCTTTCTCATTTGTGATCCTCACATCACTCGGCCCTCAAGCTCTATTTTTCTGAAAAAGCCCTTTTCTCACTTTTTCTCTCATCGCGCACCTCTCTATTCTTCAATCTCTCATTTTTCATCCCTCCCCTGGGTGGTTGGCGGATAGACAAGGAGTTGCGGGCTCTTGCCCCTAGCATTCTGCTAGATTCTTTTTCTTCTGCTCACAACAGTGAATTTCTCCCACAGAGGGGTTGTGCTACAACTGGACGGGTAGCAAGTCTGCAGCTGACATCGGTTGATGATGCCCTGCTGGGGAGTTTGGACGTGGTTAGATCTGTCCAGACGAGGAAGTGGAACATCTTGATCCATTCCAATTAGGTGCCGCACTTGACTTAATACCTCGCTGCTTGGAGGGTTAGAGAGCTTTCAGCCCTTTGTTGTTGACTTCAGTTGTGCCCTCTTCTGGCAGGTAGAGTGCCCTTCTTGGCAAGTATGTTGAAAATGGAAAATGGAAAAGCAGGAAGCTGACTCAAGCTGTGCCCCTAGTTCATTATTTTGACCATTTTTTGGTTTTAAAACAGTTTTGACCAACATGAAAGTTAGATTAACATGCTTATTCGATTTTTGATTTGAAATCATGCAAGTCAGGCTATGAGCACTGAAAATTTTCCTTTTTCGGGTCCAAGAAAATGGTCCAGTTTTGGAAAATAGGGAATATTTTTCGAGAGAATTAGTCAACCTCAGTAAAAATTCTCAAAACTATTTTTTGCAAAGCGGCCAATGCTCAACAAGCACGGAACCTACTCTTGAGATGCACAACCTCGGACCCATAAGCAATGGAGAATTGCCCCTTATGCGAAGGACCTTTGCATGGCAACGAAAGTTGCCTTGTTTGAAATGACACATGGCGTTTGAATGGCAGCGGAAAGTTGCCTTGTTTGAATGGCACCTGGCGCATTGAATGGCAGCGGAAAGTTGCCCTTGTTTGGATAATGCCGTGGCATCTTGCAATCAATCTTGAGTGGCGATGACAACCAAACTCTCGGATCTGAGAGAAGGCAAGGATGATCAAAACCATTACATGGACACAATCGATTTGGAAGTGTTTACTGGTGGACTTCAAAGTGAAGTTGCCTCGTATCCCAAACATGGGAATCAAGCCTTCGTAGTTAGGGTTAAGGTACACTCGGGTATTTAACCTCTCCTTTTTATGCTCTAACTTTTGCCAAGGCGCCTATTGCAGGTTTTCGACCTTGCGAGCTTCTTTTTCTTTCCTTTTCAATTCTTTTTCATTTTTTTCTTCTTTTTTTTTTTTCTTTTTCTTTTCTTTATAGGCTCTAACTTTTGCCAAGGCGCCCGATGCGGGTTTTCGACCTTGCGAGCTTCTTTTTTCTTCTTTTTTTTTCTTTTCCTTTTGTATGTATTTTTTTGCTTGCTCTAACTTTTGCCTGGGTCGCCCTTCCGGGTTTTCGGCCCAGCGAGCCTCTCAAAGGGTAAAAGTATAACAAGTCCATGCCAAATGGTTTTGAGATTGAAGCCCTCTGTATCCAGGAGAGTGGCTGTTGTATTGATTTGCAGAAAGATCCACCTTTGGCTCGTCGAGCACATCGGACATTTTTTGCCCCTAGTTCGAGGGGTGCTTCTGATCTAGCTTTGCAAGCTTCTTCTGACAACATCTGATCCTCTTGATCTGACTTTGGTGGCCTCTTGTTGAAATTTGCTTCCGTCAGCCACAGGCCTCACCTTGTAGTTAACCGTTGAACATTACGAGTTTGAGTCCAAGGTTTGAAAATGAGGGGTCGAGTCTCGAGGTGAGGCGATCCTAGGCTACAATCTCAAGGCGATTCCACACATGTCTTCGCGAGGACCGCGCAAAACATTTTTTGAAAGTTTTTAAAAGCGACAAATCGCTCATCTTTGAAAAGATGTAGGACCAATCTGGATCAAAGCTAGGGTCCTTCGATTACTCACACTAACAAGCATGATTTCATTCATTAAGGGCTTAGCGCCTCTCTTTCTCTCAATTGATCAAATTTTTGCAAATCCCAAGGAATTCCTTCCTCTTCGTTTTCACCGATGTTAGAAAAAGTTTTGAAAAACTTAGGTCAATGTAATGATTCAAGGCACGAGAAAAGCACGACTTCTAGTCAAATACTATCATCACATTGAACTTCGCTGCAACGGCACATGGCGAAACAAATGCGAGCGTGAAAATCACTTCTTTGTTTCATTCAGATCTGTTGGCACTGGCGGCTCCTGGCGAAACAGACTCAAAACAAAATGAAAAACAGAGCCTTGAAACAAGCAAGTGATGTCCGAGGTAACACCCGAAATCACCCGACTCTGAAAGCAGATGACTCGATACAACAAGGCAGACCCGTGACTCGATATAAAAAAGTGACCCAACACAAAAGCGACAAAATGACCCAATACCCAAGTCGAAAAGTATAAAACTAGCATTCAAAATGCTCAAAAGCAGTGCATGCCATACGCATCTGAGTAAAGCGAGTGCCGCCGCGGTGGTTCATCCCCGATCACATATTCGTACTATCCCCAAAGTTCAGCGATCCGGTGGTGATGGACCTTCTTGGTGTGCGGTGATGACGTTGTTGTCAAACAAATCTTGTACATCATAAGCGCGACAGCATTATCGGTCTCATGACCGGTTTGTTGATAATGCGCCTGATGCCAGTCTGTCATGCTTTGGAGGAGAGGATCGGTAAAGGCCGTTGTTCAATGGTTTGAGATGTCCTTTCGGATTAGGACCTCTAGAGCCTTTGACAAAGGCATATGAAGTGGGGTGAAAACCCTCTTGACTCGAGGTGGATATTTGGTTTTACGTGAGCTACTTAGGACACATTGGTAAATGGGGTATTTGTTTTGATCTTGTGTTGGTGACCATGCCCACTTCAGAAGATCTTGCAGCTGCATCACCACTGGTGGTCGCATTCGAACTGCGAGAAAATGCCCTCCTGGGCTGCTCCTTCTCCTGATCAATAAGGCCTTGTTTCATAGCATCTTCGATCTGTACTCCCATCTCATGTAAGTCTGAAAAGGTGGGGAAGGGGACTACTATCATCTTTTGCATTAACTTCGGCTGAAGATTGCGCACAATCATCCGAATCTGGTCTTTATCCGTCGGCCTAGCGGCCATCATAGAGGCCTTGGCCCTCAACGGGTTACAAAGTCGAGAAGCTCTCTTCGGCTCTTGCTGGTTGTCTCAAGATCACGGGTTGTGATCTCGTCTGGTATTGTATGAATATTGTGCGGCGAAGGCCTCGGACATCTCCTCCCGCCGTTTCTTGAGTCTTCTAGTTTGGCGTACCCGGTTGGCGCAATGCGAAGCAGTCTGCTAAAGAGGAAGCTTACGTAATCTTGTTAAGCCCATCGGGCGTAGAACAACAGAAAACAAACTTAGGAGGACCATGGGGTCCCCGGACCCATCAAAGCGGTCAATGTGAGGCATCTTGAAACGATCTGGCAACGTCACAGCAGCGTCGGTATATCCATCTTCGATATCCGGGATGGACTTGACTCCCTGGGATTTCTTAAACATTTTTTCCAGCTTACTCGGCTTCAGCGCTGTGGGGTCGCTTGAACTCGAAGGAGAGTCCGTACATTGATAGGCGTGGGCGCCTTGGATAGTTGCGGTAGAATCGGGGGCGGAGCTGGCCCGTTTGGAAGATCTGTATCCTCTTGGACATTTTGGACATTTGGCGTCTCCCAGTCTTTGGAGCTCTGTTGGGGAGAACTTGTTGTGAAGCGAGCCGCGCTTCTTTGTTGCGGACAGTGATGAGCTCGGCTTTCTTGAGCCATAATTGCGACTTCTTTGGAGAATTCGCTTGGCGGACAGCGTCTTCTTTGCATGAGTTTCATAGTTTCATGCATCGACGCATCATTGCCTCTACCCACGACGTACATTGGTCCATCGGTGATGGTATATCTATCCGTGGTGTAAACCGAGACCTCGGCGACAATTCCGGTGAGGATAAGGGTTCTTGATTTGTAGCTTCTTGAACCGGTGACCCGTGCTTGGTAGCCCTTTTACTCTGCCTTTGCAACCGAATCTCGACCCGACAAAGTCTACCAGCATAAATCAATGTACCCGAGAGGATAGTGGAGCCTACGAAGCTATGGTTCCAAGACTACCTATCAAAAGGGAAAAGCGACGACATCTCGGCTCAACTTCACCAAAGCAGTCTGGCGGAAATGAGCAGTATATTCTATGCGATCATTGTTCCCGAAATCATCGCCCAAATCTGAATCGATACCATGAGATATGGTGATTCTCAAAAAAGCGTCTTGGTGCTGCAGTGGGATATCGAGCCATAAATTGGTGTATGCATTCCCTGTAGAGATACACTCTAAAAGCACATAGCAAGTAAAAAGAGCCAAAACACCCCTATGTTGGGGTAGGGTTTCCCTGTCCTATTTTGTCAGGAGCTAGGGTTTCACTACGCACGCAGCGGTTTCAAACAACCTAACATCGGGTAAGCAACCTGTCCTAATTTGGAATGGTCACTATGGATCCGAATATGCACTAGGTCGAATGGTCGAAAAGGGTGCCCCGGTAAAACCGGGGTTTGTGTTCCCATACTGGCAGAGCCCGCAACCGGTCAGCCTTATGGTCATGCCTTGACAAGACAAGCCTCCGGCAAACCGCTCAGGAATAGCAGATGACCAACACGGTGTCCTAGGCGCACCAATGCACATGCAATGCAAAGAAACACATAAGTGAAATCAAAACAGGATATCACGAGTTCGAGTCAAGCTCTCTAAAGTCCCAATGAGTCGCCGAAAGCTGTAACAAGCAGGGGGACCTCGCTCTGACTCGGACCCTTTAAGTTTGTTGCGGTTCTAAATCTGAACCAAAGAGTCCACCTCTGGCAAATCATTTTGAGAAAACAGATTTTTGAGAAAGTAGTGCCAAACATGGACTGCTTTGCCAGATTACAGAGTCGCCACCTAAAAAATTTTAAAATGGGGGAATTTAGAAACCACGACTCGGTCTTAGAAGGCCATAAAATCATCACCAAAGTTGTCTTGGCTCGGGAGCTTGGGTACGATCGGGAAGGTCACTATGAGCACCCCCTTTACTTGGGTCCGAAGACCGGCCTCTACTAACCATGATATCCTCTTTTGAAAACATTACGTGTTCTTATTCCGGTTATTAGCCTAGAATTACTATGTTATGCATGCAGCAAACAAATATAGACCAAATCGCCTAAGTTGGAACAAGACATTGCGTGTTTGTTTTGAAAATGATTTGCTACTCGCAAGTAGGCTAAAATGCAGGTTTTTGCCACCCCTCAAGTGGGCTTTTGGAAAAGATGATTTTGCCACTAACTAGTGGGCTTCAAAACTCACAGTTTTAATATGTTGTCCCAATTTAGGTAATTCAACCTCCATCCACAGGCATTCAAACAGTTTATCACATAAGCACTTAGCCGCATGTTAAGCATACTGTCATGGCAACATTCACACACATGCGGTATGCTAAAGCATGAAAGCTCACCTAGTACTCCAAGCCAAAACAGAAGCTTATTAGAAATCCATGCATGGACCTAAGCATACTGAAATGTCTAATGCAGCACATACAAGGATGTAATCTAGACAGGCTCGGCTATCCTAGACATGGTATATGAAATGCTATCACATAGCACGTATTCAATTTTGGAATTTGAAAATTGCGATGCGGTTTGTATGATGTCTAGAGCCGGTGCATGTAAACAAATGCATGGATGCGCATGCATTGCATAAGGTATGCTAATTTAAAATGCCCTAATCTACCCTTTAAGCGGGTAAATAAAAGGGTTAGAAAGAAAGCGGGGTTGGAAGACATGCATCACACTCACCCACACTTATTACATTTTGCCCTCACTCGGAGGGACCGAATAAATAAATATCTGAGGCGAAGAATAAATGAATAAATAAATTATTACAAATTCCTAAGTACTGAAATTAAAGCATCTAAATGAAATGAAATGGGGCCTCGGCCCTGCCTTGGAATGCGCGAATGATGCATGCTCGATGTCCGCCTTGCCCGGAAACCCGTACAGTGACACTGCTGCCTCTGTTTTGCTGTCTTACTTCTCTGGAAAATTGCCAAAGTCTTGGGACAGACCCCCTGAGTACCTCAGAACATCACCGGCTGGAAGAAATTACCACCGGCTGCTTGTGATGGCCACCGGCTGCAAAACAATCTATCGGCCAGAAATACTGATTGCGGTCGGCACTATTTTTACGGCCGATTAAATAAATAGTTCTGCAGACAGCTTAGCCGATGCATGGCATTGGACTTTTGGACATGTTTGTGCATGGCCAATGCTCCCTATCATGTGTAGAACTCAAGGAAGCATGGCACTTGGTTCTAGGGCTATCAATTGTGCACCTTGGTGCATGATAGCCTAAGGACCAAGGTTGCATTTTCAATGTAAAAATGCATGCAAACAAACACATGAAACCAAGACCTTATCATGCTCTAGTCAAAGGCCTTGGTGACTTGGGAATGGAGGTGTGTTTTGCCACTTGAAGTGCAAACACCCCTCACTTTCCACACTTGGTTTGACACCCCAAACCAAGTAATGAAATGCATATATGCAACATAAAGCAAATGATGCAATATGGGACTAAGATGCAAGGCATACTAAATGCAATGCAACCTAACATGACAAGTGTATGATGCTTAGACATGCAAGATACAAATGTAATGCAAGTGTAGACAACCTAAGCAATGTGACCATCATATCACAACACTTAATGAACCAAACACGTAATAAGCATAAGACAAGCATGCAATGGTGGACTAGACCACAAAGGGCAGCCCTCAAACCTCCCCAAAACAGTGGCAAAATGGACCAAAAGATGTAGACAAACAACCATGTAAGCATACAAGCCAAAAGGCCTAAGGCAAAGGCATAAAGTGGTGTATTCAACCTTCCCCTATTCATGACCAAACATGGCACATGTCAAGCAACCCAAAATGACAGATTTTCAGCATGCAAAACACACCCAAAACTCACACACATGGCATCCCAAAAGCTCTAAACACACAAGCATACATGAGGGATATTTCGAGGCATAAAAGGACACACCTTTAAAGCATGAAAGAGATGACAAATATGAACATGTGAGCATGGATTAAGGTCTGAAATAACATGTTGGGTAGTTCCAAACCCCTAAAATAATGGAAGCAATGCATGCTACACACTCACACACCTAAGGCTAGCAAGCCAAAATGCAAAGTGACTATATAAGGCATGTCATGGATGGCCTAAATAACCAAAAACAGATCTTATACATGACAAAATAAGCACATTTTCAGTGTATGACCAGCCACAAAAACAGAAGCAAGATAGGCTAAGAAAGCATGCAAGATTACGGTAAATCACATGGATTTCAAAGCAAGTAGCACATGGAGTATGCAAACAATGTTGAGCCCTTCAACAATGTTGAAGAAGGGCTCGAAATAAGCCTATTCTTAGCTTACATCATGCTCTGAAACAGATTATAAACCGGCCAAATATTCTATGCAAGAAACATGGCATACAAGAGGATATTGAGATAGGTGCTAGATGCAGCCACCAAACAGCAAGGGGTCCTCAATCAAACATGAAGAGGACCCCAAAATAAGACTATTTGAAGTTTGGGTCGGAGCCCAAAAGTGCTTGCAACTAGGGCTTAGATGTGAAGCAAGAAATTGCAAGAAAAGGGAAGATGAGAACTTACCCTTGAAGACCAGCAAACCAGCACCTCTTGGACCAAGTTTAGGTGCTCCTAAGCTCTGAAGAACAGCCCCAAGTCGTTGGAAATGGAAGTGGTGGTGTTGTGCTATGGGTTGGTGAAGGAATGGCCAAGAATAATGGACTTTGGAAGTTGGATGGGAGAGATATGGAGAGAGGGGGGTGGGATATATATGTATATATCAGATATACATATATATCTGCTGGTTTTTTGTTCAAACCTCTAACCCTAAGCAATGGAGAGGAAGAGCTCTTATATAGAGCAAGCAAATGGCTTACAAGAGAAGCTAAAGCAAGGGGCTTCTCCAAGAAGCCAAGACAGCTGGTAAGGCTTCTTGAGGAAGCCAAGACAAAGGGTCAAGGCTTCCTCAAGAAGCCATGAGCAAAGGGTGCACCAAATGGGGTCAAAAGGTGCAAAATGGTGCAAAATAGGCACATGTATGCACGTGGGTCGAGTTCGTGCACTCCAGGTGGCACTGGCATGCACCAGCTTGGGGGTGCAAAGGGTTCAACCCGCCAGCCAATTTGATTTTCACCAAAATAAAGTGCGGTCGGCACTCTTTTCTGCCGGTCGGCTAAATAGAGTGCCGACAGATGATTCCTTGGTCAAAACATGGCCAGTGGGTATGCAAATCGAAGCCCCGGAAGTTAGCTTTCCAATGGCGCAAACCTTGCATCAAAATTCCTTCTGGGAAAAAAGTTATGCCCTTTTCCGTGAAGTCGCGCAGACTCGATCCAACCGGATGATGCGGCTTCAACCAATCATATCTCCTCCACCGGACTTGGCTCTAGGAGATTCTTGAGGGCGAACTCAAGCCCGGGGAGTCTTCTTTCCAATGATGGTGGCCTCATAGCTTAACTCCAAGTATTGAATTGAATAAGCCCGATTTAGCGAGGGCTGCTCGATTCCCTTCTACCGGATCTATGCCGAACTTCTCCCAAACCAGTTTTCTCCTCTCCTTTCCTTTTTTCTTCAACTCCAAACCCTTAAACAAAGTGTTTGGGAAGATTTGCCTCTCTTCTTGCCGAAGGAATTGAACCTGTGCCCTGCACATCTCTCAACACCGAGCAAACTATCAGTAATGCCCAAGTCTTGAGGGCGGTCAAAAATGGGGTGTCTACAATGACGTGTGCCATTGTGAGAATCGTGGCTTCAAACACGGATGGCTCAAAGCGTTGCAGGCGGTAGGAGTTGACGCGACATCACCATTATATCATGACTACACATTGTCGTTCGAAGCCTATGACCCCGAGAAGACTGACGATGAGGAAGAGGTAAGAAATTAGGAGAAGACTTAGTTGGCATCTTTTCATAGTTAAAATGTTGCAAAATATGTGTTGTAATTAGAATGACTAGTTTCTTGTACTCCGAAGCATAATGATAATTGTAGCACTCGACTCTTTCCGCGCGCCCCCCTTTTGGAGAGGGCGCAAATTGGTCTTACTACAGTTCGGACTCCTATCACGGTTCTGAATCTAATCTCACAAAGTGCAATGTGAGACTGATAAACACCAAAGAGTCCAAATCTGGCAATTGGTTTTGAAAAATCAATTTTGAATGAAAAAGCGCCAAACATGGACTGCTTTGCCAGATTACAGAGTCGCCACCTAAATATTTTATTTTGAGAAATTTAGGAAATCCTGACACATGCCAACGGCCACGTGTCCGTCATCACCAAAGTTGCCTCGGTTTGGGAACTTTGGTACGAGAGGGAAAGGTCCTGAAATGAGCACCTCTACTCGCTCGATCAAAGATCGGCCTCTACTAAGCATGATATGTTGTTTTATAAACACGTGTTCTTGTTCCGGTTATTAGACTAACTTACTATGTGATGCGCACAGCATACAAGTATAGACTAAATCACAAAAATTGGAACAACTTAACTCATGTTTGTTTTCGAAAATGGTTTGAAAGTGCCACCCTCAAGTGGGCTTAAAACATGATAATTTTGCTACTTCGCAAAGTGGGCTTAAAGCTCACATTTGATGAATTGTTCCAATTTAAGCAACAAAGCCTTCATCCACAGGCATTCATGCAGTTAAGCAAGTAAGCACATAGTCTCATGGCAACACTCACACTTATGCAAGTATGCTAAAGCGTAAAACTTACAGTGTACTCCAAGCCAAAACAGAAGCTAGTTAGAAATATGCATGATCCTAACTATGCTAAATGCCTAATGCAACACATGCAAAATGTAACTAACAGGCTCGGCTATTTAAGATGGCATATGAATGCAACACTTTGATACATGTATTCAAATAGGTATTGAAAGAAATGTATCTAAAATTGCGATGCAGTTTGAATGATGCGCCGAGCCTTAATGCATGCAAGACAAATGAATGATGCATGCATGCAAGCATAAGGTATGCTAATCGAAATATGCCCTAATCCAACCATCGAAAGCAGTTAAATAAAAGGGAGAAAGACGTGGGGTTGGAAGACATGCACATACACACTCATGCTTATTACAACATTGCGCCCTCTCGAAGGAGGGTCCGAATAAATAAGCTAAGCTAACCTAAGCTAAGCTAAGCTACTTATTACAAATCAACTAATTAACTGTGCTAGCTAATTAATTATTACAAACTAAATGAAATAACTAATTACACAAATTAGCTAAAATATTACAACACTCAAATAATTAGCTATACTAACTAATTAAAGCGATAAAGTGGCCTCGCGGGCGAGGGAGATATGCATGCTCGGTTGGCATCCACTCGGAAAGCCATTGCTTTGCCGTTAATTGCCTCTATTTGCACTCTCCTTCGTTTCTGAACATTGAACCAACCTCCACACTGCTTTCATGAAAGATGCTTTCGCGACTACTGAAATTGGTGGTGGGTCGGCCACAAGAAGTGGCTGCCGGCCACCTTAACTAGCCAGCTGGCTAGTAAAAGTGGTCGGCCGGCTACCTCAAGTGGCCAGTCGGCCACCTGCTTTCCCAAACTTCTGGTTTTGCTGCAATAGAGAACAACAGAGGCACAACAATGTGTTTGCAAGGAAATGTGTGTACTGCCACACTCCTCATCATGTCTCAAGCTCAAAGGAGTGTGGCGCTCGGTTTTCAAGCCACCAACCAAGCATCTCAATACGTGATGGCCCAAAAGCCAAGCTTGCACAAGCTTAGTGAATGTGCATATAAGACTCAATGTGCCTCTGCCCTATCATGCATGATCAAGGGAGTTGGCGACCAAGAAACGCAAGACGTTTCATCACTATGAGTATGAAACGTCCCGTATTTCTTGTGTTTGGATTAACGTCCGATCCAAACACAATGCAATGCAACACAAATGCTTATCTTTCACAAGTTTTACTTGGTCCATTTCTTGTTTACACATTTTACATTACTGAGCCATTCATTAACCGGTTAAGTCCAACGTGAAAAGTCCACTAATGGGAAAGATAGTCTAAGCCACAAGCACCTTAGGCATGAAAGATGCCTCATGCTTTTGGTTAGTAGAAATCCTCAAGAGAAGGCTAAAACCATTAGGCATGAGAGCCTCGATTCCATGCTTAAGCCAACAAAAGGGCTTAAGACTGCTTTTAAAACGAATGAAAGATTGAAACAATGGAGTGCAATGACATATATTTCAACACTGAAATAATGTGCTAAGTGACTCAAAAAAAAACATGCAAACAAGACATGGGGAGGGAGGGGACCACACCTTCCTATTTAAGACCTCAAAACCAAGTTTTTACCACTGAAAATGCTCTGGATTTCAGTGGTTAAAAGGGCAAAAAGAGGTTATTTGAAAAGCTTTGAAAGATGGCACAACACTTAGCAAATAAGCAACAAAGGAGGGTGGACCAGCCCTAACTCCAAAAAGGCCTTAAGCCACTATTTTTAAACCTAAAAAATAGAGATTTTTTCAGTTAAAAGCTTGGCCAAAAATAGCATGCAAAGGTGGCCAAACATGTAAATGAAACAAAGCTTGAAAGGGGATAAAGGCTTACCCTTGAAGAACAATAGCAAAACAGCCTCAACTATGAGCTAAAACCAGCTTTGAGAGCTCAAATAAGACCTCCAAGAACCTCAGCAACAAGGTAGAGGTGTTTGGTCTAGGGTCTCTTTACAAGAGTGTAGGAAATTCTCACTTCTAAGCATAATATAGGAAGAGAGAGAGGCTTCTAGAGAGAGAGGCTGAAATTTTGCTCACAAAATTATATATAGAGAGAAAGAGAGAGATTTTAGAGAGAGAGGCTCCCAAACTTGCCAACCTCCCAAAATCTGAGATATGGCCTCCATATATAGCAATACAAGAGCCTCAATTCGAAATATCTGCAAAACAGTATAGCTGGAGCATTTGGAAGACAGCTGAAGTAAAAGATCTACAAATTCTAAGCTTTCTGGACATGGGTGGCCGATTGGCCACTTGTGGTGGCCGACCAGCTACTTGTGGTGGCCAACCAGCTACTTTTTTGGCCGACAAGAACCCCTTTTGGCCGACCTATGGCCGGCAAGCTCCATTTGTGGCCGGCACCCTCCCATAGTGGCCGACAACAAAAACTAGTCCCTGGCCCCGACTTCAACCAGGCATAGCTCCTTCATCTGGGCTCCTTTTCCGGTCATTCTTGAGTCTAAATTGAAGCCCCGGAAGTAAGCTTTCCAATGGTGGAAGTCTCACATCAAAATTCTATGTGTGCTAAGAGATATATCTCTTTTAGTGAAGATTTCTCAGTTTCGGTCCAACCGGATTGATGCCTAACTTTAACCAGCCATATCTCCTTTATCTAGCCTCGGCTTGAGGAGATTCTTGAGTGAAAAATGAAGCCCCGAAAGTTTTCCTTCCGACGATGGTGGCCTCATAGCTGAAATTCAAATGTCCAAATGAATTTAGCGAGGGTTGCTCGACTCTCTCTTAACAGTTCATGCCCAACTTCCTTCCTAACTTGGTTTTTTCTCTCTCCTCTTCTTTTCTTCAATACCAAACCTTTAAACAAGATGCTTTAAAGATTTTTTCCAAAGACTTCACCTCTCTTTCATGCATTTCCACTTTGTCCTTGCTCGGTTTACCGAAAAGTGCAACATTTAACGAAATGTGAGCCTTGGAACATCGTAGGAACTTTGTTTCAAAAATATTTTGAAAGAGAGGGTTTTAATATCTAAAATATTTTTGGTCCAAAAAATAGGGTGTGAGGTTTGGATTTGACGCTCTCCTTGCCAAAGAAATCGAACATTTGCATAGCATAGTCTACACCATCAAGTAAGCAATTAGTAGTGCCCAAGTCTTAAGGGCGGTCAAAAATGGGATGTTTACAGTTGCCCCTCTTTGACAGAGCTCGAAGTCATGAAATAACGTGAGTGAATGTCAAAGCCCAGAGACGACCCATTTTGGACAGGGCTGAAGACTTGGACAAACAAACAAAATGTAGAGGCAGAAACAAATGGTTGCGCCCGCAGGCTGCCTACGTATCCCTTTGCAAGGAATCAACTAGCGTAGTTCAGGGGGCAGAATGCAAAATGATACATAATATAACAAAACAATACAGACGATGTGCAATGGAACGAAACAATGCACATGATATACAATGTAATTGAGATAATCAAACCACAAGCAGTGCAAAACCACACAAATATCATAAAGGGATGGAGATGCAAAATCAAACTACGTTTAACATAGATAAGGTGTCAGAACCCTCAAACAACAATTCTCTTAGTGGAGTAGGCGTGTGCACATGTAGAACTATGTGTTTCGCAGCAAGAATACAAGTAATTGGGTGGCATGATATAAGTGAGGAATGATCTGCTAGGGAAAGACTGTGATCCTAAGTGCTGAATGCAACAAAACAAGGTACAATGCAATGGATGCAATGAATGCAATGGATGCAATGAATAAGAAGCGAGCTGAACCACATTTTACCTAGAAAAGGTATGGACACAAAACACACCACGTCTAACACAGAAATGGTGTCGACACCCTCAGACCACAATTCTCTTAGTGGAATACGCGCGTACACATTATCACAGAACCATGCTTCAATGAAGAAAATGTATGAACACATGCCAAACTAAGCTTAACATGGAAATGATGCAGACGATAAAACAGATATGATGCAATGGATGTAACAGATAATGCAGTATATGCAAAGGGTGACATACTCCAACCACGCTGGAATCGTGAGAGGAGGAAGGACAAATCCCAAACACACTGAAATCGTGTAAGGAAGGGGACACTCAAACCACGCTAAAATCGTGAAAAGAGGTCCGAAGACAAATCAATCAGGAGCGCGCTCGACGTAACCTAAGATAAATTCCAAACACGTTGAAATCATGTGAGGAAAGGAACACTCTAACCGCGTTGAAACCGTGAGAAGAGGTCCAAGAAAAAGCAATCATGAGCGCACTTGACGCAACCTGATATAAATTCCAAACACGTTGAAATCGTGTGAGGAAAAGAACACTCTAACCATGCTGAAATCTTGAGAAGAGGTCCAAGAAAAAGCAATCAGGAGCGCACTCGACGCAACCTGAGATAAATTCCAAACATGCTAAAATCGTGTGAGGAAAGGAACACTCTAACCATGCTGAAACCGTGAGAAGAGGTCTGAAAACAAACCAATCAGGAGTGCGCTCGACGCAACCTGAGATAAATTCCAAACACGCTGAAATCGTGCGAGGAAAAGAACTCTCTAACCACGCTGAAATAGTGAAAAGAGGTCTAAAAACAACCGCTCAGGGGCGCACTCGATGTAATCTGAGATAAATTCCAAACACGCTGAAATCATGTGAGGAAAAGAACACTTTAACCATGCTGAAACCGTGAGAAGAGGTTTGAAAACAACCGCTCAGGGGCGCGCTTGATGCAACCTGAGATAAATTCTAAACACGCTAAAATCATGTGAGGAAAAAAACACTCTAACCACGTTGAAATTGTGAGAAGAGGTTTGAAAACAACCACTCAGGGGCGCGCTCGACGCAACTTGAGATAAATTACAAACACGCTGAAATCGTGTGAGGAAAAGAACACTCTAACCACGCTGAAATCATGAGGAGAGGTTTGAAAATAACCGCTCAGGGGCGCGCTCGACGCAACCTGAGATAAATTCCAAACACGCTGAAATCGTGTGAGGAAAGAAACACTCTAACCACATTGAAACCGTGAGAAGAGGTCTGAAAACAAATACTTAGGGGCGCACTTGAAACACGCTGAAACCGTGAGAAGAGGTTCAAGAAAAAGTATTCAGGAGCGCACTCGACGCAACTTGAGATAAATTCCAAACAAACTGAAATCGTGTCAGGAAAAGAACACTCTAACTACGCTGAAATCATGAGAAGAGGTCTGAAAACAACCGCTCAGGGGTGCACTCGACGCAACCTGAGATAAGTCCCAGGGGACAACGATCCTAAACGCTGCTTAGTGTAAAAGGATAAAAGATACAAGATAGCACAAGATGCAAATAAATGCAATAAGTGCGATGATATGATACCTATTACAGGCAATGTATGATGTTTAGGGAATGCAATAAACAAACAAAACGGTGCTTTAGAAAGCACATCATGGAGCGAGTAGCGATGAACTGCTCTACTCTGACGGGAATCTCCCCTTTGTGTTCTTCGAACTCTTACCTTCAACTCACTGTACAAAGGTCTTGAAATGTCAACAAGGGTTCTTCATATAGAAGCCACGGATGCCGCTTTTCTTCCCGATCGTATTCACAACTTTCCCTATTCTCCAACGGGGTGATAGACTAGGTTGGTTCAATATCCAGAATTGAGGCACACACATGCTATCTCAATCTACGGGGATGCCATATAGATTTCAAGACGAGGATACACCCCTGGGTATTTAAACCAGACTTTAGTCTCGGAAATTCCGAACCTTTGCATTCTAGGCATCGCCATTCGAACTCTAGTTTCCACCGTCACAGTTGATCTCCTAGGAACTCACTGCAAACACAACCAAGATGTCTCTGGCAGGAAATAGTACTCAGAGAGAGCACCTCTGATCGCCATTCTGGCTTGAAGCCGGCTTGAGCTTGAGGTAAAGGGACACTCATACTTCGGAGCATTGACAAGGCCTGAAGAGGTACATCCGGAATGTAATCTCGGAACTTTCTGAAATTGAAACACACTAAGATGCTCCAAATTTTCCCTATTTTCTTTTGCTTTGCAGTCCGGAACCCATATAGCTTTAGATAGGTCCTGGTTTTGTTGTTCTCACATGACCTGGGTTGAACCTTGCAGCTTTATGAAAGAACAAATCCTGTTTTGCACAAATGTGGAGAATGGCACAGTACTCCAAGCATAAAATGATTCATTTTTGAAATTGAAATTGAGAAATGAGTTCTTAATCGGGTTTTGAGCCTACGAATGACCACAACACACCACGACTCAACAAAGGAAAACGAAGATAAAACAACCTAAACATATCTATTGACACTCGAAACGACTCAAAATAAGAATCGAGACAAACAAAAACACACACATAACATTCAGATACTCTGTTATCCATCGGTGAGAGACCTCTTGATTCACGAGGAGCTTGTTCCTTCAGATATTGTTTCCTACCCTTTCTCATTTATGATTCTCACATCACTCTGGCACTCAATCTCTATTTTCTGAAAAAGCCCTTTTCTCACTTTTTTTCTCAGCGCACATCTCTCTATTCTTCAATCTCTCTTATTTTTTTATCCCTCCCCTGGGTGGTTGAAGGATAAACAGGAAGTTGTGAGCTCTTGCCCCTAGTATTCTACTAGATTCTCATTCTTCCGCTCACAACTAGTGAGCTTTCCCCAAAGGGGTTGTGATGTGACTGGATATGCAACAGATCTACAATTCACATCGGTTAACGATGCCCTTGGCTTAGCTTAACTGAGATGAGCTACAACAAGTCTCACTGGCCAAGTATTCAATTGATTGGTTCCACACATTGCGTTTTCTACGTCCTTATTCCGGGTCAGACGCCAATTTGAGCGTGATCGTCCCAGATGAGGGAAATGAATATCCAGCTCTATTTCCAATTCGTGCTTTGCACTTGGCTTGATACCTCGCTTCTTGGAGGATGAGAGAGCTTTCGGCCCTTTGCTGACAGCTTTAGCTGTGCCCTTTCTGGTGAGATGGTGCCTTTTCTGGCAAGTATGGTGCCAACGGGGAAAAGTCAGAAATCCCGACTCAACTGTGCCCCTAGTTCATCATTTTGACCATTTTTTGTTTTGGCTTTCAACGAAAACAATTTTGACCAATATGAGAGTTAGATTAACATACTTGTTCGATTTTCTGATTTGAAATCATGCAAGTCAGGTTGTGAGCACTGAAAATTTTCCTTTTCTAGGTCCAAGAAATGATCCAGTTTTGGAAAAATGGAGTAATTTTCGAGAGAATTAGTCAACCTCATTAAAAATTCTCAAAAACTACTTTTGCAAATGGCCATTGCTCGACCAACACGGAATTTACTTTTGAGATGCACAACCTCAGATCTGAACTTGAATTGTCTTGCAACTGAATCTTCTAGCAGAGTAGGACAACCGAGTTTGAACGAAGATGATCATGAAGATGAGCCACTTCACGTGGACAGAAGCCGAGTTGAACAAGGATAAACCAACCAACATGGATGAGCCAAGCAGGCTGAAAATGATTGGGGCCGAACTTCAGGATCACGATTGCCTCATTATCCCAAACATGGGAATCAGACCTGACGTAGTTCCGAGTTGAGGTCCACTCGGGTGTTGACACTCTCCTTTTACGCTCTAACTTTTGCCAAAGCTGCCCTTTCGGGTTTTCAACCTTGCGAGCTCTATTTTTCTTTTCTTTTCATTTGTTCTTCTTTTCTTTTTCTTTTCTTCTTTCTTTTTTTTTTCTTCATTTTTTTTATTTTCTTTTCTTCTCTTTTTTCTTCTTTTCTTTTTCATTTGCTCTAACTTTTGCCTGGGTCGCCCTTCTGGGTTTTCGGCCTAGCAAGCCTTTCAAGGATAAAAAAGTGTAACTTTGTCCATGTTGATTGGTCATAGGATCTCTAAGCCATCTGAATCCAGGAGAATGACTGTTGTTTATTGATGATGTAGGAGTCTATCCAATCGGGTCTGAATTTGCCCCTAGTGTTACAGAAGGGAACTTGATTGTCCCTTCAGCAATAAACTTTCTTCTCTCCATTCTGGGATTTGGCTTTCTTGCTAGTCTTCATTGGTTTGCTAAATGACCCGTCCTTTGAATCTTTAAGCATATCTGACATTTTTGCCCCTTGTTTAAGGGATATTTCTCATTCAGCTTTGCAAGCTTCCTTTGATCACATCTGACCTTCTTGCCCCTAGTTCGAGGGCTGCTTCAAATCTGGCCTAGCAGGCCTCCTTTGATGTCATACGACCTGATTGCCCCTAGTTCATGGGCTGCTTCAAATCTGGCCACATAAGCCTCACATTGTGGTTGACCGTTGAACATTCTGAATCCAAGTTCAGGGTTTGAAAGCAAAAGGGGTTGAGTCTTGAGGCTGAGAGTGATCCTATGCTGCATAATCTCAAGATCAATTCCATACATGTCTTCGCAGGACACGCAAAACATTTTTTGAAATCTTTTAAGAAAGTGACTAGTTGCTCACGCTGAAGACAATGTAGAACCAATCCGGATCAAGCCAGGATCCTTCTTAGTACTCATATTAACAAACATGATCTCATTCATTAAAGACTTAGCAAGCCTCTCTTCCTCTCAATTGATCAAAGTTTTGCAAATCTTAAGGAATTCCTTCCTCTTTGTTTTCATCACAGTGTTCAAAAAGTTTTGAAAAACTTAAGTCAATGCAATGATTTAAAGGCACAAAAAAGGAGGTGAAAAGCACTGCTGTTTCATTCAGATCTTCTGGCACAACTGGCTCCATGACAGAAACAGACTCAAAAGAAATAGTGTAAAAGACAAACAAGAAAGTGAAGCTTGAGTTAACACACCCGAAATCACCCGACTCTAACACAACAAGACTGACTCGATACAACAAGACAGACTCAAAACAACACAACAGAACTGACTCAATACCCAAGTCAAAAAGTAAAATAAACAGCATTCGTAAATTGCTCAAAATAGTGCGTGGCATCCCCAAATCTGGAGTAAACTGAGCGCCACCAGTAGGTGGTTCATCCCCTGATCAAATTATCACATTATTCCCCAAGTTCACTGATCCAGTGTCGATAGACTTTGTAGGACCTGGTGCGACGATGACCTTGTTATCAATCAAAACTTGTATTTCGTGGCAAAGCCGAAAACAAAGGTCAGTGTCATGACCGGTTTGTTGATGGAAGGCACAATACTTGGTCGGGTTATGTGAGGGAGAGAGGTTATTTGGCAGTGGGCGTGGTTCCAGGGGCTTCAGATGCCCCTTTCTGATTAGGACCTTCCAGGCCGCTGATAGAGACATATAGAGCGGGGTAAAAGTCCTCTGACCCCGGGGTGGATATTTTGCTAGTTGTGGGGTGGTCGGGTTAGATGTATTGGCGAAAGGATTGGCAGGTGCTGACTGGGTTTGCTGATCTCTGACAGATGAAGGACTGAAGTTGAGAGGGATATTTCTGGTACGATATCCCTTTCCGTTGTTTGCCTCCTGATTCAAAATGCTCTCATCCTGACTGGCAAAAGTGTCATCCATAGTTTTTGCAACAATTGAGAACACTTGCTGTTTGTTTAGTCCCTCGGCTTTCAAAGTCTTAACAGCCCACTGAAGGTGTTCAGGGGGACCAATGCTGGCCCCTTCCTTGCTCTTACCATTTGTCTCCACTTTGCTAAGAGATTGGCCTTCTTCCAATGCAGCTCGTCCCAAGATTGGGGAGCCTTTTGGCGTGAAACTTCTAGCATGTGATATGGTCAATGATGGAGCCAATATCCCAACGGCCAGATCTGCCACAGTTCTCTGAAGATCTTCAATCATTTTTATCGGCTTAGAAGTAGTGGGTTCACGAGTTTGAGATGATTGGGGTTCAAATGCATCCATCATGCATAAGTTCATATTTTCTGGAATGAACACCTCAGGCTTAGATAAATGGGCTGGGATGATGTATATACTGGGGTTGTAGGTGGATGGGAGTGTATGGATTAGATTGAGATGTAGAGGTGACGGGTTAGTACTAGCCCAAGGTCCCTTTGGTGGAGCTATGGTCTCTTCGTCAATAAGATCCTGAATCTTATGACGGGGGCGGATGCAATGGTTCGTATCATGACCGTGCTGTTGATGATAGGCACAGTATTTAGCTGGGTCATATCTTGGGGTCATATCTAGGAGCTCTATGTACCCTTCTTCTCGCAGCATTTTCAAAGCTTGAAAGAGACTCATGTAAAGAGGATGAAAATTTCGGGCTTGGGGCCGAGTTGAAGTGGTTGGTTTTTGGCCATTGAGGGAAGTGGTGATTGTGTCTACTTCTGAGCATTTCGCAGTTGTGCTACCTTTAGTAGTAGCATTGGAACTACGAGCAACATTCTTCTTCAAAGGCTCATTATCTTCCACAAAGATCCCTTATCTGATGGCATCCTCTATTTGAACCCCTATTTCATGAAGGTCTGGAAAGGTAAACAAAGGTAGAACAATCATCCTCTGCAGCAACTTGCCATGCAGATTCCGAACAATCATCCTGATCCGATCTTTATCAAAAGGCCTTGTAGTCATCATCGAGGCCTTCGCTCTCCATCTCGCCACGAACTCTGAGAAACCCTCCTTTACCTCTTGGCGGGTGGCTTCGAGATCACGAGTTATGACCTCGATCTGTGTGTTGTAGGAGTATTGAGCAATGAAGGCCTCAGCCAGCTCTTTCCAGTTTTGTTTCACAGAGTTCTCCAATTTCGCATACTAGATTTTGGCTATCCCAGACATAGTTCGGCTGAAGAGAGACAACTTCTGGGCTGGGGTCAAACCCATTGGCCTCAAGATATCAGAAAATAGGTGGAAGTGCACCACTGGGCCTCCAGAGCTGTCGAAAGAGTCAGTATGCAGCATTTTGAACCGCTCCAGTAAGGTAACTGCAGATTCAGTATACCTGTCCTCTAAATCAGGGATGGAGTTCACTCCTTGTGCTCGTTTGAATAACTTCTCCAGTTTATTGACCTTGAGGGCAGTTGGGTTAACCTCAAATCCAAACGGAGCTTTAGTTTGATGGATAGGAGCTTTAGAGACTTGTTCTAGGATTGGCTCCGCCGAATTGCCCCGTGTCTCTTGGACATTAGCAATGCGGACAGTGGCTCCGGGTGTTGGGTTACCCGTGGGAGGTGCATAAAATGCAGAGGCCGCAGCCAGCTGTGGCTGTTATTGTTGTAGCCGGGTTATCGCTTTGGCCTAACGAGCCGTGACTTCAGCCTAGCAGACTGCGTCCTGCTGCAGTGCCTCGATTGTCTGTTATAGGTGCTGTATCTGTTCTTCCACACTGGCTAGGGGATACTGAGCCATGGGAATGGGTGATTGATCTCGTACTGAGCTGAATGTAGACAACTATTCCCAAACCAGACTGACCCGGGTGAACTAAGGGGTGACTGCTATAGACACTGCATTGGTGAATTCTGCCTGAACCTCCTTCGTCTTGTAACCAGTGGGGGTGACGCAAACAGAGGTTGCTTCTGAACCAATTCCGACCTGACAAAGTCTATCGATACAAGTCCAGAGTACCGGGGGATATTGGAGCCTTCTAAAGCTATGGTTCCAGGACTACCTTGCAAAAGAGAAAACAGACAGCATCTCAGCCCAATTTCACCAGAACAAATATGAGCAAAGCTGAATGACTGTGCTCTCTAGGGGTGTCCGCGGTTCGGTTTGGACGGTTTGCGGTTCGGTTTGGACCCGCCCGCATCTATGCGGTTTGGGAAAAAATCAACTCGCAACCGCCCGCAATGCTTTGGTTTTTTTTTGTGTCAATGATAGGGTTCTGCGGGCGGTTTGCGGTTTGAACTTTTTTTCCAAAAAATTATTTTTAGACCTTTTTTTTCTCCCATTTTGTCAATCTTTATTTTGGACCTTTTTTCTCATATTTTCTAAAATGCTCTAACATTAATAATTAATGAACTAAAACTTATAAAAAAACTTATAAAATAAAAAACACAACAAATTCAATTCGTAACCTAAACAAATCATTCAAAATCTACATTCTATCAAACTAACTTGCATTCATCATATCCTACATTCATCATTCATAATCCAAATAAGAAAATCCTACATTAAAAATTCAACATTCATCATTCCTAACCTCCAAAAAAAAAAAAAAAAAGAGTAATTCTTCATTAACTTACATTCATCCAAAATGCAAAAAAAAATAAAAATTCATTAAGTTACATTCATCCAAAACCAAAACGCAATTAAAAAAAAAAAGTTGTCAAACTTAAACTTCATTCAATACAAACCCATGAAATAAAATTAAAATACTTCTAAGATATCAAACTTCATCTTCATGAATCACATCCAATTCAACTTTCACAAATTCCAATTCTAATTCCATGCATTTGGTTGATGAACCCTACACAAACAAATCTAAAAAATATAAACTTTAATCTTCAATTATAGATAGTAAGAAATGAAAAAATAAACAAATGTCTATATATTGCATCTCAATATAGTAAGAAAATGTGTTGATATGAAAAAATTACCAATGAGCAAATGGATATTAGACATCAATTATAGCATCAACATTATAAGTTGAAGTTGAAGATGAGCTTGACTCCAAAGTTCCTAATTAGAAGTCAAGAAGAGAAGATTATTAAAACTTACATTAGAAAATGAATAATAATACAAATTAAAATAAAGATAAATAAATTCTCATTTACCCGAGTCATATTGCTCAAATTCTTCCACATCATCCATCGCCTTTCGAAGAGAAATTGGAAGGTTGCTTCGAAGCCAATTTTGAGTACATACAAGAGCTTCAACCATAGAAGGCGAGAGTGAACTACGAAATGGGTCAAGAATACGCCCTCTCGTACTAAAAGCTGACTCCGATGCAACGGTAGAAATAGGCATGGCCAACACATCCCTAGCAAGTTGTGATAACACCCTATATTTGGTTGCATTCAACTTCCAATAATCCAAAATCTCAAATGTTTGATTCTTTGCAAAATGTTCAACCTCGGATAAATATTGTTCCAATTCCGACTTAGATCCACTAATGCATCGCCCCTCTAAATAAGAATTAAATTGGGAGTCAACTAAAGAATAGGGATCATCATCATCATCATCTTCCACCATATTCACAACTTCACTCACACTTGGAAGTTTCTCATTTGAAGGATAGAGTGTGACATAATGGCTATACAAACGACTCAAGCAACTCTTAACCTTGTCTACCATCTCTTCCACCTTTCTATTATCTCCAAGAAATAAATTGGAAAAACAAAACTCCAAGTATGTCATTTTTTTGGTAGGATCAAGAACCACCGCAACATACAACAACAAATTGATTTTGCTTCCATCCCCCCAATACTTGCTAAACTTTAGCTTCATAGTCTTTGCCATTGTGCTCAAAGTATCATCCTCCTCCAAAATTAATTGGTTAATTTTGCTTTCAATAACAAACATCTCTTTGTAAAAAGCATTGGAAGTAACAAAGAGAGACCCCGAAAATTTCTTGGTTGCAACATAAAATAATTTTAGAAACCTCAAAAAAATTCTACACTTTTTCCAATCCAACTCATTCGGACTTCTTCTTATGCCACCATCAACATCATTGAAATAAGGTTCAAAGTTGGAATCCACAAACTTCAATCGGTTAAAAGCCTTCTCATACTTTTCGACGGCCTCTAATATCAAATAGGTAGAGTTCCACCTAGTTGGTACAGCTAGGCATACAAGAGCTTTTGAATCAAGTTTGAGTGTGGCCGCACACTTCTTAAAAACATCATGCCTATGAGGAGAAGACCTCACATATCTCACCGCAAGTCTAATGTTGGCAATAGAATCATCCATTTCTTTCAACCCATCACTCACAACGAGATTAAGAATATGTGCACAACAACGCATATGAATAAACTCATGTTACAAAATAGTCCCCTTCCAATCTTTGGTTATCGTTTTCAAATATTGAATGGTAAGATTATTTGAACTAGCATTATCAACTGTTAAGGTGAATATGCTATCAATGTTCCACTCAATCAAACACGACTCAATTTTTCGACCCAATGTTTCTCCTTTGTGATCCTCAACTTGTTGAAAATTTATGATTCTTTTTTGAAGTTTCCAGTTATCATCAATGAAATGAGCAATCAAACACATGTAACACAAATTCTGAATAGATGTCCAAGTGTCCGTAGTAAAGCAAATTCTACGACCCTTCATGGCCTTCTTTAACTTGTTCCTTTCATTCTTGAATAAATTGAGCACTTCTCTAGATATGGTTTGACGAGAGAGAATTGGTGTGAATTTGGGTTGCATGACATTACAAAATCTTCTAAACCCAACACCCTCCACAAATCTAAATGGTAACTCATCAATGACCACCATCTCCGCAAGAGCCCTTTTACAAGTATCAAAATTAAAAATTGTTGCTACAACCTCAACACCCTCTTCATTTTGCTTCGGTTTAAGATTTAGTATTTGTTGACCATCTGTATCCCTATTTGGATATTCTTTACAATTGGGTGTATGACTCCTCAAATTACTAGTCCCATGAGTTCTAGAGTCAGCCATATACTCTTTCTTACAATATTTACATACGGCTCTACGCTTCCCATCGGTCCCTACAACCTTGTCAAAATGATCCCAAACTGTGAATGGTGCTCTCCCCCCTCCACTACTCTCACTCTTTCTCTTTGGGGGTCTAGGAGGCTTAGGTTCAAGTTCAGGTTCAGGTTCGACTAAGAGAGGATTCATTTGAGAATTAGAAGATTCCGGAGGTACAAGATTGATTGCGGGAGATTGAATACTATTCTCCATTTAAACTGGATTACAAAAATACAATCACATAATCAATTTTACAGACATTAAATAAACAAATAGAACAAACAGATTGGGAAGTGTTTATTTAATTCACATGACAAATAGTACAAACTCCAAATTGAAGTCCCAAAAAATATATATTTTAAATCAAATTGAAGTAAAAGCTGATGCCAGTTAGACATACTATTCTATTG
The DNA here is from genome assembly GCA_025200525.1 of Camellia lanceoleosa. Lineage (NCBI taxonomy): Eukaryota > Viridiplantae > Streptophyta > Magnoliopsida > Ericales > Theaceae > Camellia > Camellia lanceoleosa. The sequence goes on from CM045761.1 coordinate 32,411,998, forward strand.
AATTTAACCCATTACCCAACCTCCCCAAAAAATAAAAAATAAATAAAAAGAATTGATTCCAAAACATTTCTAAGAGTCATGAGCTTCATCAATATTCTGATAAATGAGATCCAAACAGTTTTTATACTGACTGATTGGATGATCAACACCCAAAAATAAAATATAATGTGTGCCAAATCTAAATCAACAAAACACAGATCAGATTTTTACAAATCTAAATCAACACAGATCAGATTTTTACAAATCAAATCTAAATCGACCCAACTAAGCAGATCAGATTTTTACAAATCAAATCTAAATCGACCCAACTAAACATATCAACACAGATCATTATTTATCAAAAAAAAAAAAATATCAACACAGATCAGATTTTTACAACATAAGCAGATCAGATGGAATCGATGTTTCGCTGAGAGAGAGAGAGAGACGGAGACAGAGACTTACTTGAGAGTTGCCGAAGGTCGATCGGCAGGCCACCGAGAGAGAGAGATGGAACTTGCCGCTTTCGGATCGTCGCCCCCGAGAGAGAGAGAGGGGGATGGAAGAACAAGAGTGAGAGAGTGAGATGAGAAGAGAACTGTGAGAAGATGTTTTGAGAGATGCTTACCTGAGATGATAAGAGTGATCAGTGGTTGCTTTGCTGTGAGAGATAGATGCCCGAGATGATGAGTGTGATCGCCGACGGATGGTCGCTTCTCAGAGAGAACTTTCACAGAGAAGAGAAGAACAACGGCGGTGCCGTCCTCACCGTGAGACAGTGAAATGAAATGAAAATGAGAGATTTGTTTTGAGAGATTAGGTTAGGGTTTGTTTAAACGGTCCAGATTTGTTTGGGCCAAAAAAAATCTAGATGAACGGCTCAGTTTTTTCTTAAAATAAAAAAAAAAATTATATAATGCGGGCAGGTTGTGTCGGGTGTGGGTAAAACCTGCAACCTAAAATTCTCCCATTTTCCAAACCGCACCCTACCCTAATGTATTTGCGAAACCGCCCATATGCGTGCGGTTCGGATCGGTTTGGGCGGGTTGTGCGGGTCGGATAACCCGCTGCCCACCCCTAGTGCTCTCTACTGAATTCTGCCCCAAAACAGATACCAACTTGGCAACTGATATGCACATCCCTGTACAGTTCACTGTAAAGCACATGCTAGCTAATTGAGAGACAAAACACCCCTATGGTGGGGTAGGATTACCCTGTCCTAGTTTTGTCAGGAGCTAGGGTTTCACTACGCTTGCATGCAGTTTCATTCAATCCTGCATTCGGGTGAGCAACCTGTCCTAATGTGGAACAGTCTCTATGGCTTCCGATATGCAACTAGGTCGAATGGTCAAAAATGGTGCCTCAGCAAGACCACTTAATATACCTCTCGCACCTAACACCGAGAAGTGAAAGGTGGATCAAACGGTACGACGGTGATCCAGATCCAAGGTTTGTGTTCCCCTCATGGCAGAGCCCGCAACCGGTCAGCCTTATGGCATGCTTTTGCAAGCAAGCCTCCGGCAAACTATTCAGGAATAGTAGATGGCAAACACTGTGACTTAGGTGCACCAATGCAAATGCAATGCAAAGAAACACATAAGTGTGAATAAAGCAACATATCATGAGTTCGAGTCAAGTTCTCTAAATCCCCAGCAGAGTCACCAGAAACTGTAGCACCTGACTTTCTTCGCGTGCCCCCCTTTCGAAAAGGGCGCGAATTGGTCTTACTACAGTTCGAACTCCTGTCACGGTTCTGAATCTAATCTCACAAAGTGCAATGTGAGACTGATAAAAACCAAAGAGTCCAAATCTGGCAATTAGTTTTGAAAAATCAATTTTGAATGAAAAAGCGCCAAACATGGATTGCTTTGCCAGATTACAGAGTCGCCACCTAAATATTTTATTTTAGAAAATTTAGGAAACCCTGACTCGTGCCAAAGGCCATGTGTTCGTCATCACCAAAGTTACCTCGGCTCGGGAACTTAGGTACGAGAAGGAAAGGCTTGAAATGAGCACCCCCGCTTGCCAGATCAAAGATCGGCCTCTACTAAGCATGATATGTTGTTTTATAAACACGTGTTCTTATTCCGATTATTAGACTAACTTACTATGTGATGTGCACAGCATACAAGTATAGACTAAATCGCAAGAATTGGAACAACTCAACTCATGTTTGTTTTCGAAAATGGTTTGAAAGTGCCACCCTCAAGTGGGCTAAAGCGCGGATTTGCCACCTTTAAGTGGGATTAAAACATGATAATTTTGCCACTTCGCAAAGTGGGCTTAAAACTCACATTTGATGAATTGTTCCAATTCAAGCAACAAAGCCTTCATCCACAGGTATTCATGTAGTTAAGCAAGTAAGTACATAGCCTCATGGCAAGCATGCTATCATGGCAACACTCACGCTCATGCAAGTATGCTAAAGCGTAAAACTTACAATGTACTCCAAGCCAAAACAGAAGCTAGTTAGAAATATGCATGATCCTAACTATGCTAAATGTCTAATGCAACACATACAAAATGTAACTAACAGGCTCGGCTATCTAAGATGGCATATGAATGCAACACTTTGATACATGTATTCAAATAGGTATTCAAAGAAGTGTATCTGAAATTGCGATGCAGTTTGAATGATGCGCCGAGTCTCAGTGTATGCAAGACAAATGAATGATGCACGCATGAGAGCATAAGGTATGCTAATCGAAATATGCCCTAATCTAACCATTGAAAACAGTTAAATAAAAGGAAGAAAGACGTGGGGTTGGAAGACATGCACACACACACACGCTTATTACAACATTGCGCCCTCTCGAACGAGGGTTTGAATAAATAAGCTAAGCTAACCTAAGCTAAGCTACTTATTACAAACCAACTAAATAACTATGCTAGCTAATTAATTATTACAAACCAAATGAAATAACTAATTACATAAATTAGCTAAAATATTACAACACTCGAATAATTAGCTATGCTAACTAATTAAAGCGATAAAGTGGCCTCGTGGGCGAGGAAGACATGCATGCTCGGTTGGCGTCCACTCGGAAATCCATTGCTTTGCCGTCAATTACCTCTGTTTGCACGTGCCTTGGTTTCTGAACATTGAACCAACCTCCACACTGTTTCTGCTCTAAAACAGGATGTTTTCTACACAAAATTGGACTGGTGGCCGGTCGGCCACAAAAAGTGGCTGCCGGCCACCTTAACTGGTCGGCCGACTGGCTAGTAAAAGTGGTCGGTCGGCTACCTCAAGTGGTTGGTCGGCCACCTACTTTCCCAAACTTCTGGTTTTGCTGCAACAGAGAACAACATAGGCATAGCAATGTATTTGCAAGGAAATGTGTGTACTGCCACACTCCTCATCATGTCTCAAGCTCAAAGGAGTGTGGCGCTCGGTTTTCAAGCCACCAACCAAGCATCTCATTGCATGATGGCCCGAAATCCAAGCTTGCACAAGCTTAGTGAATGCGTACATAAGACTCAAAGTGCCTCCGCACTATCATGCATGATTAAGGGAGTTGGCGACCAAGAAACACAAGATGTTTTATCACTATAAGTATAAAATGTCCCATATTTCTTGTGTTTGGATTAACGTCCGATGTAAACACAATGCAATGCAACACAAATGCTTATCTTTCACAAGTTTTACTTGGTCCATTTCTTGTTTACACATTTTACATTACCGAGCTATTCATTAACAGGTTAAGTCCAATGTGAAAAGTCCACTAATGGGAAAGATAGTCTAAGCCATAAGCACCTTAAGCATGAAAGAAGCCTCATGCTTTTGATTAGTAGAAACCCTCAAGAGAAGGCTAAAACCATTAGGCATGAGAGCCTCGATTCCATGCTTAAGCCAACAAAGGGGCTTAACACCACTTTCAAAACGAATGAAAGATTGAAACAATGGAGTGCAATAACATATATTTTAGCACTGAAATAATATGCTAAGTGACTCAAAAAAAACATGCAAAGTGCTTACTTTCGATAGTTCGTTTCACTTTCGAATTGATAGCCGAGGCTAGGCAGGCGAGGGCATTAGCATGCGTGTTCTGATCTCTATGATTTGATTGAGCTCATGTTGATTGAATTTCACAACAAAGTGCTAGCAATGCGCACATACGCGGCCATGCGTTCATTTTTAGTTGCATACTCTCCCTTCAATTGGTTGATAACTAGATTGGAATCACAAAACACTTACACGCGTTTGGCCCTTACGCACAATGAGTTCCTCAAGCCGACCAGCGAGGCTTCATATTCGGCTTTATTGTTGGAGGCATTAAACCCAAGCTTCACAGACTGCTCGACGACTGCCCCTTCAGGTGTCATGATCACAACTTCTACTCTGCTACCATGTTGATTCAAGGACCTATCATAATACAACTTCCATATGTTGTTGACATATATTCGCCACTGTGTTGGTGCCTTAGAAGCCGATAATGGTTGCAGAGCCAATTGTAAATGGCTGGTGAACTGGAAGCAAACTAAATATCATACTGTCTGAGCTCTACGGCCCATTTAGACACTTAACCTGATGATTTCGATTTTTGAAGTATGGAGCGGAGATGATGGCCAGTCAGAACTTAGATAGTGTAGGCTTGGAAATAGTGCATCAACTTCCTTACGGCCATCACCAAGGCCAGGATCAGTTTTTCCAGGGGGAGATATCGAGTTTCGGCATCCACCAATGTCTTACTGACAAAGAAGATAGGTTTCTGTTCGCTAAGTTCATCAGTAAGAAGGACGACACTAATGGCTTGGTCAGAAACTACTAGGTACAAAATGAGCACATCTCCTGGTGTGAGGGTAGTCAGCAATAGAGAGGCGCCGAAGTAGGCTTTCAATCCCTCTAAAGATGTTTGACATTCTAGGGTCCATTGAAATGCTTTTCCCTAATGGAGTGTTTGAAAGAACGACCTGCATCGATCTGAAGACTTGCTAATGAATCTGTTGAGTGTTGCAACCATGCCCATGAGTTTTTGTACCTCTTTGACCGACTACGGTGAACCAAGTTCCAAGATAGCCTTAATCTTCTTCAGATTTGCCTCTATCCCTCGATGATTCACGATACAACCGAGAAACTTTCCTAATCCAATGCCAAATGCACATTTGGACGCGTTGAGTTTCATCTGATACTTGCGAAGAATGTCGAATGTCACAACCAGATTAGCAAGATGGTCCCCTTTCTCTTTGGACTTTACTACCATGTCATCGATGTACACTTCCATAGTTTTGCCAAGTTGCTCTTTGAACATGCCAGTAACTAATCTTTGGTATGTCGCTCCGGCATTCTTCAATCCGAATGGTATGACCTTGCAACAAAAAGTGCCTCTTGGTGTCAGGAACGCCGTCTTGTCTTCATCGGTTGGATTCATGGCAATTTGATGATAACCCCTGTAAACATCCAAGAAACTCATACGTTGGTGCTGTGCGGTCATGTCCGAATTAGGTCTGTAAAATTCACGCAAACACGCAACAATCCTGTTTTCTTTTTCAGCACAACGGTATTCGATAGCCATGTAGGGTAAGTGACTTTCCGAATAGCCCCAGTGTTTAATAATCTGTCAACCTCTTCGATTACGGTCACGACATGCTCCGTACCTGAGTGACGACCCTTCTAGGTAACCGGCTTAGCCACTGAATCGACATTTAGACTGTGCATTGCAAATGTTGAGTCGATGCCTGGTATGTCATAGGGCATCTAAGCAAAAACATCAATATAATTGAGGAGAAATGATAACAGCTCCTATTGTTCAGCGTCGTTGAGACCAGTGTCAAGTAGAAAGAACTTATTCGAATCCTTATGAATCAATATCCGATACAGATCCTCTGTAACTTTGTCGGCCGGGGTTTTTTCGACGTCTTCTAAGCTCTCCTGATTCGAGGTTACGATTGAATTCTCTTCCATTTCCTTGGGTTTTTTGCCCAGGGCCGATAAATAGCATTCCTTTGCATGGTAAGTGCTCGACACAGCTTGCATTACATGAAGCCAAGTTTGGCCCATGATCACATTATAAGACGAATGAAGTTTAACAACCAAGAACTCGACATCTAGTGTTTTGGTGCCCGCACGCACTAGTAGCACGATTTTGCCAAGGGGATATTCCGGATTGGTGTTGAAGCCGAAGATAGGATACTCAGCTGGTTGTAAGTCTGCATCATTGAAGTCAAGTTTGACAAACGCCTTGTAATATATGATCTCTGACTTGCTTTCTTGGTCAATCAAGATATGCTCGACGACAAATTTATTCACTCTTAACTCGACCACAAGGGCATCGTCATACAACGCAATGATTCCCTGAAGGTCATCATTTGAGAAACTAATTTCGTTTAATATACGAGGTCACTTGAGCGCCTTGTCACACGGCAAATTAGAATCGGTAGACTGTACATGAACCGAATGCACACTGTTGAACGGGGGTATGGTGTATATCACATGGATCACACCAGCGGGGGGGCGAATCGGGATGCACGGCAAGCGCCTCTGGTGCTTTCTTCATCTTTGAGAGGTATTTAGCTAATTTGCCTCCTAGGATCAACTCTTCCAAATGATCTTTAAGAGTGTAACATTTATCGGTCGTATGCCCATGATCTTTATGGTATTCGCATCTCTGATCTCTGCACCTTTTGTCGAGCGGCCCAAACATTTTATTCGGCCAACTGAAAAAAGGTTGGTGCTGGATCTTGTTCAAAATTTTGCTTATCGGCTCGCTGAATTCTGTGTATGGCTTGTCTGGCTGTTTGGGACGCTTGCTTTCCAACTGATACTGTTCACTTCGGCGCAACTCCCGATGATTATCCCTTCTAGATCGACCCCTCATATCCAGGCTTTTCCTCAGCGGAGTGCTTTTCGATAGGGCAGAGTTCAAGGGTTATGCCATGACAGACATTGCCGGCTCTTTGGCCTACAAGCTAGCTTTAACCCTAATTGCATCATCCTTCACTTTACAATATTCCTTAACTTTTCTCATTAGGGACCAGACCATTTTAGAAGGCCTCTGAGTTAATGAGCCTCAGAGCGGGCTATTAGGATGAAGTCCCATTTTGAAGGCCGTCATTGCCATAGCATCGTTGCAATCATCGTCCACAAGATTGAAGCACTCCCAATAACGAGCCGAATACTTGTGCAAGGTCTCTCCTTGCTTGATCTTCATTGCCCAAAGCGAATCTACTTGCTTTGGTTGCATTTCATTAGTGATGAATTGGGCCCGGAAGGACTTTTGGAGTTGATAAAAGCACCCGACCGATCCAGTTTCAAGCTTGTAATACCATCTGACGGCTAATGGTCCCAAGCTGTTAGGGAATATTCTGCACATAAGCACTTCGTCGTCTACATGCAGTGTCATAGCTTGCCTATAATGACGAACATGGTTAGTAGGATCAGATTTACCATCGTATAATGTAAAGGACGGCACTTTGAACTTTTTAGGCAAAGTGGCCCTGGCAATTAATGCGTTGTACAAAAGGGTCATGAGTATCCTTTTCATCAGAATCATCACTCCGGTCAGCACGCTAGTGCCGTTGTCATGGACTGTCATCCGATGAATCTGAGACGTTTGGTCGGACTAGCTTTCTCGGTTCACCTCCCGACGTCCCTGAATCGCTACTAACCTCGTTCTGTTAGAGGTGGCGTTGCTGTGTCGCCTTTTTCTTTGGCGACCGACCCCTTGTATGTTGTGGTACATGCTGGGCCTTGGACAATTCCTGGTGTAGGCATTCGTTTTCAGCTGCCATGTCTTCCATTCGTTGGTCGTTTCGTTTTACTTGATCGATCAGGGTTTGCATGGCACTCTCTGCTAAGGACGAGGGTAAGAGAGTCAACGAATCGAAGTTTAGGGCTCTTCGCACTAGCATGTCTTCTGGCCTATGCACTGTTCCTGATCTATCATTAGCACCTATGAGTGAAAGATCTTGTGTGAGGTCTGTCATGGACGAGTTTGAGTATTCCCACAGACGGCGCCAATTGTCATGTAATGGATTTGGGATACTCCTTTATCCAAGCAGATCTTAGAACAATCTTCTTGTAGGCACCTAAAACAATAACAACTCCGGTCGGGGGTGCCGGAATTAGCACTCCGACGGTTTAATTAGTCTTCTCCTTTTTCTAGTATAAGTGTTTTTTTTCTTACATACCTCAGTATTGGATCCTCCTCCTCCTTTTATAGGCCTTTCCTTTTTAGGTTTTTTTTCTCTACTTCGCATTTCGCCTAGATCCCAGCGCATTATGGCATGGAGTCGGCGTCTTGCCATGATGCCGACTTTCACTGGAGTCCTCGGCTTCTATTGGAAGCCATTACTCGGCCTCATATGTCCAATGGCTGGAACCCGTTGGGCCGATTCGCAAATTAGGCCCGGTGAGACTGGGCTACCTAAATTTGGCTTCCACAAGTTGTAATATCAAGTTTAAAGTCTCAAATTCATGTTTCAACAGTTATTTTTACCTTAGGAGGCATTGCAAGGAAACTACAAGCATTTAGAGTACCGAATGAAGCATTGTAGACATGCTTTACATGTCGTACTTAGGTCGCTTGAAGGGCCATATATAACCAAACATGTGGTGTCCAAAATTTCATCTATATATACTATTAGAAGACTATTGTGCGCTTAGGGAGATATATCAAAAAATCATTGCCCTGCGGTATTGATTGCATACATTCTCTTAGTTTTTTACTTTGCATTTGAGTTCATAGTGGTGGAGTGTGTCAAGAAGTTGCTACACGGTTGTTCAATCACTTGGAAATGGTATTCGGCAAGATAGCTTGAGTATAGGTTGTGAATTCTACAGGTCTGTAAGTTGTATCTGGTAAATGTTAGAGATTATACTACTTGAGTGGACTTGGATTAGTGCTATGCTTTTTTTCCTGTTAGGGTTCTCATGCTAGAAAAATGTTGAATCTTATTGTGATGTTGGAGATTATTACTGCTTGATTGGATTGGTCCCGTGATTTTCTCTCATTAGAGTTTTCACATTAGAAAATTGTTGAATCTTATTGTATGATTGATTGTTTAAAATTTAATTAACTAGAAATTTGACAAATCCATACCTATGTTAGAAATTTTGATGATAATGCTAAAATCTAGAATAGATATAGGGTCATAGGGCAATTTGGACATGGTGTAATATGTAAATTGATGATATTAATTTTGTTTTCAAACCAGTTCACTAAGGAGAAGTAAGTCTAAGTTGCTATTAATTCCGTTAATTATTCATTATATATAACACTACCTCATGAGATTGGATATTTTGTCTTCCTTTATCTTAAGTCATAACCTTATCAAAATCAAAGAAATTATCATATAATTGAGAAATGGTGTAGGCCTAGGATAGCAAATGATAGGGACAAAAGATCTGGAGTGTTACCTAATAATGGTTGCTTAAATGAATAATAGCTCATATCAAGGCATGAATTCATCTATCTCAACTATTTGTTTCATCTTCTATATATTGTCATGTAGGGTTGTTTGGGATGACCTAAATAAGTGCACTTTTTATCTTTTTACGAAAAAATGTGCAGAAAAGTAGAGAGGTGATGTGATGGAAAAAAAGATAAAAAATGGATTATTTTCTGCTTGACAGCTTGTGTAAAAACTCTTCATTACATTGAATTCATTAATCCCCTCATCTCCATTTTTTAAATTTAATAATTTTTAGTGACTATTTTATCCTTAATTTAAATGGTATGCATATCATTATGTTTAATATTATAGACAAACATTTTTTTTTTGTTTTTTGTTTGTTGAGATGTGCATGTGTAACAACCTCGACCTGTGATTAGCCTATAATCCTTGATTAAGAATGCTTAACAAGTAATTAAGGAGGAATCCTAAGTTCATTGCATGTGCCATGTGTTATTTGTGTTTATATCTGTCTGCTATAAGAATATTTGTCAGTAATTCTGTTTGAATCTGTAAATTGAAGGCCTTATCAGCCAAAGAACACGAAATTAGTTAGGCCAACGTATAATTTAGAATTTTTAAAAATTTATGGTAGGTTTAATTTAAATTTGATTCGGAACCAAATAATTAGAATAAATTAATTAGAACTAATCACACTTAATTAGTCTAATCCTAAAACCAAACCTATATAAGGCTAATTGTTGGCTCTACACTTCTAGACTCACCCTAATACACTTTCAATTCATTATTTTGAACTCAAAAACGTGGAGAGAGAGAGAGAGAGAGAGAGAGAGAGAGAGAGAGAGATATATCAAACAAGAGGGAATTAAGGAAGACATGGTAAGATTAAAACCCAATTGAAGACTTAAGGTACGCAATTCAACTCTTAAATTATGAAATTGAGTCACTTAGTGCAAAAAATCAAGAGAATTAGAATAATGAAGCTAGGGTTGAAGAATTTAAGCTCAATACATGCATGCATGCAAATCTCATTTCATTTTGAAGTTATTTTCAAAGAATTTTCACATGTATGTTCTTATCTTGGCTATATTTTAAGAATTTAACATGTTTTTATGCTAAACATCTCAATTGATCATGTTTTGGAAGGAAGCATATAATGTAAATTCTGGCATGTGTTATGTCTCAAGTTTCAAGTTTGGTTTTGCATTATTGACATGTTTTTGGGCTTTGATTTTGCGAAAAGACTTTAATTCATGAGGTTTTATAAGTTTACAAATGTTTTCTCAAGCTTTCGCCCAAAAGAATGTGCTTTCCTGCATTAGAATTGTGTTTTGAAGCTTGGAGAGTAATTTAGAAATTCCAGAATTTGGCATGATTGCTCGAGCAATGGTTCTCTCATTTAAGTGTAAAATTCGAGCTCTCAGAAGTTTTGCAGAGTTTGGGAGTTGGCTCAAGCAACAAAAGTTGCGCTCGAGTGACCACCCTTTGTTTTGAACCTTGGTTCGAGCGACCAAAAATTGGCTCGAGTGTGAAAATTGAGCATCTTGTACTTTTACAGACTTTGCAGACCGCTCGAGCGACCAAAGCTTCGCTTGAGCGAGCTGCCCTGTTTTCAGAAATTTGGCTAAGTGTTCCAAAGTGCAGTTTTGCATCGTCATTGCATCTAGGCATTCCTAGGCCATGTTTAAGCTATAATAATGAGGATAAGAGTTAGAAACACAAGCTGAGCAAGAAGAATGATAAGTTAAGCGCCTATGGGACATGTGTTCAATGTGTATATGTCATGCATTTGTAGGTCACGTATTAACACTTGCCTGATCAATCTGTTCTGTCCACGTGATTTGTTCTGCTATTGGAGTTATCTGTGAGTAACGACTCTGTAAAGCTATGTTTGAATTTAAGTATTTTCTGAACAATGTGATATGATTTTTTTTTTTGAAATGCTATTTGTGAATCATGAATGATTATCTAATTTTCTGAAATATATTTGTGGCATCCTTAGTATCAAGTGTTCATGTGGCCCTTACCTGGGAGTAACAATACTGAAATCTATGTTCACATAGCCCTCGCCTAGGGGTAAGAATGTTGCGGCCTATGTCATTTGGCCCTCGCCTGGGGGTAACAATACCATATGGCTATATGTGCACAAAGATGTTGACCTATATGGTCTTCGGTACCAACTATGGTCTTATTGACCACTTACTCTGCACGTGGGTTTTTATAACCAACTTGATTTGTTAGCTGTCGGATGTACCATGTATAATTGCTTATGAATTCTATATAAGTATGTGAATCTGAATCTGTTTCTGATATAAACTTTGATTTCTGAATTTGTGATGGATATCATTAATAAAACTTTTACTCTGTTGTTATTCACTGGGCTCCAGCTCAATGTATTATTTATGTATGTAAGTGATCAGGTGCGGGATCAGGCTTAAGCTGTCGCCTGGAGTTCTGTCTTGTCAAGCCAACTAATGTGCCTCCCGAGGAGGTTCTTAAGTGGTTCAAGTGATTAAGTTTTGTGCACGTGACGTTTGTTTTTTTTATCTTTCCTTTTCTTCTACTTGGACAAGACTTTTGTTTATCTATATGTAAGAGTGACGTAAGACAATGATATGTATATATGACGTCACTATTTATATGTGAATATGAGTTTTAAATTTTATGTCTCATATATGTCTGCACAGCTCTATGGACATTATATTTTATATATTTGCTTCCACTAGCCCCTTGTTTTGTTAATCTATTTCAGAGGCCTTCGGTAATCTTAGGATTACTGATCAGTTACGATACTAAACCTATAGAGGCAAATTTGGGTCATGACAGCATGGTTCATTCACACCATAAATGGTTGCATTTATGGTATGTATATCCTACATGTCCCTTTTTTTGTGTCAAAATTTGTTGACATTAAGATAGTGTTTATTTTAAGGGATTGAGGGATGGGATTAGGCTATTTGTCCATCCGAACTAATAGTCCGTTGTTTGGTTTAAAATATTTGCACTAGCCTATTAGTCCTTCCGGACTATTGTGTCCTATGGGGGGTGAGACACAAATGGAGGGATATGAGATTAGATGATGAAATGACCATTTTGATCCTCTACTATTTAATTATATATTATATTTAGTAAAATTCAATAAAATTTAAATGTCTCAATTTAAAAATAAAATAATTTTATTTAATTTTTATTAGTGTTTTATTTATTTAATTTTTTATGGATATTTTATTGATGTTTTATTTTAAAATTTTGTTTATATTTTATTTAATTTCATTATTTAAATTTTAATAGATGTTTTATTTAATTTTATTATTTAATTATTATTATTTAAAATTTTAATTAAAAAATAACATATATTTTTGTTGATATTTTATTTATTTAATTTATTTAATTTTTAAAAAATAAATTTATTTAATTGTGTAAAAAATAAAATAAAATAAAATTTTATTTAATCTAGTTAAAAATAATTAAAATATTAAAGATATGTTTAATATTGCTATTACTTAGTAAATAATTGAAAAGAATAAAATAGTCATTTAAACATTTATCCTTCTCCATAATATCCCAAACAAACATAGGAATAGGATTCATATCTTATCTAACTAAATAATCTTTTCCTGATATCTGATCACATGACTAAACAAACATGAGATACAAATTCAGTCCAACTAAATAGTTCGGGAACAGTGTATTCCAGGACTAATAGTCCGATGGATTCCTATCCTTCATTATCCAGTCCGTCCAAACAAACACACATTTGCTTTTTTATGTGGAGATTTAGAGCACTGTTACAATCACACCCATAGAGTGATAATATGTTTTTATGTGAAGATTTAGATCACTCCTACAATCACACCATGTGTGTAAATAAGTGTTGTTTTATATTTTCTTGGACATTTATGTGCTATGTATATCACCCATAGAGTGATAATATGTTTTTATGTGAAGATTTAGATCACTCCTACAATCACACCATGTGTGTAAATGAGTGTCGTTTTATATTTTCTTGGACATTTATGTGCTATGTATATCATTTTGATTATTATGTTTATTGTATATCATAGCTTTTAATAAGGTTATTGATCGAAAATATGAAGTCACACACTTACAACTTTTTTGTCACAATTTTAAGTGTGAATATTCAAATTTATTGATGTAATTTGCTCTTTATATATTTATATAAATGCATAGAGAAGGAATCCAAATGGATAAAGTACCTAACTACGATGATTTTCTCTTGAAATATAGATTTTGTTGTTACTTTTAAGTCTTTTGCATAATTACAAGACATTTTGAGCTTGCATAATATCCTAAGAACTTATGATACAAGTTCTATATATAAAACTCTCTGTTAAAAATCTCAAAAAAGTAAAAAAGCTTCAATAAGAGCCTCTTAAAAGAGAAAAAATTAATGAATCCTTACTCTTTAACCTTTCGATTGAATGTACAAGTGTGACTAACTGAATTAGTCTAACAAGGGTTTTAACAACTTTGATACCTTTTGGCGATAAATAATGCTTTGGCTTGGATTTTTCTCCCACTTGATTTGTTTTATTATTTCTTCTTTGATTTGCTTTATTATTGTAAATGTATTTATCAATAATTATTTTTGTTGATTCGAGAAATAGTTGTATATTATTTTGGGAATAGTAATGATAGATAGAAGGATATTTGGATATATCCCATTAATTGTAAACTTTTTTTGTCGGATGGGGGGGGTTCCTGTTGTGACCTAAGTGCCGTGAAGCTCCGTGAGAGCTTATATATTAATATTACTTGTTTTTTTCTTCGTTTTGAATCATCAGATTATATGATAAGATATTTTTTATTGTCATCAATTATGTAATAATAATCTTCTAACACAAGAACCAATCATTAATATCTAAAGTAGTGATAAAAAAATCGATAACATAGAGCATTTTTCAATGTAAAACAGGCAGCCTGCAACATTGTGGCTGCAATCCCACTGGCATCTCTATCAAAATTCACCTTGCCAGCCAATCGTGGACAAGATTTCTACAAGGTAAGCCTTGTTGACGGCTTTAAATTCCCGGTGACAGTGACCCCGCGCTGCGAAATGATGAGTTGCCCGGTTAACATCAATGCACAGTGCCTAGGAGAGTTGTCAATAAAGAACACAGATGGTTCAACCATTGGTTCCAAGAGTGCATGTTTTGCATTAACCAACCACAGTTCTGTTGCAGTGGTGCTCATGGCTCCCCAAACACTTGCAAGCCCTCGAACTATTCTCAGTTTTTAAGGCTAGGTGTCCTAAGGCTTATAGTTATGTTTATGATGATAAAAGTAGCATTTTTACTTGTTCTGGTGGGGCTAACTTTTTTTTTTTTTTTTTTGGAACTAGGTGCTAACTATCTCATCACATTTTGTCCTTAAAATGTTACTCTACATCATACTTCATACTAGTTTAATGTAAGAAATAAAGTTTGTTATCATAAACATCTCGTTTGGAAAGTTGATTTTAAGCTAAAAAAGATAAAAAATAAAAATTTTCATAAAAACTTGTGTTTGGCATGAATTGTATAAGGCTGCCAAACATCAGTGTAAAAAGACTAATATGCCTTCAGTTTTATACCAATGACAAAATGAGAATTTAAGACAAAATAAGTTATACACAAGAGTCAATCACCTTTTTTTTATACTATTAAAAAATTTACTTACAAAATTATTTCTAAATACATTTATTTTTTTTCATCTCATAAAAAAATTAATAAAATAACTAAAATGTTTGAATACAAAACACTAATTATTGCTTTACTTGTGCTAACTTTTGTTCACCAAATAATTTTCTGCCTTATCATGGTATAAGATCTTCATTAATCAGCATGCTTGGGCAACTTATGATGACAATTGAAGTAATAGAAAATTGCCACAACCACCTTAGAGCATCTCTAACAACACTTTTAAATTTGGAGATGTCAAATTTATTTGAAGATTTAGGTGATATTTTAGCATCTTTAAATTTGACATATATTTAAAAATAAGCACTCTAATTAAAATGCCAAATTTATTAGTTTATTTTTAATTTTTTTATTATCACTCCAACAAAATTCTCTCACAAGCGGTTTATTTTTTCCCTCCACAAAATAACAGTTAATATGTTTGTAGTTAGATTGCAACACATGCCAATATCTCTCTATGACCACTTGGATAATTGCTTGGGTCATGACTTGTGCCAAAATAGGGTAAAGAATATGCATTGGTGACACATAAAACATAATTCAAAATATCATTGATATTCATTTTTTTCTCAATAAGGTATAGGAGTCAGAGTTGTAGATCTAGAGCTAACTGAAGAGTTACTTTGGAATAAATAACTCATTGTGATTCTGTAAAATTAATTCAATTTTCTTAAATTCAATGATAACTTATCATGTTTTTGCTCATAACCTCTTGGGAAAACCCCTATGCCTATCAACTGCCTAACCAAAGGACTTACACTAGACGTGGGACGAAAGGTGGGTAACTACTGATAGAGTGGAAGACAAAGACAAGGTAACAAGAAATAAGAAGACTAGAATTAAAGTACAGAACTCAACATGAGAAAAATTAAATTGAAATAACCAAACAATAACTCAACATATCAACAACTTGGCTCTGATACCAAAGAGATGTACTGATTAATAAAGAAGAACATGAATTTCAAGATGTTAAAATTGATTTAAGTTGGAATATTCCTAAAGTCAAAACTAAAGAAATCTACATAACTAGTTTTTTACAATCCACTTTTAACATAGATTTACCAATCAAAACTGTTGAACAAATTTATACTTTAACTAAGATACATGAAACCTACCAATTATTATCCAAAGAGTCAATTAGAAAACATCTCAAAGATAGTCATAATTTTATTCATTTAAGATTAATTCAAGTTAGAATCAAACCATTAACCCTGCAAGGATGAAACACTTATGTCCTTTTATGTTTACGTGATACTCCTTTTATTAATTATTATGATAGTTTAATGGGTATGATGGAATCAGGCCTTCATAAAGGACCTATTCATTTCAATTGTTTCCTTGATTTTTCTTTAAGTCTTAGAGATCCTCATATATTAAAAGCTTTAACGTTAAATATTCAATTATTCGGTGCATTTACTAATATGTTAGAAAATGTTCATAACATTGCTTTAATTTATTGAATTTATTACAAATGTATTAAAACTAGTCTGAATGTTCAAGCTTTAACCAAAAGTCCAAAGAGTAAAACATTACTTATCCAAGGTAATACTACTGAAACTAATATTTCATCCCAAAATGATTTGTTGGAAAGATATTACTCTTCCTGATGATTGGGTTACAGTTAATGAAAATTATTCCCAAAATCAACAATTTTCCACTAGTCAGGATATTCAACACATTCAACAATTCATCGATGGTTCTGTGCATATTAAATTTAATCGACCTTATAATCAATCTTCTCGCCATAGTACTTCTAGTATCCCTACTGATACTGAAGATGATGAAATCTTTACCACCCCTCTATTTACTCGAAAAGACAGGAAACTTCACCTTTGTGAACCTTTCTCACAAAACCTGCACACTACACATAGTAAATTAAAAGGAATAGATAATTCCTTTACTTCTCAAATTAGTAAACCAGTTTATTCATCCCAAACACATCTTCATGACGAAGATACTACATCACAGGATTCACCTACTCAAACTGATTTTGAAGTCGTTCCTCCTGTCAACCCACAATTATTAACTCTAAGTAAACCTTTTACTCCAGATCTTAATAAACTTCATGCTGAATTTAAATCCAACATAAATAAATCCAAACACCACACATATAGGAATACTTATGATGAAAAATAATAATCTAAAATTACCAAGAAATGGTACAAATTTATGAATCAAATCAATACCGAAATCAACTTCTTTAATTATCTAGACAATTATTATCCAAACATAAACACAGTTATCAAAACTAAATGGAAAACTTCCCCTAGCACTTTTGTCTCATCTAGTCATCCTCCTTTAGAAACCATTCTTATTGAACATAAAGGTACCATTGTTCATGCTTCTTCATTTAAACTTCCTAGTGAAGAATCTGAAATTAAAAAAGTCATTGAACAAAATAATTATACTAATCAATGTTTAAAAACTATTGGTAAGCAATTAGATAAAATAGAAACTACTTTTGAAAATTACTCAACTAATCATACTTCTACTAGCAAACCTTTAGATAAACCCCATATTAATCTTCCTAGCACACGGAAGCGATTAAGCATAGTCACCCAAGATACTACTACTGTTGAAACCATCGAAAAATTATTTACTAAAATATCTACCTCTTCAACAGATAAAGGAATTACTGTCTTAACACAACAGCCACCTATTGAACCCAATAGTGACTCCGACACATCTAATGATAACATTAATCACTTAGCCCAACAATTCCAGGCCACTAATCTTAACCGAATCACACATTCCAAAGATAATCCTACTACTCTTACCAAAAATTAGTATACTAAACCTACACCTCTCGATCTTCAATTCGAAGAAACTAATATTAGCAATCAATTTTCTGTTTCTGCTAAAAAAATTATATGAATGGAATATAGATGGTCTTAGTGAACATCAAATCTTACAAAAATTAAATCATCTGTCTATGGTTGCCAATAGTTATCTTAGTAATTATCCTGATTACACTCAATCAAATTGTTACTCTGATTACCTTTGGTTTCTGGTATGCTCAAATCTTAGTGGGATAAATATCTCACTTCTGATCAAAGAGAATCTATTCAACATGTTGTTCAATTCGATGCAAATGGTTTTCCTATCTTTGATGAAGATATAGGATCTAGTACAGTTGATGGTATCAATACTTTAATTTACACTATAGTCAAACATTTTGTTGGAACATCTACTAACATCCATTCCCGAATCCATGATCAACTCAGTAATTTAACTTGCCCTACTTTAAGTGATTTTAGATAGTATAAAGATGTTTTTACCTCTAGAGTAATGCTTAGAGATAATTGTACTAAGTCATTTTGGAAAGAAAAATTTACTAGGCCTCATTTGGGAACAGGCTATTTTAGTAACTTTTTTTTTTTTTAAAAAGATGTGTAGAAAAGAGAAGGAGTGATGTGTTTTAGTTTTTTGGCTTTTTTTTTTTTTAAAAAAAAAGCCACTCTCCCAAAGCAGGAGGCTAATGGATTACCTAGTCTTTTTGCCCATAAAATTAGAGATGTCCTTAGTCAACCTACTGGTATTATAAAATATGATAATTTAACTTTTGGTGATATAATTAGTACAATTCAAAAATAAGGTTTAAAAATGTGCATAGGTTTGAAACTTAGTCAAAAGTTGCTAAAGACAAACATAAAGCTAAATATGAATTAGGTAACTTTGTGAACAATATGGTTTACCTCTCATAGCACCTTCTCGAAATAAAAATAGTAAAAAGAAATCTTCCTATAAATACTCCACTAAATATAAAAAGAAATATTTCCCTTCTAAATAAACTGATAAATATTATACTAAACCCAAAAAGAAATATCATAAGAAATTTACTAACTTTCAAAAAAGTCACCATCTATCCCAAATGTTACTTGTTATGATTGTGAAAAAAAGGGGTCATTATTCCAATAAATGCAAAGTAAAAGAAAAACTTAAGGCTAAACTTAACCAACTACAAATTACTGAAGAAAATCAATAACAAATATTTGACATATTTAACCTAACCAAGTCTCATAATTAATCTCCTAATACGTCTAGTCACACATCTAGCGATACTACTCCTTCTAGTGATACTTCCACTTATTATTCTTCTAGTGAGAATACGGATGATGAAATTGAATTAGGATGCAATGATACTTGCTGTAAATAAGTCAATATTCTTCCTAAATCTCAACAAAAAGAAGATTCTTTAATAGAATTAATTAGTAAACTAGAAAATCCTGAATTAAAAATAAAATATACGAATAAACTCAAATCTTTGCTAATGAATAAAGATAAAAAAAAAACCTCATCAAGATAAACCTACAATTAGTTTAACCACTACTTTAGAAAGGTTTAGAAAGGATAAACATAAAGAAGTAACTTTACAAGACTTACAAAATGAGATTAACCAAATTAAATTAACTATTCAAGAATTAAAAACTAAAGATAAATCCGTAGAAGAAGAAATTGTAATATTAAAATCAATAAAAGTCTTAGTGATTTCCAACAATCGAATGATACTTCTTCGAAGAATCTAGTTCTAATCATGATCCTAGCAACATCATCTTTGATAATCAATCAACTAAATCTAATAATAATAATCACAATGATAGTCATCGTTTAAATATTATTAATAGAATTCATATTCAAAAATGACATTCGAAAGTCAAACTAGTTATTAATGATTTTAAAATAGAAGTTATAGCCCTTATTGATACCAGCGCTGATTTAAATTGTATTCAAGAAGCTTTAATCCCCACAAAATATTATCATAAAACTAGTGAACAACTAAGTTCTGCTAATGGAAGTCAAATGCATATTAAATATAAATTACCCAAAGTACATATTTGTCAAAATAATGTTTGTTTTAAAACATCCTTTGTTCTAGTAAAAAATATGACCGATAAAGTCATCCTAAGAACTCCGTTTATCTTTTTATTATATCCATTTACCACTACTAACCATGGAATAACTACACAAGCTTTTGGTCAAACAGTGACTTTTAAATTTTTGTCTCCTCCTGAAATCAAAGAATTAAATCAATTAAAAGAATATTCTATGTCCCAATCTATTAATCGATTAACTAAACAACTCAAATTTCTCAAAGAATAAGTAAAATACAAAAGAATTGAAACTCAATTGACTAATCCAATTCTTATATAAAAAATTAATAAATTTAAAAACCAATTAGAAAATACCGTTTGTTCCACTTTATCTAGTGCTTTTTGGTATAGGAAAAAATATGTAGTTACACTCCCTTATATTAAAATTTTAATGAAAAACAAATTTCTACTAAGTCTCGACCTATTCAAATGAATCATGAATTAGTGGAAATGTGCAAAAAGATATTAATGAATTATTAAAAATAACATCATTAGTAATAGTAAGTCACCTTGGTCTTGCCCTATTTTTATGTTAATAAAAATGTGAACTTGAATGTGGTGTTCCACGATTGGTCATTAATTATAAACCGTTAAACAAATTTTTAGAATGGATACGCTTATCCAATTCCTAATTAAAAAGATCTCATTAAATGACTTAGTCAAGCTGTCATCTTTAGCAAATTTGATCTTAAAAGTGGATTTTGGCAAATACAAATTCATCTTGATGATTGATATAAAACTATCTTTACTACACATTTTGGCCATTATGAATGGAATGTCATGCCCTTTGGATTAAAAATGCTCCTAGTGAATTTCAAAAACATTATGAATGAAATTTTTAATCCCTTTAGTAATTTTTTCTATTGTCTACATAGATGATATCTTCATTTTCTCTAAGTCACTCGATGAACATTGGAAACATCTTAATTTCTTTCTCCATATTATCAAATATAATGGTCTTGTTGTTTCTGCTCCTAAGATTAAACTATTCCAAACTAAAGTTAGATTCTTAGGTTATGATATCCACCAAAGTACTATTCTTCATATCAGTTGATCTATTGAGTTTGCTTCTAAATTCCCTGATGAAATCTTAGACAAAACCCAGTTACAATGGTTTTTAGGCTCCTTAAATTATATTGCTGAATTTTACAAAGACCTTAAGACAACTTGTCAGCCCCTTTTTGATAGGTTAAAAGATAATCCTCCTCCTTGGTCTTCTACTCATACTGTTATTGTTTAACAAGTCAAAAAATATGTCAAGATCTTGCCTTGTCTTGGCATTCCTAGTGAAAATTCATTCAAAATTATTCAGACTAATGCCTCTAATATTGGTTATGGTGACATTCTCCTTCCGAAAATCACTCCCTAGTCATCTGAACAAATTGTTCATTTTCATTCTGGTGTTTAGAACAAAACACAAAATAATTATATTACTATTAAAAAAGAAATTTTATCTATCGTTCTATGTATTAGTAAATTTCAAGATGACATTTTAAATAAAAAATTCCTATTACGTGTTGATTGCAAAAGTGCTAAATATGTTTTGGAAAAAGATGTTCAAAATATTACTAGTAAACATATTTTTGCTCGATGACAATCCATTTTAAGTTTTTTTGATTTTGATACTGATAGTCAAAATTCTATACTTGATTTCCTTGCCCGAGAATTTTTACAGGGAGGATAGAGCATCATGCCTACTCCTTATTGTTCTACAAACAGTTATAAGTCACAAGATACCGCAAAACTATATGCTATTATAAGTTTAAAATTCCCCATTTGAAATCACTACAAAATGACCCTTACCTTCATCTGAACCCTTACCTTCAATTCAATCAGATTAAAAGTTATCGCAATTTCATTCCTCATTACACTATTCTAGTTAACTTTCATATGGATAGATTAGATGTCCTCAATGGATGCTAATCTACTTCTGTCATTCTTCTTACAAATGTCAAGCCGCAAATCTCCTACAAAACCTCTTGCCATTGTGCCATCCAGTCAACCCATTATTGCACCTCCAATTGATCTAGTCAACCGATACCAAATTCTTGTTAATATTCCTAAACCTAGTTACACTTTGGCTCTAGCTTCAGACCCTTTTGCCTGCCAATCAATTACGCCAATGCCTCCTAACAAGTTTACCCCAAGAACAAATTATGTTCTTAAACAGTCATTCAATCTTTTTTACAAAGAACCAGTCCACAAAAATATCCACAATGTTCATGATTTAGTCAAATCCTATCTCCCTAATGGATGGCATTTCATTCCTTCCCATCTTGATAAGTCAATAACCTTTTATAAGGATATTCTTTTCCACCATAAGTCAATAGTCATTAAACCTATCTATGATCAAGTCCAGACCAATAAAATCATTTATCATTCCTTGTACATTCATAATATTGTTTCCATGGAAGAATGAGGTCTCCCTTTTCTACTTTGAGACCTTCCTAACCATGATATACAATATAGTTACTATGATTACATTGATACCTAGTTCAAAATTCTCCTACATCAAAATGAGTCATATAGTCATTCTTGGTTTTTCTCATTTGACCACAATTTCAAATCAGAATTCCCTTATTGGTTCCTAAAATAGTGGTCACAGCATGGTGCCATCCCAGACATAATCCCTTCTGAGTTAATAGAACAAGTCAATTACTTCTCTTCAATTTACAAGCTCAGCCAGCATAAAAGTCAGTTTCCTTGGTTACTCCATTTCATGGCCAAATATAAAGTCCTTTGGATTTTTAAATGGCAATACAGTCTATCCAATAACATAGTCAGTCGTCAACATCTTGTTAAATGGTGAGATGCATTCAAAGCCCATCGTATTATTGAACAAGTCCAGTAGGAATTCCCAGTTAACATTTATGCCCCAACTCCTGCAATGGTCAAGTCTCAGCAAAACCCAAATGCTTCAGTCACACAAGGAAGCCTACTTCCTCTCACTACAGTCAGGCTTGGAAGTCCATCAACCAGCATTGAACCTTCCAACTCCAAGTCGTCTAAGGCCAAGCCCAAAGCAAAGCCCAAGTCAACCTCTAGTGATGAATTGATCCAAACGGCCAAATTATTGATGTCCCAAACAAAGTCACAAATTGAAAATGAAGCCTCGAATGATTCGGTCTCCTCTGAAGCCTCAACCAGCCATGATCCATATGGTCCGCAATTTCACGATGCTCAGGACCCATATGCCTAAAAAAGTCATTGGATTCCATATATATACATCAGCTTCAGTCACTACTCTTACTTTGAGAAAAGCTGCTGATATATATATTGATTCCATCACCAACTGTCTATCATGTTCCCTCACTGCAAGTAAAAAAAAAAAAAAGAGAGAGAAAGTTCTCAATCACAGAAAGATGCTCTCAACACCTATGTACCTGTTATTTTCAGGCTTTTCAGAAGTCACAAGTTTCACAGTATTTTCTAGCTTTCGAAGTCACAAGCCTCACAATTCCAAGTTCACAAGCTTAATAGTTATCCACTTTACCTATAAAAGAAGCTCCTCAGTCAATGCCAATTCAAAGTGGGAAAGAGTTTACAATTTTCTTTCACAGTTTCTCTCAGTGTCTGTAAAATTTTTAGTTTGCTATTTTTAAAATTTAGTTTTTAAGGATGCAAGTAAAAGTTGTATTTTCTAGTTATTTCTAGTAAACAATTCTGTATTTTCCGATTACTTTCAGTAAACGATTAGCCAAGTAAACGATTGTAAGTTTATTTATGATTGTAAATTTATTTTATTTCTGCTTATCTGTTCTTATTTAAAATATTCTATTTATAAGTTTATTTACTTTTCTTTATTTAATTTAGTCTATTTAACTTGTTATAACTTTTTTCTCAATAAATAATGTAATAAAAAATGATTTTGGGAATTGGAAATAATTTTTTGAGCAATAAATAACTTTTGGAACATTTTTTTTTTTTTGGACTTATTGAAAATATATGAATTATCATGGAAAACACCAAAAATAAAATCCCATCAGCTAAAATGAAATGTTAAATATATTAACATATTGATCAAATCACTAATGTTTGGTAAGATTAAATGTTAAATATATTGCCTATTGATTCAATGACTAATAATTTAATGACATGTGTATTTTTACATTTTTTTAATTCAAAAAATTAAGAAAATTGTATTGACACTTTGAAACTCAAACACTTAATAATGATTTTCATATATAATAGTATAGATAGATATGTTGTATTTAATTTTTATTTCTAGGTTTTCTTCTACTTTGAGAGTTTCTTTGTGTTGATTATAGAGTAAATTACACCATTAATTCTTATAGTTTAAGTGAAATGTCACTCTAGTCTTTGTAGTCTGAATTTGAACAATTTGGTCCTTACATTTTTAATTTTGTTACAATATGATCCATCCGCCACTTACTGTTAGAATTTAAAACGGATAAAAATTTAAAATAAACTACAAGGACCCACTATAAAAATTTCAGTTTTTCGCGACGGCAAAATGCCCTCGCTAATACTCCTAATGCCGTATCAAAAAACTTTTAGCGACGGCAAAAGAGCAGTCACAACAGAGGGTGTTGCTAAAACGTTTTAGCGACAGCCTTTTTTATGCACAACAAATGTTAGCTTTTATGACGGCGTTTACTATCGCCTATAATATGCAAAAAATGAGACCTTTTGCAACGGCAATGTTTTATCGTCTAAAAATTTTATTTGAGACGCAAAAAATAATGTCGAAAATGTTTTTTTTTTTTTTTGACGGCATGACCTTTGTCACCAAAATTCTTCTACAGTATTGCCTATGTCGCCAAAAAAAATACATTTAGCTCTAATGTTTTTTACTTACGATGTGGTGCCGCCACCAAAAAATAAAATAAAATCCATGCAATAAAATTATTAAAAATATTCAAATTACTTGTATTAAATGAAAAAAATTGAAAAAGAAACTAATAATTGCATAATAATATAAAAATTCCTGTATAGAAATAACAATTTCTCCATAATAAAAATATTCTTGCATTCATAACTAGACATTAGCAAAATTATCCCACTATATAACGTTGCATGATACATATATAATGTTTAAATACATAATGTTGTTCACAATTCAAAATAACATAGACCAAAAACAAAAGTTTTCCTCATCATTCTCCATGGATAACAAAAACAAAAGTTAGTTGCATTCTTCACATGCATGCATTCCACAATAAGCAAACTCCTACGCTGAAATATCTGAAAACAAAAACAAAAATAATTAATGACAATATAATTATGTGTTAATATGTTAATTACAAAAAAATATAAAAATTTAACTACTATACAATTACAAAGATAATTACGAATAATTTTGCTCAGATTGAAATCGACTCTAACTCCGAAAATCGGAACCCAATTTGAGTCTCATCTTCTCCCACAAGTCTCTCGCCAAAGGCGTTAATGTGCCAAGTTTCATGCTAATCCGACGCCATTTGGTGATTTTGTGGCCAACAACTCAATTCTAAGTTTTTTAAGGAACTAGTTTGCCTAGATCGAAATCCGGCTCTAACTCCCAAACCGGGAACCCCGATTCGAGTCCCATCTTCTCCCACAAGTCTCTCGTGCCTAGGCAGTCGTGTGTGCCAAGTTTCATCCTAATCCGACATTGTTTGGTGATTTGGGGGCGTCAATACCTCGAATTCTAAGTTTCTTAAGGAACTAGTTTGCTTAGACCGAAATACGACTCTAACTCCCAAATCAGGAACCCGATTCGAGTCCTGTCTTCTCCTACAAGTCTCTCGTGCCTAAGCGGTCGCGTTAGGATTTACTTTTGTGTAATTTACCTGCTATCATTGCTGAGTGTTATTTACCTTTGTGGGTTGAGTGACTTAGTTATCCAAATGAGTGAGATTTGTTTGTAGGTTTTTAATACTCTCATCTTCTACACTGTCATGGTCTTGTCCAAAGCCTTAATTTTGTTTTCTCTTTGTTGAGATGTGTCTTTAGTGTGCATTGAGAGTCTCATTTTTTATTTTTACTTTTTACACTATGAGCTTTGCTTTGAATAATGTTATGCAGTATTTACATATTTGTTTACTCTTGCTTCTTCCAAGCTGCATTAATCTGGGTTGGGACAAGATGTGTGCTGCCCCATTTGCTGCTATAGAGTATGTTAGGAACACATGGACCAGGCTGCAATGGTGCGCCAGTCCGAGTGGGAAACTTAACAATGGAAAATCCTTTGTCTTTCTTTCTATGTAATTAACCTCTATCCTTTTGGGCTGTGTATAGTTAATGTATGGTTATTCTTAACTTAGAATGCAAAAATACATTTTATACCTGATCTTTTGGTGGTGGTGTATATGGAGTCTTATCGCCCACAAATTCCCTAAATACCCGGTAGCCACTCGATGCATTAGGAATTTATGACAGTCCATACATAATGTGCTAATCATATTCAAATTTTATTATATATATGTATATATATGTTGTGTGAAAATTTAATTATCAAACAATTTAATTTATATCGAACCTGTCTGTTGGAATCCACACTCTCCCCCTGTGACACAATGGCCATCATCTCATCACTCATCTGCTGTAAATGTGTAGAGAACTCTGCTCGCATCTCCTTCCTCAGCTCCTCCTTCAATTCATCCTTTAGCTTTGCACAAACCTGCTGAGTAATCTAAAAAACAGTTGATGGCTGGGGTGTTGATCATGATGGCCCAGCACCATCTTTATATACCGCGTTAAGAGGCATAGTTTTCCCATAAGTGCAACAATATCCATGTCCGTCATGAACTATCAACTCATGGAAAATGGCGTTCTTAGCCTCTAAAGTCCGGCAATCATCAGGTAGCATGGAGAGTTGACGATTAAACTCATCTTGTACTGAATAAAACATACATGTATATGTCAAATTAAGATGGTTGACACACAAAAAATAAAAAATAAAATTTAAATACAATGTTTGGTGCTTGGAAACTACCAAGGTCTAAATAACCTTAGGGTCATCTGCTCTATGTGTCATAAGCCAAATATTCATCTTATCAGTAGACTCCCATTTGCTGGTCATCTAATTTTTTTTAGAAATATGAAAATTAGAATCCTAATAATTTGGAAATATATAATGCTTATTTATATACAAAAACAAAAACTATAAAATATAAACCTCATGCTGGATCTGAGCAAAAGTAGTACGCCCTGTGGTATGAGGTATGACGTGAGCTCACTGATTTTTAGCGTTCTTAGTTGCAATTTTCTGTAACAGGTTCACCAAATGTAAGTATATAAATATGATTTATATGTTTACATATCATACATATAATTTATTTTTATACCTCTGCATCAAAAGTACGCCAATACTCCACAAGTTCTTCCCACTGGTTTGGCACAATGTACAAATACTTGACCTTAATTTTATTCTTGTGATCCTTCTATATGTTGTTGCATGTTTTCATGCAGATTGGCTTATACTTCTTTGGACATACATTCAAATTGTCCTACGAAACACAATTTTAAATTTTAAATAATACTAACACAATTTTGGAATTTGAATTTTTGGACAAAAATATACTTTTACCTTTACATCCTTTCAGCTAGCATCAAGAATATCATCAGGCACAGTGATCCAATCAAGAAAAGTAAGAGGAACAATATTACCATTACGCACAATAATGCCAAGTTGAGTAGTTTACTTAGATACATTATCTCCTATTGGGCAGTAATTTTCGTCAAATTGTATGTCCAACTTTGTATCAGTACCCTACTCCTCAATGCCCTTGGCACATCCTTTACCACGCCTAGTCGAGGTTGATGAAGAACTAACATGACCTGCGAGATATGATAAGAATAAACAATATACAATGATAATAAACAAATTAATGCAAATTTAAATAATGCTAATACAAATCAAATTCTTATACCTGAGGTGGGCTGTGAAGAAGTCAAAAGGTCTGAAGATACAATGAGAATAAACAAGTTATATATAATGAGAATAAATAAATGTATATTTAAATAATTTTCATAAAAATCAAAGCAAATTTATATACTGCGGTTGGCTGTGAAGATGATAGCTGTTGTGGTGCCACTAATGGTGGACGCATCGATAGTAGGCGTGGAGGCTGAGTAAATGATAGCTGCTATGGTGCCACTGATGATGGCTGATGCGGTGGCACTAATAGCCCCTCTGATGGTGGTCACTGTGGTGGCTGGTCAGAATATGACTATCGTGGCTCTTAAAACCCCTAATACTTCTATCCTATGAGCGCACATGACGCGATATATTGGATGAATACCCCGTCGTGAACTCTAACTTCCTTCAACACTTTCAAGAACAAATCTTTCTCATCCTTGGTCATTATGAATTGTGCTGGTGGTAAATAAGCTTTATTCAACCCTCTTAATTGCAAATGTAGAGATTTTCTAATATTCATTTCTTGTAAATCACACCAAGCATTACCACTGTCCTTTGATTTTCCTGCAACCTCTAATATTGTCCATAACACATTGTCACAAACATTCTTCTTTATATGCATTACATCGAGGTTGTGTCTTATTAGATTGTGCTCCCAATATGACAGTTCATAAAAGATACTCTTTTTCTTCCAACTATGGGTGCAATGTCCAACTTTCTCCTTCTCTACTTGTCTCCTATGCCTTTCTTTAAGGTCATCCCTCTTGTATTTGTTTAAAATACCCTCAGATTCTAATTGTAGCAACATCTCAGTTCCAGACAACAATTTTGGTCTGAGTTTGAATTCCCGACTACCATCAAATGATACTTTATTCTTTCGAAATTTATGGCCACTAGGTAAAAATCTACGATGACCCAAGTATGATTGTTTCCTACTATGCTTCAACCAACACGATGTAGTTTCCTTATTGCAACAAGGACATGTATATTTGCCTTTAGTGCTCTATCCTGACAAGTTTGCATATGCAGGAAAATCACTAATTGTCCATAGTAAAGCTACATGCATTTGAAACATTTGATTTGTTGATGCATCAAATGTGGAGACACCGTCATTCCATAGTTCTTTCAATTCCTCAATCAACGATTGCATATACACATCAATCTTGTCACCAGGTCCTTTCAGGCTGTCAATAAGCACAGATAAAATTAGAATTGTTGCTTCATGCACATCCATAGCGGCAAGTTGTATGGAATGAGCACAATAGGCCAAGTGCTATGAACTATGTTCATTGTCCTGAATGGATTAAAATCATCAGATGCTAAGCCAAGCCTTACACTTCGACAATCATTACTAAAGTCAATATTCTAACGGTCAAAATCTTTTCATGCAAGAGAGTCAGCAGAATACCTAAAGACACCGTCATCAGTTTGTTCCTTTGCATGCCATCTCATTAACTTGGCCGTCTTGGATGACATAAACAACCTCAGAACCTTGGCTTTAAAGGAAAATACATCATCTGCTTTTGCAACTATTCGCTTGCCACCTTTGTTAAGACCATTTGAACCACCATCACCATTTGATTTCTATGTAGAACTATTGCATATGACACATTTATCAAGATTGGCATCATCTTTTAGAAACAATATGTAATCATAGGACATGCATCCCACGTCTCATATGTGAAGCCCAAATTTGTTGTGACCTTTTAAGCTTTATAATATAAGTTTGGGAGTTTCACATCCAACGGGAACACCTCATTCAATAACTCAAGCAACATGTCAACAGACTTGTCTATTCACCGACACGCCTTCAAATGTAGAAGTTGAACAATGAATGACAAAGATGTGAACTTTTGACAACCTAGATACAATTCACTTTGTGCATCTTGAAGAAGTTTGAAATACTTTGCAGTCTCTGCATTTGGACCAAGCTGGGGTTTAGATGCATGGGGATTAGGCGCCTGTGGTTCATTACCCTCAACACTTGTACCGACATATGGATTTCCCATAGCCCCTTGTATCATTCCAACCATATCATCCCCAATGTCTAAATTAGCCAATGTTTCATTCTCTCGATTACCATGCAGAGATACGTAAGATTCTCCATGATTAATCCAATGTTTGTACTTTTTTAAAAAACCATTCAAAATCAGATACTCCAGCTTACCCTCTCATACAAGATGGTATTGATTTTCACATTTCCTACACGGACAACTAATCATCGAACCTTTTGCCCTATTGGTGTAGGCAAACACAAGGAATTGATCAATCCCATTAATGTATTCCCTTGACATCCTATTTGGCAAGTCAATCCAACTGTTATCCATCCTCTGTACTTCCCTCAAATATCTCTTCTGCACATAGTAAATTCCTATTAAGTTTAAGGGAAAATTTTATAGAATAGCTATAAGGATCTGTTAATGTATGGTACTAAATGTTTGGTAGTTAAGAAAAAGCATGTTTATGAAAAGAGTGTAGCTGAAATGAGATAGTTGAATGGATGAGTAGAATTACAAGAAAATATAAAATAAGAAATGAATCCATTAGGAACTTCTTAGTTTAATTTGATCAAGGCACTATAATCATTTATGAACTTCTTAGTATAAACAAAATTAAGGCTTTTATTCCTCACAAAATTCCAATCAAAGCATCAAAAAGGGAATGCAAATGAACATGGCATAAGCCATTAAAAAATAAATCCCAGAAATTGTTACTACTTCGAAGACCAAATTCAAATGGGTTAAGACTAAAACCCCATAACCAAGTCATTATTTGAAATATTTTGCTTCTATTCTATTTACGTGTTTGTAAGTTTTGTCCCAAGAAATTGGGATGAAGGTGGTTAAGTTTATGTAATGCTTGAATTTCTGTATAGAAAAGCGATTGGATATTGTGTCAAAAATTGTAAAATGTATCTCTGTATATTACAAGGCCCCAAAAAATTACGTGAAAGCACTAACGTAAAATAGAAATCCATTTTTGGGTTCGCTATTTCCTACTATGATTTTGTCTTGCTAGTCGTAATATAGAACCAAGATTCTTCAAATCAATGAGCATGATGATAAATGTGTATATACTATAAAGAAAATAATGGAGAATAAGCTACCTTATTCTCACATTCATTGCCCTCAAAGTAAAAGGCTCGCCACGCATGCATGCACGTATGAAAGGGTTTAACACAAAAGGCACAAATTGTTAGATATATATATATATAGCAAGCTAGCTTCCATGAAAGAAATCATTTTCCCACATAAATAAAAGATGCTTCTCATGTCAAGTAAAAAGAAGATGATAATTATATCATATTAAAAAAAATTATATGTGCTCCCTCCTTCCTCTCATGACAATCTCTCAAATCTATATGACATAATTTTCAATGAATTTATAAAATTAAACAAAAATTTCAATTAACCTGGCAGAGCAAAGACATGAAGACGACGAAGAAGAAGAAGAGCTAACCTGGTTCAGTGATTGGGACTGATTGAGAGAGTTGAAGAGAGACACGCCGCACTGTCGTCGCTTGCTCGCCGTCGTCACACGCTGTTTGCCATCGTCGCATGCTGCTTGACGCCATCTCACACTGCTCAACGCCGTCGATTCAATGCTTACCATCGTTTGCCGCTGCTTACAATCGAGAGAGAGAGAGAGAGAGATAGAGACTCGAGAGAAGAGATGGGGATTTTTGATAAGGTTTTTGGTTCAAAAGATTAGGGATTTTTGAGATTGGTGATTTTTGGTTGAAGGGAGGAAAAACGAGCGCAAAGGGAAAAAAAAAAAACTTAACACTCAAATTTTGGGGTTTTTTTTTTTTTTTTTTTTTTTTTTGCGACGTTAAGTTTTATTCTCACAAATGAAAATTTAAACAATAAAACGATGTCGTTTAACTAATTTTTTTATTTGCGATAGGGGGGATTATCGTCGCCAAAAACCTTTATTTGTGACGAGAGGAGGTTGTGTCGCAAAAAAACTCATTTTTTGGCAAAAATCTTTGGGTCCATTTTGCTGCGCAATGAAAGCTAGGGAGAGAGAGAAATAGAAAAAGAGAGAGAGAGAGAGAGAGAGAGAGAGAGCGAAAAGAGATGAACACACGAGATATAGAGAGAAAGAGACATAGAAATAAAGAGAAGAGAGATGAGTGAGAGACACAGAGAGAAATAAAGAGAGAGAGAGAGGGGGTCCATTTCATCTTTTGACTTTTTCCTCTTTCAACAACAATGGGCTAAGAGAAAGAGATGAGTGTGATTGAGAGAAATGAATGATTGAGAGAGAAGAGAGATAAGTGGAAGAGAGAGAGAGAGAGAGAGAGAGAGAGAGAGAGAAGAGAGATGAGTGGGAAAGAGAGAGAGAGAGATAGAGACAGATAAAGAAAGAGAGAGAGAGAGAGAGAGAGAGAAACAAGACATGAGCAAGAGATAGACAAAGAGAGAGAGAAAAAGAGCAAAAAGAGATGAACAAAAGAGACATAGAGAGAGAGAGAAAGAAGAAGAAGAAGAAGAAATATGAGCAAGAGAGCAAAGAGAGATGAGAGAGCCAGAGAGAAGAGTGATAAGTGAAAGAGAAAAAGATGAGAGAGATAGAGAGATGAGAGATAAGCGAGAGAGAGACACAGAGAGAGAGGCCCATTTCATTTTTTTGACTTTTTCCTTTTTCGACAACAATGGGCTAAGAGAAAGAGATGAGTGATTAAGAGAAATGAGAGATGAGCGATTAAAAAAGAAGAGAGATGAGAGAGAGAAAGAGAGAGATAAATTGAGAGGGAGATCGGTAAATCAAGAAGAGTGGAGAGAGAGAGAGAGAGAGAGAGAGAGAGAGAGAGAGAATGAGCAATGCGAATACAATGGGAGAGAGAGAGAATGAGCAATGCGAAAGAGAGACAGACAGATAGACAGACAAAGAGTGATGAGTGAGTGAGAAAATGAAAGAGAAGAGAGATGAGCGAGAGAGAGAGAGATAGAGAGATAGGAAGATGAAAAAATGGGTGAAAAGAGAAATGTTATATCAAAGCAGTGTCATTTTTCTATTTTTTTTAAATTTTTTTGTTTGCAACGGCACCTATTACCGTCACAAAAAACTCTCTTATTTGCGACTGCAATTCATGCCGTCGCAAAAAATAGCTTTATTTGTGACAGCAGGGGTTACCGTTGCAAAAAACGCCCATTATTTGCTACTATAGTTGTTGCCATCGCAAAACTTTCTTTTTTGTGACAGGAAGTGGTGTCGTCACTAAAACCTGATTTATTGGTGACGGCAAGTAGTGCCATTGCAAAAACTCACTTTTTGCGACGATAAGTTGTACCGTCGTAAATGGTACCACCGATGTAATATATTCATTACACCGGTGGTTCCTATAGTTTGTTTTGAATTTCACTT
The DNA here is from genome assembly GCA_025200525.1 of Camellia lanceoleosa. NCBI lineage: Eukaryota > Viridiplantae > Streptophyta > Magnoliopsida > Ericales > Theaceae > Camellia > Camellia lanceoleosa. The sequence continues at coordinate 32,445,135 of CM045761.1, forward strand.
TAGTCCTTTTTATTTTTGCATGTGATTTTTGTTCCTTTTAAAATTTTAATAACGTATAATTGAGGAATCACATTGTAACAAAATTAGAAGTGTATAGACTAAATTGTTCAAATTGAAACTACGATGACCAAAATGAAATTTCACTCAAACCGAGGGACCAATGGTGTAATTTACGATTATATTTTGGTTGGATTGTTTTTTTCCTCCACCCTAGTCTTTGTTTGGTCCCTCACCAAAATTGGCTTCATACTAGCATATGATTGGGCTTTCATATTGGTGCCAACTTAGTTGGGATGAGTATGTTTAGCTATGATGTTTTTTGCACTTGTCTTTTCTTTATTGATGTATTATTGGTGTACTTCTTTTAATCATCAATAAAGTTCTTTTTTGCTGAACAAAAAAAAAAAAATTGTTGTCTTTGATCTTTATTACTATGATTGAAATTCATTAAATTTCATTGCAATATTTGATCTTTATTATTATGATTGAAATTCATTAGATTTCACTACTACAAAAATAGTTAAAGATTACACTTTGATAAAAAAAAAAAAAAAAAAAAAAAAAAAAAAAAAGATCTCACTTTTATTGGAAGTGTGATAAAAAAAATTAGATTGATATTTTAATCACACTTAATTTGATTGAGTGTGATAATATTTATTTTTCATGTCACTTTTCAATTAAGTGTGATTATATATATATTTTTTAATCACACCTTCTAATTAAAAGTGTGATTATATATACACTACTACTTTTTAATCATATTTTTTAAACAAGTGTGATTATATATATATTTTTTAATCACACATTCTAATTAAAGTGTGATTAGTTATATATTTTTAATCCCACATTCTAATTAAAGTGTGATTATATATACACTACTACTTTTTAATCACACTTTTTAAATAAGTGTGATTATATATATATATATATATATTTTTAATCACACATTCTAATTGAAGTGTGATTATTTATATTTTTTTAAATCACTCATTCTAATTAAAGTGTGATTATATCACTACTACAAAAATAGTTAAAAATCATACTTTGACAAATAAAAATATCTCACTTTTATTGAAAGTGTGATAAAAAAAATTAGATTGATATTTTAATCATACTTAATTTGATTAAGTATAATAATATTTATTTTTTATGTCACTTTAAATTAAGTGTGATTATATGTATATTTTTTATTCACACTTTTAATTAATGTGATTATATATATTTTTGAATATATTGTTTTTATATAATAATATATCCCAAATTGGTGCCTTTTTCTTCCATTACTCTCAAGGGCAAAACAAGATTGAATTTGTAAGAACAAATCGCTTTTGAGGCTTTTTTCCAAATAAAACCCTAGCACCTCATTGTATGCTCAATGTCAACATATCTTCATTTCTTCCAATCTCCTCACAATGGACTCAAGATCCCTTCTCCCTTACAAAGGTATGGCCTTGTTTAATGGTGGGGTAAGGGTTTCCGGTAACGTGGTGGCGCTGTGATGGGAATGGAATGGTGTAACGAGAGGTGTGGTGTGAGAGGAGGGCTAATGGTGCTATAGTAGGGACGAAAAGGGCGGGCATTTCAGATTTGTGGTGGAGAAAAAGAGTAGTGTTGTGGTTGTGGATAAGAAGGAAAGAGGCAATGGATCTATGGTGGTAGAGGGTTGGAGGTGGCAAGGGGCGGAATGGGAAGTGTAACTGTGTAGGATAGGGGTTCCTAAGGGGAATGGAGAGGTTGGGGAGCTAGAAAAGGGTTGGGAGAAGGAGATGGTGTAAAAGCCCTTCTTGTGTTTGATAAAATACTTGTGTGAAACATTGCCATATTGTTGGGTATTTTAGAGTTGAAGGGTCATTTCATTATCTTGTGTAGAGAATCCTTAGTGCACCAGGTTTGAGTTGTTATGTTTGAAAAAATTTCCATCACAAATCCAAGACTTGCATTTCAATTCTCCTTCATTACATTGTAAAATTGAGATTTTTTAAAAAAATATATTCTATGGCTTAATATAGATTTCTTCTGTATTGTTATGCATGAAGTATTAAGATATAAACATTCCGCCCCTTGCCATATCCCCGGATGACCACCTCAGCATCTTTTTTTTTGACCTGTACACCATTAGTGTTACTGTCATCATGTTCAATATGTATGAATTGACCCACTTGGAGTTTACTTCTCAGTCAGTTGTATCATTTCAGCTGTAATGACATCAACTTTTAACTTCTGGGAGTCCTGGGAAGGAAATTGAGTTATTCTTGAACTGCCACCAAGACAATAAACTTATTATGATTGGTGTGAATCATTTGAGGTGTTGATCATGTGTCTATAATGAAATAAGATGTTGATATTTGCCCGAACCCCCTTTGACTTTCTTATTTTCCTCTAAAATAACATTCAGTGAGACCATTGGTGTTATATGAAAGTATCATCCCAAGCAAATCTTGATCAGTACAAAAAAGAGCCTGCAGTCCCTCATTGCCTAACCTGGTTTCTTCACACTTCAAATCTTGTAGATTTTAACTTTATTTGGCTCTCAAGACCACAATAATTACAAAAGAACATAAGGAGTCTTGTAGATGTTAGATAGATAATAACTGACTAAGGAATTATGATAGAATAAATGGAATGGTATTTCTGCATATACAGTGTAGTCAGGAAAGCTACATACACAGCTAATTACATTGAAGAGTTTTAGTTCAGAGACGTTATTTTGTGGATAAAACGTTCACTACTTTACCTCCTTGGCACAACTATTCAGCTAGGAGAAAAAGAAGTAAACTACATATATAGAGTTGAACTTGCTCAAGCCAAAGCAAGAGCTATACCAGTTGTCTCATCAATGGTAAATTTTTGAATTATAATTTTTTTTGCAGTCTTCCTTAATGAAATATTAGTTGGATAATGAACTGTTCACCTTAATATCAAGCAGTAACCCACCAGCATTGCAGAGGCACTAAAAGAATCTAATACAGTTAAGAGTTTGGGAAATAAGAGGATTGGTGACTTTTGATATTTTATTTTCATTTAATGGTATAAATGGCAGCATATTCATTTTGCACTACCGTATGCAAAGCAAAAAATGCCTCCACTTTTCCTTCTCAAAGGGATAATGTTAGTGGATCAAGTAGTTCCAACAGTTTAATTAGACTTTTTTGCCAAGAGCATTGAACAAATAACTTGGATGAAACATTTTCCACAAGCTCCACTTTCAATCTTGTGATTAACTTTAAGAGCTCACATGTATTGGATTTTGAAACTTGCATGCATGAAGAGATATGTCAGCTTTTAACTTTCCACAAGAAATGTACCTCATCAATAGTGGGCACAAATGACTCCATTGAGCAAATGAGGAGCCATCTCTGTAGTTTGGTTATGCAATTCAAATATCTTCACTAATTTAAGTCCATATTTTTTAGCTTTCTCTTCTCTTGGTTGTTAGACTGTCAGATTCCTGGTTTTGGGAAATAATTGAAAATATTAGATGAAGAAAGAAAATAATTAGTATATTGTACATGTGTGTGTGTACATGGTGTACATGTCTTCTTGCTGACACCCAGGTATCTAATTGTTTCTAAATAACCTCTTGCAGTTCAATGGAAAAAAGACTTACACGGAAACCAAACTTGATGAAGTGCGAGTTGAATGGATTAATTTCGCATTACGTAATATAAGTTGAAATCTAACATGTAAGTATGATATAACTTCCGCTCTTTAAATTGCTAATAAACAATTTTTTAGTTGGTAAGGAATATATAATCACTTCAATAACAAAACAAATTTCATAAAATGTGTAAATTTTACTACATACAAAAGCATTTGTACAATGGAAGATAGTAAACTCAAGTACATCCTAGGAAAACTCACAACCTTCACAAAATATCACTCTTACACTCAAGAGTTTGAGATTGCTTCACACTAGATCAGTCTTGTATATCACTCTTGTATTGAATGATACCCAATACAATGAATATAAAGATGAACCCAATTCGAAATATGATAAATAAATATTTTGTAATTTTTTTATTTTGCCTTTGGCATCATTTGATTTTCACTAATAGCAATTAGAAATAGACAAAGTTGGGTAGGTAATAGGTTACAAGCCAAATGTTGACTACCCCAAATACATTATTCTCAATAAGAGTACAAAGTCAATTTAGAGTTATCTTTAAATATAGCTTCTAATTTGTGATTCTAAAATTGAAATAATCTGAGATGGTAGCTTGAGACTCTCCATGAAAAGTTATTTATTGAGTGATAGTAAGCGATATTTATTCTTGCATAAGTGAACTATATACATATTATGGAATGCACTAAAATCAACTCGATTTATTGGGTGCTATGATTATAAATCTCCAATTTCTTTGGTTTGGAAGGCTAAGTTACAAAACTGGCTTTTGAACATCGTTGTTTTCAGAAATTATATGTTCACCATGATGAATAAATAATTTTTTTTTTAATGATTTTTAAGATACCATATGGTTGGTTTCTGTGTTTTTTGAAGATAGCATGTCCTTAAACATTTAATAGAAATTATATCTTTAGTGTTTATTATTATCTTGCTTGAAAAGTGTGATTAGCGTTATGACAGTTATCCATTTTATTTTTTTATTAGCAAAAGAAAATTTTATTGATGAAAAGACCATGAAAAGCACAACACATGATACAGCAACAAAAAAGTACATATTGCATCATAGCAAAACCCTTTCATCCTAACTAGGTTAGCATGAAAGGCAAGCCTAATCAGACGCACTTTGCTATGATGCAATATGCACTTCTCTCTTTTCTATGACTATTATACATGATAGTGTATTCACGACTTTGCTTTGTGTATGGACAAATTACCATGAGTTAATTCTGGTTAAGTTGAAAACTAAATTTGAGTCATGGTAGTTATATAACTATTCCAGGCTTTCCCTCCTTTAAACTTGTTCTCTTTTGTGCTCTTTTCTTCTTCTTTTCTCTTTCATCATTTCATCTCTTTCTTCTATTTCTATCCACTCTCTATTTATATTTTTTCTTATCTGAAAACAAATACACCAGCACATAATTGTTAAAATCTTGGTGGAATTGCTCAACACTTGGAACTGTGGGGGATTGTTCATTTGTTTATTCTTTTGGAGTTGACCCATCTTGACTTGATATATTAATTGCTTTTCTTTCTCTATACCTTGATTTGAGCTTTAATTTTTGTTGGGATTTAGTTTAGTTTACTCTCTCTATTGATGTGTTGCTATAATAATTTTTTGATAAAATCTTTTCAAGGCTATGATTTACTAATATGTGTTTATATATATTGTTTAATCATGCTCCATATGTATATGTCATATTTATATATAGTAATACAAGCATTTTATACTAGTAATAATCAAATTCGTTATTTCTTTTCTATTGATGTAAGGGATGAAGAGTCAGTGTGATGAAAAAATGTCCGATTTTGTTTTTTGTAAGACAAGAACAGTCTTTACAAAAATAGTAAGTTTATTCATATGCTTCTAGCGGTTTCTAAATTAATTTGTTTTTTTTTTATTTTTCAGGTCAGAAATTTCCTGGAGAGATGCAAAATATGGTTAAAGAATTCAAGAACTTAGTTTTTTCAAGTTTTTATTTTTTATTTTTTAATATATGTGAACTTTTTATTAATTTCTTTGTATATACTTTTGAACATTTAACTTTCATTTATGAAATATATGACGTTATTTCATTCAATATATGGTTATGATTCAAAATATAGTATATAGTGTGTATTACATTTTTCAAATGCGCGTACAAAAATAATATTGATTATTCTTCAAATATGTCGAATTCTTTTTTTTTTTTATCACAAGTTTTATTAATTATTAATCACACTTAAAAATGTGATCTAAATGTTTTTAATCACACTTAAAAAAATTATGATCTAAATGATATTAATCACACTTAAAATGTGTGATCTAAATGTTTTTAATCACACTTAAAAGTTGTGATCTAAATGTTTTTAATCACACTTAAAAAGTGTGATCTAAATGTTTTTAATTACACTTAAAAGATGTGATGAAAACATTTTTTAATGACACTTAAAAAGTGTGATTAAAAACGACCCCTTTTAATCACACTCCCAAAGACCACACTTTAATAAAACTTAAAAGGTGTGATTAAAAAACATACATCACACAAAAAAGTGTGATCTTTATCTGTATTTGTTGTAGTGGCTATAGACAGGCTAGTCAGCGTCCTCGGGTGCCAACCCTACACGTTACAGAACGAACCCACGCTAAATTACACACTTGGGGTTAATAACTTAGCCCCTAAACTTGACTTGATGTGGTTCTACATCAATATCCTCATTAAGATGCCTTAAACATAGCCTAGGAATGCCTAGGATGGAATGAGGATGCAAAAAATGCATTTTAAAACACTTTTTCAAATTTGCTAAAAACAGGGGTGTAGGCACCCCATTTTGACTAGCCCTAAAACTTGGGACACTTTCTTTTGAATACCCCATGATGTAAATTGAATATATCATTTTATGAATTTCTCAACCAAAAAAATCAGATTGAAGTTTTAATCCCAAACCTCACCCATTTTAGCCAAATTATTAATTTGTAGTATTTTATAATTTTATGTGTGTACATATTTTTAGGTGGTGTTATATAAAGTGGTACATTTTAGCTAATTTTGAAAAATAGAAAATAATAAAAAAATGAAAAATAAAATAAAAAATAAAAAAAATGGTCAGAATGATGGGTTGTGTTTTGGGTAGAAGAGTGGGTGGAGAATTATTATGGTGGAGAGAGTAGACAGCTAAAAGAAGAAAAAAAAAAAAAAGGGGGGGGGGTGGTGGTGGACAATGATTTTCAAAAGAAGGACATAGGGAGTATTTTTGTAGAAAAAAGAGGAGTTGATTTGCTTTATGTATGTTAATTCGGTGGGTGGGGTTCAAAGTAGGGGGAGAAGATTGAAAAAAAGATGAGAGCAGGTGAGAGTGGGTGGGGAGGAGACACACAACAAACACCTCACTCTCTTCAAGGTTGGAGCAGGAGACACTGATGAATGGACTATTTTCTCTCTCTCGGGGTTAGAGAAATAAGGGAGAGTTGAGGCTGAAAATGGAGAGGAGAGAGGCTCTCTCTGGGTGTTCCAATGGAGGAGAGTGGTGTTCGTAAAAAAAGGGAGAGAGGAGTGATATTTTCTGAGAGAGAATTTTCTAGAGAGAGATTGAGAGGGAGGGAAGTTTCATCTGCAAACACACAGCACACACACATACGCTGAACTTCACCATACACACACACCATTCACACACAACACTGATACACAACTCACTCTCCTATCACACACACACTACTACACACACGGCCACCTCTCTCTCTTCCACACACACGACACACTGCTACACACCACACACACATACAGTCGATACACATTCACACACATGCAGATAGATTGATACAGATTCACACACCCAGCACACAGGGATAAGGGCTGAACATACACACACAAGTTGGATCTCTCTCTTTCTCTCGTATGAAACACACCACCCATCACAGAGCAAAACACACACACAGAGACACTCATACACACGGCACATGCATACACATGCACACTGCCACAGACACCACCGCTGCCATCACCACACTACAATAGCAGCAGCTACGGGAGGCACCACATTACAGTAGCAGCAGCCACAGGAGTCACTTCTCCATTCATACTTCCGGTGATAATTATTACACGTTGGACTCATTTCCAACAACGGGTTGTTTACTGCCGTGTGTGCTGGTTGCTGGTGGGTTTTCAGAGGTCGCCGACATGTCCAGCTGACGGTGTGACCCTGGTTTGGTTGGTGCATGGCGCGGGTGGGTGCATGGTGTCAAGGCTTAGTGCGTGTATCTATTATTGTAAGTAATGGAGTGGTGTCTACACATGTATTTCAGATGTGTAATGATTTGAAATTTTGAATTGGTGGTAAGCTGAGATAAGATTCTATGTGGTGGGGTTCATGGTTACAATATAGATATTTTAAGAAATGGGCCCATGGTTACATATGGACTATTTGTGTGTTTCTGGGTGTGTCTTAGGCCCACATTTTGTTTTAGTTTCATGGGCTAGATTGGAGTGAAGTCATGGATCTTTGCTAGTTGATTGAATGGCCGGGGGTTTAAAATGTTGGGCCCAGTTTTCAGTGGAGAAAAGAAGTGGAATATGCCAGTGATGAAGCTCTTTATTTTGTTTTTTTTCTTTTGAGTGTTTGTGAGGATTTTATTTTATTCATCTCTCTTAGATCTGTAATATTCAAAGTATTGTAATAATTCCCCCACCCTGCTTCTTTCTATCACATTCTTTACTCGCTTTCCCTAACTGTACATATGTATATATCTGACATGCCATGCATATCCATGCTTTTACATTCATGTCTCATGCATTAAGATTCAGCTACATTTACATGTGTGGATTTAATCAATTCTTCTGTGATTCTATGCGCTACCTCATGTTATTGAGATGATTCACATGCCATATTTTAGAAGCCGAATCTTTAGTGCACCTCATGAGTGAATTGCATTAGGATTCTATATATAAGATCATGCATATTTTACTAACTTTGTTTTGTAGTTGTTCGAGGGACGTCGGTCAATCTGTGAGTTTTTATGCTTTAGCATCCTATTTGTGTGTGTTTTTCTTACTATGTGTTTGTATTCTACCATGAGGCTACTTGCTTACTTGATATAACTATATGAATGCCTGTGGATGAAGGCTTGTTGTTTGAATTGGAATAATTCAATAAATGTACGTTTTAAGCCCACTTTGCAAGTTAGCAAATTCACAAACTTTAAGCCCACTTTGTCAAGTGGCAAATTCAAATCCTTTTCGAAAAACAAACATGAAGTTGAATTGTTCCAATTTGAGCAAACTAGTCTATACTTGTATGCTTCACATAGTAAATTTTAGGATTTATTCAACAATCAGAACATGAACATATAAAGAAAATAAAAAGTCATATCATGGTTTAGTAGAGGCCGATCTTTTGATCGGGTGAGCGGGGGTGCTCATTATTGACCTTTCCCTCTCATACCTAAGGTTCCGAGCCAAGCATCCTTGGTTACGATGAATAGTGGCCTTGGCACGAGTCATGGGTTTCTAATTTCCCAAAATATTAGGTGGCGACTCAAATCTAATGACGCGTCCATTTTTGACAAAATTGCAATAAAATGGGTTTTTAATAAAAGTTTCCAAATCGACTCTCGTCACGCTTTACATTGCACTCGTGAAACTAGATCAAAGAGATCTCGGGAGTCCGAACTGTTTAACGCGTGCGGGTATCCCCCGGGCATGTTACAAGGGGTCTTGCTCGAGCATAGCTTTCAACGCTCGAGCGAGATTACCAAAATAGAGGGGTCGCTCGAGCGTAGACTCCCTCGCTCGAGCGGTCTATAAAAACATGAAAAGTACTGGATGTTGAAAATCCCCGCTCGATGCTCGCTCGAGCGTGAGGCTCTTCGCTCGAGCGTAGGTGTAGACGTCCCCGAACGCATCCCGGGCGAGAAGTGCGAGTCCCCCCCGTTCTGGTTCGATATTGGGTCACTACAGTTCAAGGACTCAAATGTCACGGTTCTTAATCTGAACCAAAGAGTCCAACTCTGGCAAACCGTTTTGAGAAACAGATTTTTGAAAAGAAGTGCCAAACATGGACTGCTTTGCCAGATATAGAGTCGCCACCTAAATATTTTTAAAATGGGAAATTTAGGAAACCCTGACTCGGTGCCGAAGGCCATGTGTCTGTCATCACCAAATGTCTTGGCTCGGGAGCTTGGGTACGATCGGGAAGGTCACTATGAGCACTTTTCGCCTTTGGCTCAAGACCGCCCTCTACTAACCGTGATATCCGATTTTGAAAACGTTACATGCTCTTGTACCGGTTATTAGCCTAGATTTACTACATTATGCGCGCAGCAAACAAGTATAGACCAAATCGCCTAAGTTGGAACAAAACACTACATGTTTGTTTTAAAAATGGTTTGTTACTCGCAAGTAGGCTAAAATGCAGGTTTTGCCACCCTTAGGTGGTCTTTTAGAAAAAGATGGTTTTGCCACTATCTAGTGGGCTTAAAACTCACAGTTTTAATGCATTGTCCCAATTTAGGTAATTCAACCTCCATCCACAAGCATTCAAGCAGTTATATCATATAAGCAGCTAGCCTCATGGTAATCATGCTATTATGGCAACATTCACACACATGCGATATGCTAAAGCATAAAAGCTCACCTAGTACTCCAAGCCAAAACAGAAACTAGTTAGTAATCATATGCATGATCCTAGTTCATGTTAAGTGGCTAATGCAACACATGCAAAGTGCAATTAGACAGACTCGGTTATCCTGAACATGGCATGTGAAATGCACGAGTAACACGTATTCAAGTTAGATTTGAAATACAATGTAGTTTGTATGATGTACCGAGCCCGATGCATGTCAACAAATGCATGGATGCACACATGCATTGCATAAGGTATGCTAATTTAAAAAATGCCCTAATTTACCATCATAAGCAGGTAAATAAAAGGGAGAAAGAAATGGGGTTGGGAGACATACACACCACTCACCCACACTTATTACAATTACGCCTCACACTGAGGGACCGAATAAATATTACAAATCAATAATAAATAAATTAATTATTACGTAAATTTCTATTTATCAAATTAAAAACATATGTAAAAAGAAGGGGCTTCACCGCCTCGGATGTGCGAATGATGCATACTATATCCGACTTGCGGAAAACCCGTGTCATGACATCATGCTTCGCTTTACCGCCTCGCCTCCAAAATTCCCAAAGTCCCGTATACCTTCTACATGAACTGCAAAGTACCCACCGGAGGAAGTGATCATCGGTCGCTTAAATTGGCCACCGCCGTAGAGTTTATCGGCACAAAAGTGTGCTGGTCGGCACATTATTCTCACGGCCGCGTAAAATTCTCGCAGAGGATGCTTGACAAAGAAGAAGAAACCAAAGAAGGCATGGCATGGATTTTGAGCATATATAAGCATGGCCAATGCCTCCTATCATGCTTGGAGACTCAAGGAGGCATGACTTGGTTCTTGGGCCATCAATTATACATGTTGATGCATGATGGCCTAAGGAACGAAGGTTGCATTTAATGATAATGCATGCAAACAAACAAATGAAATCCAAGGCCTTGTCATGTGTTAGTCAAAGGTCTTGGTGACTAAGAATTGAGACGAGTTGCACCACTTAAAGTGTGAACTCCTCTCAATCCTATGCTTGGCTTGACAATCCCCAAGCCAAGCCATGGGATGCATGTATGCAACATAGCTCAAATGATGCAACAATGGGACTAAGATGCAAGGCATACCAAGTGTCATGCAATTACTATGTTAAGCATGCAAAATGCTAGAGTGTACAAGATGCAATTGTCATGCAAACATGGACCAATTCAAGCAATAAAACCAACATACTACAACACTTAATGAATCAATTAAGCAATAGACATGAGACAAGCATGTAATGGTGGCCTAGACCACAATGGGGCAGCCCTCAAACCTCCCCAAAACAAAGGCAAAATGTGCCCAAAATGGTAGATCACTACTCATGCAAGCATGCAAACAAATGGGCCTAAAATCAAGGCATAAACAAGGGGTATTCCACCACTACCAACATGACCACCCATGGCACATATTAGGCATATGAAAACAGAGTCCTAGCATAAAAAAATACACCCAAATCCCTTGATATGGCAGCCCCAAAATGCTCTAAACATACAAGCATGTATAAGGCCTATTCCTAGGCATAAAAGGGCAACATTTCAAAGCATGAATAAGATGGTAAATGGAAACATATGGGCATGATATAGGGACTGAAATAGCGTATGAAAAGACTCTAAATCACTTAAATGGCCTAACCAATGCATGTTCATGGATCATATGCTCAAGACTAACAAGCCATCATACAAAACAAACATGTCAAGCATGCCAAAGGTGACTAAATCAGTGGCCCACAGCCTCTAATCATGGAAAAATGATGCTAAAACCATCATGGAATTAGGCTAAGACATGCAAAGAACATGGCCTAGATGTATGACACACTTCTAAGCATAAGAGAGCATTACAAAGCAAGTATGAGAAGCATGCTAAAGGGTACAAATCCAACCTTGGACAGAGGTTAGATATGACCTAAAACACCCAAGAAAACTCTGAAATGAAGCCAAATGCAAGTATGCATACATGCTACCTTATGAGCCAAAGACAAAGGCAAGTAAGGGACAAAGGGGAGAGGGTTGTCCCTTCCCTATATGAGACTTGAAAATACCTTCCTCACCAGTGGTGAGAGGATAAAAAACACCAAGTAAACAAGGCCTTAAGAAAAGGCTCCAAATGGCCAAAACAAGGCCTAAGAGGGTGAGACTCTACCCAAACCACAAAACAACCTTGATGAATGTTCTTAAGCAAGGAAAAACAAGCCTTTTTTATGTTAAACACAAATCCAAAAACACAAAGCAAGAGGGGTAGAAAGCTAGTGCAAGAATGGGGAAACTAAAGTAACAAGCTCACCCTTGAAGATCCTTTGAAGAACAGGTGGAGCAGCCACTCTCTAGTGATCAAAGTCAGTCCAAAACTTCAACAAACAACCCTCTAAGTCTCTCAATCTCGAGCTAAGGTGTAATGGTGTGTGTAATGGTGCAAAAATGAGGTAAACTACACTTTTAGGCCCAAAAACACACACACAAGAGGAGAGAGAGGGAAGATATAGAGAGAGAGTGTATCACACAAATATATAGATATAAGCTCTGGTTTTTGACCTAAAATGGCTAACCCCTCACTCAAGGGGAAGAGATGAGCTTATATAGGCAAAATAAAGCTCTTAACTTAGTGGTTAAGCAAAGAGAGGGGGGTTCAAGAGGTGCAAGAGGGTCTTGGCTTCCAAGGGAAGCCAAGATAGCAGGCTAAGCTTCTCCAAGGAGGTTGGGCAAGGGGTCAACCGTCTAGAAGGTTTATGTGGTACAAGGGGGCACAGGGTGCAAACCCGGGCATGGAGAGTGGTGATGGTGCACTCCACTGCCACACTGCATGCACCATCCTGGGTGCAAAAGGGTCACACCGACCAGCCAAAACAAATCAAGGCACAAAGAGTGCCTCGGCATAATACAAAGGCCGACCGCCAAAGATTTTGAGAAATAAGTGCCGGTGGCCACTAGGGGTGCCGGTGGAGGTGTGGGGCATGGTGGGCTTCGTGGATGGCTAACAAGCCTCCCCTACCCTCATATGCAAAACACACAAGTCTTGGTACAAAACCAAGCATAAACAAACCGGTTGAGAGGTCCCGAGGCACTGCGCAATTTGGACCCACGGAACTCAAAACAAACACCAACATGGATAATCACCGAGTGTTCCAACGGTGACGTCCAAGTCTTGAGGATGGTCAAAAATGGGGTGTCTATAGTAGGTCTCGTCGCTCGAGCGTGCGTCTACGTGCACAAAAACTTGAGAGCTTGCAATCTACACTCGAGCGGAGCTCTGAACAAAAAGATGGTCGCTTGAGCGTGGAATTCTTCGCTCGAGCGTGGAAGCCAAAGTCTGGAATTTCCAAATTTGCTCCCAAAGCTCAAACCAAGAATTAAACATATCAAAACTCATCCTTTTGGGCCAATTTTTTGGAAAACACTTGGAAACTCATAGTACAACATGTTTTTGAAGATCATTTTGTAAAATCAAGCCCAAAGGTGAGACAATAGAACACAAATTTCAAAGAAACTTGAAGAACAATACAAGAACTTAACATGTTATGGAATACTATGCATGTATAGTATGCTAGCTCAATTTTGTAAAACCTCTTCAATTCTTCAAAGTTCAAACAAAATTTCTAGTTGAATTCAATTCTTTCCTCACTCTCTCCCTCTCTCACGGTTTGGCAAGAAGATGGATGAAAAGAGGTGTGCCAACATGTATTAAAGAGAATAAACAATGGCCTAGAATTATCCACTTAATGGTAATAAGGTAATTTACTTGAACTAATGTGATTTAACATTATTTAATCTAATTTAATCATTCCAAATTGAATTTTAATTAAACCTATCATAAAATCACATAAATCCTAATTAGCATATAACACTAGTCAATTTCTGATTCGGTCGTCGATAAGGCCTTCAATTTGCAATTCGAAGTCAAAACATAAACAGATCATTAAATGACAAACAGATATAAATGCAATTAAAGCAACGTACTCATGCATTCAGTTCAGAATTTCAGCTTAATCAATTACTTATCATGCTTAATCATGGATTAGCACTAATCAGAGGTGAGGGTTATCACATATATAATATTAGCTTTCAGGGTACTATGTGTTGCACAGCTAAGCCATTGGTAAACAAAACAGAGGTAGTCCAGTTGGACGATAGAAAAGTCAAGCAGAGACATGTGCCATCTCACTTGGCTTGCAGTGAGGAGAGTATTCTAAGGATAAGCATTGTCCTTAAGTATGAGACTCTTGGGAGGACTCTACTAAGGAAAGTTAGAGTCCTCTTAGGACTGTGCCACGTAGAATCTATAAAAGCTCATAACAGAACCTATGGATAGGTATTGCAATCCTTATTCTCAAATATATAGAGCTTATTGTTTATTGTCTACTTGTTGACTTAGGCATCGGAGGGGTTTCTGGCACACACCCACCGATTAGCTCATGTTTGTATTTTCAGGTGATAAAGCGACGACGTTTGGAGGAGTGCAAACTTGGTCAACAGGATTATATGAGAAGATTATTCTGTGCTCGTACAGATGGTTATGGGAATTCTCTTCACCCTTGCACTTACCACCACCTTCTTCCACTTTGGTATATCATTCTTTATTAATTTATTTTCAATTTCATTCACCTTCTCATGAAATAATACTTGATTTGATGCACATTAATGCATGCCCACCATTAATTAAGCCTAAAATTTTTTAACTCTTTCCTACCATGCATAGACAACAAGTCTTAAAAATGACTAATTGTAAATATTGTTAATGATAAGATTTGCCGTTAATATCTAGTAGTATGGATTCGAGTCACAAAAGTATAAAATTGCATATATATATACATATAGTTCTTCTAAATTTCTCTTTTGTGGGAACCTCGTACACTAAGTCACTTAGTTACCATATTAGCACAGTTTTTCACTAAACGGAAAAAGTAAATTTCATTTTGTTCTCAGCACATTGTAATATTTATAAACATTTATTCTATAAAGAAAATCCCATGAAAATTATGTGGTAGTAATAATTTGAAAATATTATTAACCACTTGACGTGGATCCTACTTAATATTAAATGTTTGTTGGTATACTTGTTAGTATTTCTCATATTATTGAAATTTTATAGTTATTACTTTTAAGGAAAAATTACCCATAAGTCCCATATTGGGAAATGTTACTCCATCTAGTCCTGAGTGTTTTTTCTTAAACTATTTAGTCCTTTTTTCTTAAACCATCATTCATCAAACATTATTCTTCAACATTATTCTCCAAACATCATTCATCAAACATTATTCATCAAACATTATTCAATATTATTCATCAAACATTGTGAACATCAATAAATCATCAAACATTATTCATGAAAAACAAGTTCAACTTTTGCTCTTGTTGCCTATGATCTAAGTGTTCAGCATTGTATTCCAGTGCAGATTAACTATGTTCTCTCTATAGAATTCGATTCTCAATAACATCTAAAGAAAAAAACCAGAAAAACAAAATCATGAATAAATAACCATCAATTGGATCTGCTCAGGATCTCGAACCAAAGAGAGCTCGAATCAAGAATCTCGAGCAACTTTCTTGTTCCGCCATGACCGCTTCAAGAGCTCTGCATCGTAGTCGAAATCAACGATTCAGAGTCGCCCATCATCGACCCTTCTCCGATCCCGAGACCTGCACTAGGGTTTCGTTCGCCATTATCCAACATCCTCTACATTAGATCCCAAAGACACTAGAGCTCTCATCGCGATCGAAATCCCTTCGTAATTTCCTTCATCTTTGTTTCTCTTCTAATCTCCATCACAATCTACTCCTCAAATTTCTAATTTACGAGGCAAAACCTCGAGCTTAAAGGAATTGGTTTCATGGATTGTATCAATTTGGAAGAAACCAGTAATCACATTGATACATGTTTTGATTTTGATAATCGGTTACATTGTTGTGTCTCTGATTTCGATCAAATTGACTAGCTTAAAGATGTTTTTGATGTTACGATGATGTTTGATCAAAAAAATTGTTATGATGATGTTTGATTAAAAAAAATTGTGATGATGATGTTTGATCAGAAAAAAGTGTTTAATCATTATTTTGATGTTTGATGTTATTTTAATCGTTATTTTGATGTTTAATCGTTATTCAAAAAATTGTTTAATCGCTATTTTGATGTTGTTTTGATGATGATGTTGTGATGTTTGATGTTGTTTTGATGATGATGTTTGATGTTGTTTCGATGATGTTACTCATAAATTTGATGTTTGATGAATAATGTTTGATGTTTGATGAATAATGTTTGATGTTTGAAAATAAGGGAAATCATAAAAAGGCCTATAGTAAACTTTTTGGGGAATAGGACCTATTAGTCTAACAAAAAACTTTCGAGACTAAATGGGTTAACATTCCCAAATTTAGGATTATTGGTGCTTTCCCCTACTTTTAATTCTTATGTCCTGTAGTTGTTACAAAGAAACATGGTATACAAATAGCATTTTTGTAAGCCAATATTATAGGTATTTTAATTTGAAATGAAATGATTATAGAAGATCAAAATATTCTCTTTAAAAAATTTATACTAAGTTTTTTGTTTGTATAATAATATTCATGTTAGATACTAAAATCCTATTTCTTGATGTTTGCATTTCTCTAGTCAGGCTAACACCAAGGACTCCACAATAACAATGCAGTAATGTTGCACACCAAAAACAAGAATGCATAATGTTCTGAAAATAAAATGTATGCACAAAATTTATTATGAATTTAGCCCGCATTATAATAAATCTAAATCTATTAAGAAATTATATATATATATATTTGGATTTATAAATTTTCCAAAAATATTATATAAAATAAATTGATTACTTCTATATAAAATTTTAATAATCTCCATTTCATTGAAATACAAAATGTACAGTCTATAAACATTGTGTCATTATAACTTTTAAATATTAGAAGGGATGGGGAGTGACAAAGTGTGAGGGAGTGACTGATGGGTGGTGGAGATGAGGTGGAGAGGGCAAAGGGTGGTGGGGGACTAGACGTGGTGGGAAAAAGGTTGAGAGGTGGCAAGAGGCTGGAGACAGTGGCCAAAAGTGGTGGTAGGTAGAGTAGAGTTAAGGTTAGGGTTGTAAATAGTGGAGTGTCCAATTTTATTTTATTTTTTTCTTAAATTTAAATTTATATCACGGATTTTTTGGTACCCAAATTAATCTTATGCAACTATTCAAATTTTTATTTTTTAATTTATTAAGTTTCATATTTTCTTTCCATCTATGCATTACGTGTGTCCGTAGCCTTTTGGTAAATAATGATATGTATTGTATGTATAAAAACAAAAAACAAGTCTTAATGATTGTAGAATTTTATATACCCCTGCACAACAGGTATATCTCTAAATTTGTGTCTTTTAACTTAAAAGGCATAATCTCTTATTTCAAATTTTGAAACTTTAATTAACTTCCAACATTACTTGGCCAGATCCGCAATTGCCGCTCCAGCAAGTGAACCTTCCGCCATTGTTGGAGAAAACGAATCGTGTCCAAACTCGGTGTCACGACCCAAACCCGCCCCAAACCCGCCTCAGAGGTTTAGCCAGAATCACCAAGAATCCTTGGATTACCTACGGCCACTGAACAGATGAGCATATGATAAGGGGCTAGCGGAAGCAATATATAAAAATATAAATGTCCAATGAGCTGTGTTGACTTATATGAAACAGAATAATTTAAAACTTTATTTACATAACCATAAGTCAACCACACATTATATTATACCCCACATTACAAAGATTGTCCGCAGACAACATGATTAAAATAAAGTCCCAAGTATAAACAGAATTAATCAAGCTTTTGAACCCAAGACACTTTGAACCTCCACGTGAGGCACAAAGGTGGTCGACATCAAAAACACATCCCCACAAAACCTTTCGCTTGCACTCGTAATGCTCACCTATAATATATATATGCAAGCAAAGGAGCTAAAGCCCGAGGAATAACATTAAGGTAAAGGGGTTAGTGAACGAAATCCGAACATTTTATACGTACATAAAACAGATCATAGCATAAACATAATCATCTCATATGTGAACATAATAATGGCATATTCCATAGAACAAATCATATATCACATAACGTCTTCCGACTAGAGTAACGGTCCGGACACCGATTAAACAAACACCACAATGAAGTGGCTAACGAGATCTCAGTAAATGTCATGGACCAAGATTTTCATGTCGCCCCATGACTTGGGGCTATCTATGGATGCCATAATAGATTTCAAACATGGATCTTCGTTCACAGAAACATATATCATTTCAGAAATCATAGCTTGATATATCACATTTGGAACATAATTTCATATAAACGTATCTTTACGATAACGTTACTCACAGTGGTTCCGTAGATGGTCAAGCACTTCCCGGACGTTGATCTACAATCACAAAATACATAGCACCAACGAATCTTATCATTACTTATTCATGTGGCCATTAAGGCTTAGCTTTCATTACGTTGGTTCATGTTCATTCTTATCACATGGCTTAGAACATACATATCCTTGCAATCTCTTAGTGTGATTCATTCTTATTTCAATGCTCAACTCACACACACACTTGACATTCAATATATTGTTACATTCTTTTCTTAGTGTGCGTTTCTAGCCCATAACCTCATTACTATAGCTTAATTAAGGCTTAGGAATGCCTAGGATGCAATGAGGATGTCAAAACATGCCTTGGAACACTTAGGCAAATTTTCAGAATTTTAGGTCCTCGCCGGCGAAGCTTTCCTCGCCGGCGAGCATGCAGAATGACACTCCGCCGGCGTAGACTTCTCGCCGGCGGACATGCAAAGATGTGAGTGGTCGCCGGCGCACATTCCTTCGCCGAGCGATCTGTAAATTCTGCAAAACTTATGGGAGCTCGAAATTTACGCTCGAGCGGACTTTTGGTCGCTCGAGCGAAGTGCACAATCTCTGAGTGGTCGCTCGAGCAAGAACCCCTTCGCTCGAGCGAGCCTGCAAAATCTGGAATTTCCAGATTGCATCCCCCCAGTGCAAACTCGACATTCAACCCTGCAAAACTCATTTTTCTGGGCCCAAAATGAAGGAAATACATGAAGACTTATAAAACAACATGGTTTAAGAATTAAAACAAGAAATCATGGCCCAAAAACTTGTCTTTTCTTCAAAATCCAACTTAAAATCCCAATTTGACCCATGAAATCAACATGCAAGAACTTCTTTGAATTCAAACCTTCCAAAACATAATTAAACTTAATAATTTGATGGAAAATAAGATGAACTCATGGATTAAAGCAACAATATGGACATGCATGCAAGAATCTCCATGAAAACAACTTGAAACTTTATGTTATGCACATGCATGCATGATTTGCAACTCAACTCCTCATTATAAGCTCCATTACATGACTAAACTTATAATCTTCATGAATTCAACAATTAAACACATTATCTACATGAATTAAAGCTTAGGTTCTTACCTAGAGTCTTGGTCTTGCTATGAACTTGCACAATCTATAATGAATTCAACACAAAGCCTTCAATCTCCTCAATTTCTACACTCTCTCTCACTAAAGATGAACTCTCTCTCTCTCTAACATGTTTTCTCAGATTTTTTTTTGCACTTAGTTATGAGGGAAAACGAGCTCAAATGAGTTAAAGGGGCTCAAATGTGTTTGTATGGATTTGGCCACTAGGTGGCAAAACTGTAAATAAGTCCAACTCTTTAATTAGCTTATTTGATCTAATTTAATCATACCAAATCACATTTTAATTAAATATACCATAAGGTTCTAAAAATTCCAAATAACACAATGGTATAATCAATTCCGGGTTTGGATGCCGATAAGGCTTTCAATTTTTATTTTAAAGTAGAATTTCAACAGATATTACTATAAGTAGCAGATAGAAGGCCAATTATGATACCAATTACATATTAATCCCATAGTTCATTTTAATCCACTCATTAGCATCCTTAAATATCGATTGATAGCTAATTACGGGTCAGGGTTATTACACTCGGCCAGACCACGGAACTAGATATTAACTGATGATGAGGCTTGAGATGCCAAATGAAACCCGGTTGATGATCTTTGGTGAATCTGGCGATTAGTATTCCCGGCCAAATTGTGTAGGGACAGTGGTTTTTTATTGTCAAAGTAGTTGAACGAACCCCTGCAAGGCAAAAGGGTTAAAGCTCTTCATTACAATAACTTTGAGAAATCTGTTTATCATTTCATTTTTCTCACATTTTATTTTGCTTTATTTATGATTTGTAGGACTTAATATCTTTTAAAATAGCATGACTTATTGTATGTTACATGAGAAACTACATAGGTGAAGAATTTAGATAAAAAATTTTGACGATACATAAGTGAGAGGGTAATTGATACAAATAAATTGGGCGAAATTTGGGTGTTAGGCGAGATAAGCCCAAGCACGAAAGATAGCAAGTACACGATCGAGAGAACAACGAGGGTAGTTCGGTTGATGAACAAGCACCAAGGCTTCGATGCAACATGTCACAAGTTAGTCCGGTCTAAGGTATTTGAGAATAGACCGGTCTTAGAGTGACACCGATTCGGACGTGTCAGTCCGATTTAGCCACGCCTAGTTCGCTCAACTCTCTTATGGTTAGCTCGGTCGTGGCATGGGAAAGCCGAGGTAAGAGGTAGGAAAGTGAGTGTCGGAGTATATGTTACTTCGGCCGTATTGGAGTCCGGTCATGGTAAAACCATCTCACTTGGTTTAAGCAGTGAGGGAGGGTGTTGGAAGATAAGCGTTACCTCCCAGGAGTATGAATCCTAGGAGGACTCTGTGAGGAGGAGTAATCCTAGAAGGACTCTACATGGGGAATAAGAGTTCTACGAGGATTGTGCCACCTTGAAACCTATATAAGCTCACCAATATCACCTCACCAATATCACCTTTGGAGAGGTAATGCAACTTTTGCCTACTAAATACACAGAGCCTTTGCCTATTTTGTCTCGCTTACTGACTTAAGCATCGGAGAGGTTTTCGGCACACACCCGCCAGCCAGCTCACGTTTGTGCTTTCAGGTGACCAAGCGACGTCATACGGAGGAACGCAGACTTGATCAACAGGATTATACGAGAAGGTATATTTCTTTCCCGTACAATAAGAATCCTAATTATATATGTATATATAGATATATATTATTTCACTAGAGGAATTTACACCTTCAGCTACTAAAAAATTAGTCACTAAAGCCTCTTTTTTAGTCGCCGAAAGTTAATGGCGACTTAAATTTTTAGTTACCCCGTTAGTCGCCGAAACTGTTTATGATAGTATTGGCGAGATATCGTTGGTGCAAATTCTCTCTTCTTTTGGCTACTAAAACTAACTTAGTTCCTAATTGACACATTTTGGATAATAAAATTGTAGTCGTGAAAGTTCTCAAATAAAATAAATTTCACTTTCAATGACTAAAATGTTTAGCCGCTAATACATTTTTGTCGCAAATATTCCTACATTTAACGACTAAATATTTTAGTCACCGTTTTATGTCACATTTAGCCACCAAATATTTTAGTCGCCGAAATATGCCATGTTTTTTCATGACTAAAATATTTAGTGGGCAAAAGTGATTTTTTTCCTCATCTTAATTTTTTTTGGCTACTAAGTCGACAAAAGCCTTTTTTTTTTTTTCCCTACTAAATATTTAGTCACAAAAAAATTTATGTTTACTTCTTTGACTACCAAAATATTTAGTCGCAACAAACTTTTAAAATTATCATCAAGAAACTAATTCTTCCAACTAAACCTTTTAAACACACAAATAAACATACACATCTCCACCCGATGTGGGTAAGTGACTATGTCAGTAAGGTGTTAAAGACATTCATGAAATGTAGTGAGCATAAAATTAGCAAATTAGCAAAACAGACCAACCATTACATGGATGTAAGGGAATGGATGGGTTGATGGAGAGAAGCAATTTTTTGGGCAATTCAAATTTCAAGCATTTGCTAAATATTGTACATTCTAGTCAATCACAAGTCAAGAGATCAGATCAAACCGTTAGATAAATATCAGATGGGCCCAACAATGTACATGAAGCTATCCAACACCCCAAATCAACCAACAGAGAAACATATTTATGCTGTGTTTAGTTAGGGGATTTGAGAAGGGATTTGGAAAGAGAAAAGAAAAAAATGTGTGAAACTACGTGAAATATGGATATATTTTATTCACTCTTCACCTACCCTTTCCATTTCCCTTTCCAAATCCCTCATCAAATCACCCAACCAAACACAGTCTTAAGGTGCCCTAATTTCTGAATTTCTTCAAGCACCAGTTGTTCTCTGCCTTTAAATGCATCCCATAAGACCATCTCCAATGCTAAATCAAATTCAGCACCAGATTTGAATTTGATGAAAAAATGTCACTTTTATCTCTCCAATAGTTCCATCAAAGTGATATCAAATTGAGAATGGAGCAAAATTTTTATCAAATCGAAGAGCTGGGTCAGGTTTCACTAAAACACTGTGTGTTTACGTTAGAGTGGGTCCCACCGGACAACCGGCCGTCCCATTTATATAGAAAATACAGAGCTACAACCATGTTTGGCAATCAAGAGGTCCTTTCCTCTTGCTTTCTTGCTAAGATATCCCAATCCAAACACCGCCTTAATTTCAATACAGCAAAACCTTCACCAAATCCAAACATCAGAGCCAAAGAAACCCCACCAGCAGAGTATCTAGTGGAAGTGATTGGCCGAATATCGATTGTCACTGCGTAAGAACAAACAATTTTACCCTCCATGGAATTTCAATGTCAGATGAGGAAGATCTTGATGGGTTTTACAAGAAATTTGTGGAGTCAAGGATTAATGGTGTGAAATGGGAGGGAAAAAAAAATTCAATTTCCTTGTCCGGTCGACTAGTTGGTCAACCTGCCAGTTGTCCCTTTTCTTTTGATGAAAGCCATTGGAGCGACTGATATCAAATTGAGGAATTTGTCTTTTTTTTACTCAAATTTCATGAAAAAATTAGTTAACCATTGGAGATGCTTTAAGGCACAAAGTAGCCACAACCCATATTTTCCGCTTGCTTCTAATAATTTTTACTCCTAGCAAATCAATCAGACCTCATGAATACCAAAAGTCATATTAAAAGACGAAAGCACCAAAAGACCACACATCTACCACCTATATACTAAGATGATAATTCACCATATCCTGCTCTAATTTCATATGTAGAGAGAGAGAGAGAATGCAACCAAATTTGGAAATGATAAAATCTTATGCATTTTATAACTAGTTTGGCGTCGCTTGAGCAGTGATTCAATACTTGCAATTCTACAAATACATGCTTCAGATCCTACACACCCTTATATATCTTTGGACCACCACTCAGCGGTGAATCCTCGATCTTTGAATTTTGAAATGGTGAAGCTGCGTCAATAGGTCAGCAATGGTTCGAAGCTATAGATGATGCCACGACTTGCTTGCAACTTTAAGTCCATGGATGGGATTCCTTTGAGCGTAAAGTCAAAGGTCTTGCATTACAAGAGCTAAGCTACATACAACTAAAATGAATTTGGATTATAAAGCAATAAGGCATATAAGGCCATGCATGCCAATTGGTTAAAATAGCTTAGAAGTAAAAAATCAACTCATTCTCTCTACATTTTTTATATGTAGTTTCATAAGAAATATATAATAAAAACAAAACTACTGAAAAATCAATTCTCAAACAAACCCATATTTGGCCCGTTTGGTAGCACTGTGGGAAAGTGATTATAGCTTACAACTTAACATCTTATAGTTTATAACTGTTGTACGGGAAAGAAATAAACCTTCTCGTATAATCCTGTTGATCAAGTCTGCGTTCTTAAACGCCGCTTTATCACCTGAAAATACAAATGTGAGCTAGCCGACAGATGTGTGCCGGAAACCTCTCCGATACCTAAGTCAGTAAGCTTGACAAGTAGACAAAAGCTCTGTGTATTCAGAAAATAAAGTTATGTTACCTCCCCATAGGTGATATTGGTGAGCTTTTATAGGTTCCGTGTGGCACAATCCTACTAGGACTTTTACTCCTCCACGTAGAGTCCTCATAGGATTCATATTCCTGAAGGATAATGCTTATCCTCCAACACCCCCCTCACTGCTTAAACCAAGTGAGATGGTTTTTCCCGTGGCCGAACTATCATACGACCAAAATAAGCCTGGCTACGCTCAACCGTAGATTTAGGCCGAACTATTGTTAGTTCGGCTCTTCCTTTCACTGCCTTTATTTCGGCTTCTCTTGAACAACTCAGGGTGTAGCCAGACCGAGCTAACCACAACATACCATTACCGATCTCAACTCTGAGACCGGTCTAAACCTCCAAAGAACCTTAGACCGGTCTACCCTCCCTCGGACCAAACTAACCTCTGAATGTGGCCAATTGGCGACCGAACTAACCACATACTCATCCGGTCCCGAGATAACTTAGAGGCCTTACTGCCTTTTAGACTTCGACCCACACCGGCCTAACAATTAGCTCGGCCCAGTTTGTATGTACATATAAATTACCCTCTCAATTGCCCCTTAATCCCATCTGTGTAGCATGATAGGGATTACTGTCTATAGATCGGGCTAAAGTTTTAACTTCTCTTGTCGAGCTAAAAATCCTTTAGCCTTTCTGGTCGAGCTAAAAACTCTTAATCCTTTCGGTAGGCTAAATACTTTTAGCTTTTCCAATCAAGCTCTGCTTGTCCGGTCAAGATGTCTCTTCAATCACAGTAGCTGAAACGCTTCTTATTCCAATGACACGTGGCAATCTAGTATTGGCCTATGGCGGTATTGTCGCGCCTGTACATCGCATTTTTGAGCAGTTCATTAGGACCAAAACAAAGAAACCCTTTCAGTTTTTCAAATCATTCACCAAACTATTCACTTCCTTCTCTCTTCGAATCCTCCATTACTCTTCAACCTCGCAACCTTGAAGCTCGTGTTTTTGCTGTCGTTTCTCTCATCTCCAATGGTTCTACCTCTTCATCTGGTAAGTTCCTCAAATCTGCCTCTCTTTTTGTTTGTATTTCGTTTTAATCCACAGCATATTGTTCATGTGTTTTTACAAAACACACTCTTTTGTTTCCATTTTCTGCGGGTTCTGTACATTTTCTGGAAAAAGCTTCATAAGAACCACTTGAATCTATGAAACCTATAGAAACAATGATTTTGATCCAAAATTTCCACATAACCGAATTAAGAGGTTGTTTTCCTTTGTAAAGCCTAGGCATACTTAGCAACCGAACTGAAACTTGCACCATACTTGTAGCTTCCATACGGATTTACCTTAGCAGAGGTAACCAACCGAACTAAGTCTGGACTTACTATCTTGGGAAGCCTTGGCCTTCAACCGAGCTAAGTCTTGAGGCCAAGCCGACTTTCTCGGTTCTAAACCGAACTCAAAAAGCTGTCCTAAAAGCTCATGAGGTAACAAAACCCATAGCCCAAAGCGAGATAATAAACCCCTTGCTCAATCAGAGCTGCAAATATCCTCTTAAAAGCGAGATAGAACACATGGTTTCTGTATAGTGAAGTAAAACTTCTTTCATCTTGTTTATTTGTAGCACGGTCCAACGATCTATGCTTAACCCCTACGTTTTCCACTTTGCAGACTTAGGTTGCCCAAGCACTTTTCTACGCGCTCAACCGAACTACTGAGCACAGATTTCCAACCGAACTAACTTATTCTTAATTTATAAACAAATGGGTAAATATAGATTTTTGGTGGAAACCCCAGGAGGCGTAGCCGAATTCCGTAAGGATTACAACATCCCTAATGACGTCCAACTCGTTTTAGCCAATAAAGATGTCACACCATGGGGGAATGAGGGTTTCATTCCTTTTACCCTTCTTTCAATAATAGAAACCGGACTAAGATTTTCAATCCAGCCCCTGATTTGTGAATTCCTTAGGCAAACCAGACTATGCCCAACCCAGCTTTCCACCACCTCATCTGGTATAATAATGGGTATGGTAGAACTAAACCTTGGCCGGTCTAAACCTCGATCTATTTGTTCACCAATATTCCTTAGGTTCAAAAGAGGATGGGTGGGTATATTATTTGAAATTATGGCATGAAAACATAATTAAGGATACAGGATAAAGACACGAATGATGGCGACTTTTTACGGGTGTGCAGGAACCGAAGATCATCAAGCCCAGTTCTGGCGGCGTATAAGCTGGAACAAAGGATACTGGTATAATTACTTGGTTTCCTTGTATTCTTCTCTTTTTACTTGATTTCCTTCTTTTCTCCGCTTTTACTTGGTTTCCAATTTTAAGCGGTGACGATTGTCTTCTTCATGCAGATCGGCCCATATTTATTCATTGTCTGATCCTCTAACCTTGCCACTCTTGGCCTTCGTGTTAAAGAAAGAAGTTGGGCCAAACTTCTAAATTCGAACCTTCCTCTGAATCTGCCGATCAAAGCGAGTGGCAGGCTTCCTTCTTGAAAGCGCCCTGAGCAGGACCCGGCCTTGCAGATCAACCTAGTGCCTCTCACGCCAAACAAGGATGGCCAAAAGAAGCGGTGAAAGGCCTGTTGACACGCAACAAACCAGTAGAGGTACCTGGCTGGTGGAACAAGCAAGGCAGTGGTAGCTCTCCCATCTCAATGACCATCCTCATCTCGTCCAAGCAAGCGTGCAGGACTAGCCGAGCCCGGGCGCCTTGTTGATGAGAACGAGACCATACTGCCACCAAGTCCTCCACCAAGCCCTCAACAAAGCCCTCAACCAGAGCACTCTGACCAAGCTACCTCCTCTAAATGGGTTCCCGAGCTGACCTTCCAGAACCGGGCTATACTGGACTCCGACTCGGTTGTTGCTGAGAAGGACCACTTGATGGCTTTCAATCTAGCCAAGAGTGTGTGCCTTCAAAAGATATGGACCACCACTACAAGCAACTAAACACCGAGCTAAAGTCCATCCGGTCATCCACAAAGTCAATGATCCTAGTAAATGGCTCTCTTTTCTTCCTTTGTAATTTTTCCAACTTTCAGTCCGGATGAAGAAAAAGTTACTATTCTTTTGCAGGCCATTCAGAAAAACAACATTACCCACAGGAGAGTGATAGAGCTAAGAAGGAATACAAGGGAGGCAATGGCGGTAGGCTAAATCGGTCGAGCTAGAGGCGCGGAAAACAAATAAGCCGCTGCGATCGAGAGCAGTGGCGAGCTGATTAGTTCGGCCGGCGAAAAGCGAAGGTGCCATTGGTGAAGGATAAATACTTGCGCGAGCTGGCGAAGATGGAAAAGAAGAAAAATACCGAAATAACACAGCTGAAGGCGAGCATCAAAGGAGCCGAAAAGTAAGGCTTCAAGAAGGTGGAGGATGCTTACACTCAGCAATGTGAAGCCGCCAAAGACCTCTTCTTTAAGTGTGGCTGGAGGGCAGCTGTCGAGAAGCTTGATTGTGGTCCTAAGTCCGAGGTCTACGACTCTTTGGCCTACTGCATACCGAGCTCCCTGGCGGAGTATGCTGCTGCCCTTCAGCAGCAATTTCTTGAAGGTTCAGGCTTTGATGAAGATTCTGATTCTGAGGACACTCCGGTCGTCGATGCGGACTAGTCAGTTCGGGTGGAACCGACGGTGGAAGACCTGACCATTGAACAACGAGTGAAAGGTGCTTCCAGAAACCACTCCTGTGGCCAAGGCAGAGCTCCCGCTTGAGGCCGGTCTTCGTGTTGATCTGATCTTTGAGTTCGATGCGAAATTGATGACCTTTTCAATGATTGTCTTTTTGCTTTTCTTTTTTTTAAACTTATATGCTGCGGCCCCTCATTTTATACATTTAATTTCAATGAAAATTTTTCTTTTTGTGCTCAACTCTTATTTCGGTTCTTTTGCCTGTTTGTACTTTCTTTGAATGATTGCTTCCTTGTTGCATGTTTTATTTAGGTATTTTAGTTGGTCAATCTAAGCTTATCGATAACCACTCTTTAGCCGATATACCTTCGTCATTTGAAGAGTACAAAGAGTTGGTTTAATCAGGACAATCACTCTTGACCATAAACTTGGTGAAGAGTTACAAGAGTTCGTTTTATCGATAACCACTCTTCAACCATAAACTTACTTGGTGAAGAGTTACAAGAGTTGGTTTTATCGATAACCACTCTGTGACCATAAACTTACTTTGGTGAGGAGTACTAAGTGTTGGTTTAATCCGATAACCACTCTTGACCATAAACTTACTTGTTGAAGAGTAACAAGAGTTGGTTTAATCGACCAACCACTCTTGACCATAAACTTACTTGGTGAAGAATACAAAGAGTTGGTTTAATCCGACCAACCACTCTTGACCGTAAACTTACTTTGGCTAAAGAGTAACAAAAGTTGGTTTTTTGACCAAACTTATATCTGATGTTTGGTTATCTTGACCAGCGTCCTGCGATCTGGATCCTTATCACGGGCTTAGGAGGGTGTTGGTTTAATCGACCAACCTCTTGGTTGGTTTTCGACCAACTAAGAATAAAATGTTTGGTTATTCTGACCAAACGTCCTGCAGCCTGGATCCTTATCCTGGGCTTAGGAAGGGTTTATAGTTGGTTATTCCGGCCAACTATGTTTATAATGCTCCTAACGTACTAAAGTTACCTTCTGCTGAAAACAATTATGCTGGAAAGAATCGATTTGTTTTATTGAGAAAGTAAAAAATTACACATACTTAAGAGAAAAAAAGTTAAAAATAAAATAACTTGAGATTGGCAGTGTTTCATGGCCTGGGAATTGCTTTGCCGTCCTCATCTTCTAAGTGGTATGCCCCTTTGCCTGCTAATCCGACCACTTTGTAAGGTCCTTCGATTAGGCCCTAACTTTCTATCTCCTGGTACCAAGGTATTTCCCATTACATTGCCTGATACCCAATCTCCAGATCTTGAATTGCCTTGGATGCCTTTGTTTTGTTATATTTTACGGACAATTCTTGTTGGTAGGAGGCGATGTGAACCAATGCTCTATCTCTTCTTTCTTCCGCAAGGTCAAGCTCCAATCTTGTAAGCCGCCATTTAAGTGCAGGTCAAAGTTTTAAGCGAATTGTGGAGACCAACTTCTAATGGGATGGCCTTCCATGCCATAAGCTAAGGAGAATGGTGTATCTCTGTTGGCCGGCGAGGTGTGGTGCGGTAAGCCCATAAAACATGAGAGCTCTTACGCCCACTTGCCCTTCGCTCTCTAACATTTTCTTCAATCCATCCAAAACTACCTTGTTTGATGCCTCTACGACCATTTGCTTGGGGATATCTGGGTGTAGAATTGTAGAATTCTATCTTGTATTCTTCACAAAAGCCCTGAAAATTCTCTTGTCAAGCGAGTCTTGGTTGTTTGATATCAATGCCTTTAGTATGCCGAATCGGTGATGATATTACGCCAAACAAACTTCTTCATCTTTCTCCTTGATTGATGCCAAGGCTTCTACTTCTACCCATTTAGTGAAGTAGTCGGTTCTTTGTGAAGAAGAACTTTCTGTTCTTAGAAATTTGTTGGAAGTGGCCCTACTATGTCAATCCCACATTCTGCGAAGGGCCATGGGCTAGTTAGAGGTAGAAGTTCTCTGGCGAGGTTGGTGTATTTGATGTGCGAACTTGGCATTTTAGCACTTTTGACATACTTCTCTGAATCCGCTTGCATATATGGCCACGGTATCCTTGTGAAATTGCTCGGTATGCCAATGATTTTCCTCTTGATGGTACGCATGCACCCTCATGTATTTCTGAAATGCTTTCACTTTCTTTGGGGTGAACACACTTTAGGTAAGGTCTTGAGCGACTTTTTGTACAATGCCAAGATGGGAGAGCCAAAATCATGTGACTTTGCTCTTGATACATTGGCTTCTTTCTTCTCTTGGGTAGGGTCTTAGTCTTTTAGGAACAGTATGATGGGGTCCATCCAAGAAGGGCCTAACTCTGCACAACATACCTCTTCTGCTTCGGGGTCTTCTATGCTTGGTCTAGGTAGGTAGTCGATCAGCAATGGATGAGGGATGGAGGTGTCTGCCATTGAAGCGAAGCCTGCTAGTTCGTCTGCTCTGCTGTTTTCCTCCCTACCAATTTGTTCTATCCTGACTACATCAAAATTTTTGACCTCTGTTCTGACCAACTCTTGGTACTTGGCCATCCTGTCATCCTTTGCTTCGTAGTTGCTAGATATTTGGTTTACCACCAGTTGTGAGTCGCTGTAGACCATTAGCTCGGTGGCCTTCATGTGGAATGCTGACTTGAGACCTGCAAGAAGCGCTTCATACTCCGTTTCGTTGTTGGATGCTAGGAAGCCAAGGTTAATCGCCTGCTCCACTACTAGGCCGTCTGGAGAGATGAGGACTATGCCAAGCCCTGCTCCATGCCGGTTGGATGCTCCATCCACGAAGAGCTTCCACATCTCTCCTACGAACAACTTCTAGCAAGTAGAGGGATCAAATGATGCCTTGGGATCTTCCTTGTTGCTGGTGTCTTCTTCAAGGTCCATGTTTGCTGTCTGCCCATCGCTATCTGGTTGTACCAAGTCTTGTTTTGTTGGTGAGTCTTGACTTGGTGTAGCATGGTTTGCTTTTTCCTTCCTTGCATTACTCTGGTCTGCCTTGGAGCCTGACTGAGTTGCCAGTACTAGGGGTTGCGTTATTTAAGCGTCGACTTCCATCCCTAGTTGATTGCTTGATTAGGTCATTGGCGGAATATGATGACTTCTGGGGTGGTCTGCGATGAAATGCCAATGCTTGTGCCTTTATTGCGGTTCTGGGTTGGAACTTGATGTCGTATTGCCCCAACTCAACTGCCCACTTTAAGATTCGCCCAAAGAAGTTAGCCCTCTCAAACAGAGCTTTTAATGGGAAGGCTGTGAGGACAACTATAGTGTGGGCGTGAAAGTAGTGCGACAACTTTCTTGAGGCCATCATCAAGGATAATGCCAGTTTCTCTATTGGCAAGTACCTTGTTTCGGCGCCTA
The DNA here is from genome assembly GCA_025200525.1 of Camellia lanceoleosa. Classification (NCBI taxonomy): domain Eukaryota; kingdom Viridiplantae; phylum Streptophyta; class Magnoliopsida; order Ericales; family Theaceae; genus Camellia; species Camellia lanceoleosa. The sequence goes on from CM045761.1 coordinate 32,476,312, forward strand.
GTAATGTCTTGCTGACATAATAGATGGGCGGAATGTTGGATTCATACTGCGGACCAACAACTTCTTGATTGCGTCTTTGTGAGGCTGCTAGGTACAAGAAGAGTTCTTCTCCGGGGAATTGGAGTTCTGAGTAGTGGTGGAGAAGACATGTATTCCTTCAAGCTTTCTAGAGCTTGAGTGCATTACGTCGTCCTTTCGAACTTGGCTTTGAACATGGAAGAATGGTCGTGATGCATCGACGGCCGGCTTATGGGCGATTGAGTCGGCCATGCGGTGAGATCTTGTACTTCTTTCTTGAGTTCGGTCTCTCCAACTCTGAATTGCCTTGATCTAAGAAGTGCGCCTCAATACCGGTTGGTCACCGGGAAGCCGAAATTTGCGGATCCTACTCCGAATGCACACTTGACCAGCGTTGAGGCGTAACTTATGCTTCTTCAAGATCTCAAACATCTCACCTGGGTCTTTGAGATGGTCATTCTCATTCTTGCTCTTGACCACCATATAAATGCGATGTAAGCCTCCATTGTTTTGCCTAACAACGGCTCAAACATCTTGGTGACCATTCTGCGGAATGTCGCCCACGTTCTTTAGGCCAAAGGGCATGACCTTGTAACAGTATAGTCCTCTTGGAGTTGTGAAGGATGTCACTTCCTGATCTGGTTCATACATGGCGATTTGATGGTAGCCTCTGTATGCATCCAGAAAGCTAAGTCGGTTGTGCCCTGCCGTTAGGTCTACCAGTTGATCTATCCGTGGTAGAGGAAAGGCATCTTTTAGGCACGCTTTGTTGGTATTTTGTAGTCGGCCTTGAACCGCCACTTACCATTCTTCTTTGGTACTATGACTGTGTTGGAGATCCATCTTGGGTAGTGCACTTCTCTAATTGCTCATGCCTCCAGCAAGTTTCCTACTTCTTCCGCCACTATCTCTGCATGGTGGAGTGCCGATCTGCGTGTGCGTTGAATGATTGGTCTAGCGGATGGGTGGACATTGAGTTGGTGGCAGATGAAGTTGGGATCAATGCCTGGTATGTCGTATGGTGTCCAGGCGAACACTTCGATGTTAGAGGTTAAAAATTCCAATACCTCTAACCTCTCTGTGCTGGACAATGACGAACCGAGCAAAAAGAACTTATCCGGGTTCTTTTCGTCTATTCTTACCTCTACCAAGTCTTCCACCGTTTTCTGATTAGCCGTTTTGCCAACATCTGCGAATAGTTCATTATTCTCAGGTTCTTCCAAGAATGAGCGTATCCTTTGGCGGTCTGGTGCCATTCACCGTAAAAAAGCACTGCTTCGACATGATCTGATCTCCATAGACTTCTTCTATTACTCCGGTGTTGTTGGGGAACCGCATTACTTGGTGGTAGGATGATGCATTACTTGGTTGTTGGGAGCTTGGTTGTTGGGCATGCGACCATGTTACGCCCAAAATGATGTTGTAAGTGGAGGAACCTTGACAGAACTCCACTTGTTTTGTCACACTCCTGCTTTCATTTGGGAGGATTATTTTGCCAGGGCCATTCGGCATGGAGTTGAATCCGTCGGGGAGATCTGGCGGTGCCAAGTCTTTATCTTGTAACTTCAATTGTTTAAGGTTTAGTAGTACATGATTTCACATGAACTACCTAGTCAATCGAATCCGGCAGCGTCAAAATCCTTGACTTCGGAGAGTGGCGACTAGGCGTCATTGTGAGGGCAATATATCCTTGCCAAGTCTTTATCCGAAAAAGACATGACATTAAGTGGCCTCTGTCTTCCCTTCTTGATGGCGGGTTGGGCACTTAGCACTTCTCTCAAGTGCTCGGCCTTTTAATTGATCCTCTGAGCTCGCATCGCGCTCGGGTTGAAGACTCCATATATCCGTTGATTCGCCTTGAGGTGGGCGTCGATCGGCATTATTGAGGTTATTATGGTCTGAAATTTGGGGTGCCCCTTGCCCCTTCAATGTATTTATCCGGTGGCTCTTTGCCACCAATTCCTCAGTCTTGTCTTAATGGCGTGCAATTCTCGGTCGGTGCCCTTTTCTTTATGGAAGGTGCAGTGACTTGTCGTCGTAGTCATACGAGCCTCGCCTAGCTCGGCTGGCCACTTGACGAAAGGCTCGTCTCGAATCTCGCTAAGTATTCGGTAGATCGGTTTCTTGAAGACCGTGGTTATGGCAGTGCGGACTCTCAACCATCTTTTGTCCTGGTCTTCTCTGTTGTCTCTTTTGCCACGTCCGTTTCTGTTCAGTCGGTCTCTGAGTGTTGACCTTTCTTTGAGCTTTCTTTTACAGTCTTTGCGGTCGCGCAGATTTTGCTTTAACGCGTCGCCGTCCTCTTCTACCCTGATGTGCTGATGCACTCTTTCCATCAAGGCTTCCATGGTGAGGGGCGGTGTTATGGTGATAGAGTCCTTTAGTCTGTTCCCGACTGGAAGGCCTCTTTTGTACTGTGCAATGGCGAGATTGGTAGGATAGTCCCCAATCTGGTTGAAGGTCTCGATGGCATTGTTATAGGATCTTAGGGTCTCCTTGTTACCCATGTCGATGAAGAGTAGCTGGTCGATCTCCGCTGAGGTTTTAGTGTTTGTTCGGAACCTTGTTACGAACGCCTCCGCTAATTGTGCCCAAGAGGCTATGCTGCCTCTGGAAGTTTCTCAAACCAAGTCAAGCCTAGGTCGCCAAGGCTAGATGGGAAGAGGATGCACATCAAGGCCTTGTTAAAATCGGTATCTGACCATGACCTGGCGGAAGTGGCTCAGGTGTGAGTAGGGGTCCGTATTCCCTTCGTATGTGGTGAATTTGGGCTGTCAGAAGCCTGATGGTAGGGGCGCAGTCTCTATCGCCGGAACGAATGGTGAGGTCTGTAGGCTCACCAATGCCTTGTCCGTTGGTTAAATGGGCGAGCCGCAGTATAGGCATTCAACCTCGGCAGCTTCAGTGCGTTCGAGACCCAACATTGTAAAGCGAAACTCTATGTGGATCACGTGCCCTGGCATCCTCTTTCCATCGTGCCTTCTCTTCTAGCACGGATCGTAGGTCGGACGATCTGGGCAACTCTGTCTGCCTAGACCTTGTCTGAAATGCGTATCACGAGGCCAATATGTGCTTCCCCGATTATGCGACTTCTCGAGATCTCGTCCTCTCGGACACAGGTGACAAGTTGGAAGATGCGGATTGCGTGTCGCTGTCACGAGGCTCTTGTTCTCTGCTTGAGAGGTGTAGTATTCCTACTACGACTTTCCGAGTGGCGATGGGCGTCTTGTTTGTCGCCCTCTCTTGTCGCCACTTGCTTTCCCTTCACTGGCGCTTTAGAGTTTCCATGTCGTAGCCATTCGGCGTATTAACTCATCTTGCTCCTTGCGCGATCCTCGAGCACGAGGATCAATCCTCCGCCTTTGTGCATGCGGACTATGTGAGCAGGAGTGATGAGGGTATTAGTCGCCTTCTTTCTCTTGTATCTCTCCTGGGATACTGCCTTTGTGGCTCCAAATCACCCATGGGAGGGACAAGAGGTAGACCCTCGCGCCTCGCACCTCCCTCTGGTGTTTGTCCGTCAATGGCGGATTATGGCAAATCTTCGTTGTCGCCATTGATTTTAAAGAAGAAAAGCTTGATCAAGAGGTTTTGTTCTTGTCGAATTCCTGAGCGGCGCCAATTATGCGGAAAGAAATAAACCTTCTCGTATAATCTGTTGATCAAGTCTGCGTTCTTAAATGCAGCGTCGCTTTATCACTTGAAAATACAAACGTGAGCTAGCCGGCGGGTGTGTGCCAGAAACCTCTCCGATGCCTAAGTCAGTAAGCTTGACAAGTAGACAAAAGCTCTGTGTATTTAGAAAATAAAGTTGTGTTATCTCCCCATAGGTGATATTGGTGAGCTTTTATAGGTTCCGTGTGGCACAATCCTAGTAGGACTTTTACTCCTCCACGTAGAGTCCTCTTAGGATTCATATTCCTGAAGGATAATGCTTATCCTCTAACACCCCCCTTACTGCTTAAACCAAGTGAGATGGTTTTTCCCGTGGCCGAACTATCATACGACCAAAATAAGCTTTAACAGCTCGCTCGATGAATTTGGGCGAACTATTGATAGTTGGCTCTTCCTTCCTTTGCCTTTATTTGCTTCTCTTGAACAACTCGAGGGTGTAGCAGGCCAGAGCTAACCACAACATGCCATTGATCTCAACTCTGAGACGGTCTAAACCTCAAGAACCTTAGGCAGGTCTACCTCTCCAGGACCGAACTAACCTCTGAATGTGGCTGGCGGCCGAACTAACCACATACTCATCCGGTCAAGAGATAACTTAGAGCCTTCTTGCCTTTTAGACTTGACCCACCGGCCTAACAATTAGCTCGACCCGATTTATATGTACATATAAATTACCCTTTCAGCTGTGAATATAAGCGATTTTTGACTTTATAAATTAAGTTTTTCTCCCCACTCAAAAGAATAAGTTGATTTTTGACTTATAAAAACTATAAAAGCTATATTATTATTTGAACCAAACATATAAAAATAATTTAAATTAAGTTAAAAGCTTAAATAAAATTTGGAAATAAGTCTCTACAACAAGGCCATTATGTCAGGGTATATGGGATTGTCAAACAACACTATAGAAGACTCTTTCAGCTAACCCATATTATGTCAAGGTTGGACTCAGTCCATCCCTCCTACTGATCGTGTACCCTTAAAATGTTACTCTACATCATACTTCATACCATACCAATATAAGAAATAAAGTTTGTCATTTGACTCTTATAGAGACTTCATCTGGGAAGTTAATTTTACGCTAAAAAAGTTTAAAATAAAAAATTTAAAAATTCAATACACAGCTTGTGTTTGGCGTGGATGGTAAAGGCTACCAAATTTATGTGTAAAAAGACCAATATTCCTTCCGTTTTGTACCAATGGCAAAATGAAAATTTAAGGCAAAATAAGTCATACACATCACTCAATCACATTTTTTTACACAACTTAAAAAGTTTCTAAAAAAATATATTTTTAGAGACATTAAATTTTTTTCATCTAGTAAAAAAACTAAAACATTAAAAAAATTACAAGAAAGTTCAAATACCAAACCACTAATTATTGCTTTACTTCTGCTAACTTTTGTTCACATGTTAGGATATTTATTTATGATGACAGTTGAAGTTAGAAAATTGACATAACAAGCTTAGAGCATTTTCAATAACACCTTTAAATCTGGAGATGCCAAATTTATTTAAAGATTTTGGTGACATTTTAGCATCTTTAAATTTGACATACGTCGCACTTGGATTTTAAAATTTAAGTGCGACAACATATATCAAAGAAAAGCAATCCAACCAAAATGTCAAATTTTTTTGTTTTTTTTTTTAAAAATTTTTTTATTATTGCAGTCCAACAAAAATCTCTCGAAAGTGGACCCTATTAAAAAAATGTGACATATAATTTTATTTCTTATCATATTTTCACATTTTTGGATGCAATTGAACAAGTCTCATTGACTTGTATCAAAATGAGGTAAAGAGTAATGCATTGGTGACACATAAAACATTATTCAAAATATCACTGATATTCATTTTTTTTTTTCTTAATATATAGTATAATAAAAAATGATTT